>WBMV01003348.1:287574-794373 GCA_013396655.1 Campylorhamphus procurvoides
TCCCGGGTCTCCCGGGTGCCCGGTGTGTCCCGTGTGCCCCGTGTGTCCCGGGTATCCTGTGTGTCCCGGGTATCCCGTGTGTCCCGTGTGCCCCGGGTGTCCCGTGTGTCCCAAGTATTCCGTGTGTCCCAGGTATCCCAGGGGCCCGGTGTGTCCCGTGTGTCCCGGGTGTCCCGTGTATCCCGTGTGTCCCAGGTATATCGTGTGTCCCAGGTATCCCAGGTGGCCGGTGTACCCCGTGTGTCCCAGGTATCCCGTGCCCTTGTGCCTCCCCGCCCGCTCCTGCTCCGCAGTGTCCCCTCTCGCTCAGCTCAGCACTTAGAAATGCCTCTCCATCCCCGGGGCGGGGGAAATGTGACGAGAGATGTACACCGGTACAGAGCGATGGTGTGCTTTCCGTAGATTTCATGTTTTGCCGTGGGTGATTGAGGGGTTAAAAAGAGTTGAAGCACGGCTGAGAAACTTCAGGCACCTGAGACCCAGCCACAGCCTGAGGGGAGGGCAGGAGAGCCTTTCCCGGAGGAGGTGGGGGCTGAGGAAATGTCTGCCATTAGGCATGTTTATCCTGACAAGTAGGAGATTCGTAAGGTGCTGCTTTGCTTTCTGGGTTTGTAGGCTGGGAAGCTGGTGGGTGTCATAAGGGGAAAAGCTGAGAACTGGCTGCTCCATTTAACTTCATTTTTTTTTCTCCCCTCTCTCTCCCTTTTGTAATACTTTAAGCAAATATCAGAGGCCATGATGAGCTCGGGAAGTTCAGACTGGTGTGGATGTTCAGCCTACTGTTTAAAGACTGCTGATAAAGGTTCCAGAAATAGCATAAATGCTAGTAGGAGTTTCTTTCTTTTTAAAGAAAAAAGGTATATCGTTGAAATGAGATGTATCCTGGGAAAGGAGTGGATGTCCAGAAGAAAAGTTGTTTACTAGTAGAACTTGTCTCCTAATGCTTTGGCAGCATTGCTAATGTCTCAAAGGCATGGGGTTTTTTTTCTCCCCTCACTTTTAACAGGAAAATTATATCTGTGAAACATGATTTTATAAGCCAGGTATAATTCCATCAGTAATCAGGCAACTCGTTCATGCTAACTTGTTGTTATTAAGAATTAATAATAGATAATAAAATAGTGTGTAGATATTACAGTTGTGGACATATTTCTGAAGGCCAGAGATTCTGATGACATCAGTATAAGTTTTCACATCTAAGCACAGGGAAAATTCTTACTAGTCTCAATAAATGCTGCACAAGTATATATCTTGGTGGCTTGCTTTTCTAATCATGCATGAGTAAGACAATTTTTAAGAGGTAGTTGTCAGTCACAGCTTTCTCTGAAACTAGGGATTAGGCTTTGGCTTTTCCTATATCAGAGAAGAAGGGGTAAAGTTCGAAGAACTTGGGAAAGCTAGAGCAACCAGAATGTCTTCTAGGGAAGAATAGTTTCAAGGGGGCTAGTGAATTATTCATACATGTGTAAGCTCTCTAGGAGCAGAAACTTTTTAATCTGTAACACAAAATCAAGCCCTGGCCAATGCTGGTGATAAGTCAGAAAGAGGAGGAAAGACAGAGGAGCTGTCAAAGACCACTGACAGAAATATCGTTGAAGTACAGTTGAATTAGGCCAGCAATCATGTGTGACCAGATTTTGAATTACTGCACAATTTGTGCATTGTGACTCATTTAGGCACATTATTTAGCTATATTTTGTAGTTTGGCCCTGACCAAGATGGCTAGGCTGTTCTGTTCTGCAGCTTGTACTCTGTCCAGGATAGACAAATATATCAACTGCAAAGTGATATTAATGCATTTACCAGAATGTAGTTTATATCCTGTGGGACCACAGGCTCTTTGCTAGCTTGGGATTCAGGCTTACTGCAGAGTGAACTCTGGACACCCTGGTGATGAAGCGGTAATTTCTTTATCCTTCTCCTATAACTAAAGTATCTTGCTTCATTTTTTAAACAGCAGCAATTTAAAGGTGCTGAAATGTTTGTAATACAGATGGTTAGACTTGGAAATTTTTCAGTCTGGTCGTGGAGAGACCATGAAACTATTTGGACATCACTGCTCGTAAACAAAGGCATCTATTCTCAAAAGCTCTGAGCTCTAAGTGCACTGTGTGAGCGAATGCCCATGTCTCTGGAGAGAGCAGCAGTAAATGTAATCAGCTGTGTCTCAAAGCAAGAGCAACATTTCCTTCCTGAGGTTGTTTGTGAAAACCGGATTATATCTGCCATTTTGTTATCATTAATTGCATTAATCTCTCTTCTTGCAAGCACCCCTAGTTGGGATCAATGTACTCTTTTGTCAGCTGCGGATTTTCCCAATTCAGGGGACCATGTTATGTTTGAGATCCCTAGTGAATGCTGTGCTAATTAACTGTGCACCTAGAAGGGCATTGCATGATGCCGTGGGATGCTCTTATTAACCTTCTGTTGAGAGTTACAGCTTGTACTGGCCATAACTCTATTTTTTATGTTTAGCTCAGAGCTGCCCTCACACAACACAGTGTACTCAGAAGGTAGAAAAAAATCCCCAAGCTTGCTACACATGGAGCCAGAATAAGTTTAACTGTTTGACCTACAACAGTTCTGTCATCATCAATTGACATGTTCTTCTTTCTTCTCTTAAAATAAAGCTTTTCCCCAGCGTTCTGGCAGTAACACAAGGGTTGCTGGCAATAAAGTCATCTTCAAAGCTGAGGCATTCATGAAACAAATGCATTTCTAGCAGAAAGTGAGGCAACTTGCATCAGGATTTTTATTATGGCTATGCTGCAACCAGAACTTACAAAGTATTGTATTTATAATTGCTTGAATTACATTTGCCCATGAAGAGGTGGGTGTAGCTCATCATGGTACTGCTTTTTTAAGCACAGGGAAGAAGGAGTCCATGTGTATTTCAGGAAATCAAGAAAACTCGTAGAGCTACTCCATTACTAATGCAACACAACAAGCAGGATTATTTTTCCCCCAAAAGTGTGTGAATCTATAATTAATGAGTAGGACAAAAAGACAGAGAACAAAGAGAACATTGCTGTGGTTAATGGATTCCATTGTGCTAAAGGCAGTCACCTGAAGTCCAGGCTGGAGAAAGGAAATGCTGGTGTAGGCTCAGAGATTGATACATCTATCAAATCTTTCTGTTATTGGCTGTGCCAGATTTTCTGCCTCACTCTCCCTCATATATGCATATACTCTTTCCCTTCTGTTCTTAAGGGATATATCTTTTTATCCAGCTGAAAAGTAGAAAATGCCTGGCTGAGCATGTAAGAGAACTATTACTAGGGTTTTGTGAGGTGCTGCTTTCCTGAGCAGCTTCTTTCTTGAGATCAGTTAGTTATTCTTCCCAGAATGTGTTAGGAATGCTTTTAAGGGAGGGTTAGTTATAACACAGGTATGCCCTCATTTGAGCTTGACTCATCAGTGACTTCTAGAGGTCTTATAGAAACAGGTTAGTGTTAACTAAAGGGAAAGTAATTTTTATAATATATGTTCTTGGGTACAGCTAATAATATGGCATTGTCTGAGGATTTTGTTAAGTACAGTGATGAAAGAAGGGGTGGCGGTGTATTTTCGATATGGTCTTTATAAAATCTTAGAGCTTTTTATTTTAAATCACATAATTTATTGACGCCTGTTCAGAAGTTTAAAGCATAATGCATAAACCCATAATGCTAAATGCCAGAACAGTACAAAACTCTGTTCTTTCCTCTGCAGGAGGCCTGTAAAGCTGTTTCCATGTCAGAATGGGTGAAATGTCATTTTGGAGTTTTCTGAATGACGGTCGGTAGGTGATGCTTTCTCACAGCAGGTGCTGCAGGAAGAGCAAAGTATCTATCCTGCATTAACCAGAGAAAAAGTGTGTCAGATCTCTTAGATACCAGGAAGTGTCACTAGAAAGCACGCTGTACTAGAGGACTAGGAGTATACATCTGACAGGCAATGTCCTGGTACAACTGGGACTCAGCTACATTTTGTGGAGTGAGTTGAAGGGGCGTAGATAATGAATGAATTGTCTGAATGAAGGTTATGAGAAGAAGCAAGGCAGCTACAGAAGTCTACTGTAGCTCATCAGTGGGATTTTTGGTTGGGGTTTTTTGGTTTTTTCCCCCATGTTGCCATTGGGCAAAACTTTATTGCTTATGGAAGAGAAAGAGACGCAAGCTCAAAGCGGAAGATACTGCCTAAATGACTGTAAATGGTGTAACATGAATTCAGGCTCTTTCATATGAGGGATCACTTTCATGACCTCTTTATAGCAGATAAACATTTTTTTCCTGGTCTTCATACCATTCACATTGTTAAGACAAAGTACTCTGGGTGCTGTAGCTTGTCATATGTTATTTTCATCTATCTTAAGAAAGCTTCCTTAAAATTGGAGAAAGAGAGGAAAACACATCTCTTCTGATTTGATTTTAATTCTCGTTTGACTGTCTCTTCCTTGACAGCTTTTGCAGACTCTACCAGGAAAAAAAGGTTTACTGAATAATTCAGTCCTGAGAGTGAATTGAACTCAAAGAGAGTTGTTGAATTCCCAAGTCTGTGGTTTGTGGTTTTTGTTATTGACTGCTCACATGGATTTAAGGTCCTGTCTCTGCAGCCGGTGGTTTTTATCTCCCCTTTGAGTGCTTCAGTTTTGTCTGGCTTTCCATCCCTGAACAACCGTTCTCTGGTCTTGCAAATAAGCATACAAAGAACCTGAAAGACCTTCCTGCTATGAAGGGGAGCCACAGCTAGGACATTACACTGAACTTCTTCTAGCTGAAGTTCTGTATATATCTGGTTATTACCTGGACCTGAATGTTGAAGAGAATCCAATTGATGGAGTCAGCATGCTGAGTATGAAGCCATCTTTTCTGATTGCCAAGGCCTGCTGGGTTGTTCTATGGGGTGTTATTTATGACACTTTCCCTTAATGTTTGCCTGTCAGTTGACACTGCTTTTGTTACTGAAGTTTTAATCTTAATAATACACATGAAGACTTGGTGTGAAAGAGTGAAATTGATATCCCAGACAAAATCCAAGGAACACTTTAGTTTTACCTTGCAAGTAAAGGGTGGTCTAAGTCAAATCATCGTGTGTGATGCTTTACTGCCAAAGTGTGTTCCCTTAAATAATCTGTAACTGTAGCTATGCTGAAGACACAACACTGTCTTCTCTCTAATAATTAGAGTTTTTAATGGATAAAGAGCAGAAGTGTTGACATTTGCATTGCTTGGTGAACTATTATTTAGAAGAAGAATATGATGAAAAGAGTGTTCCTACATTAACCTGGATAACCATTGCACTGTTCTTTTTTGAGGGCTGTTCCTATTACCCTTCACTCATGTGCTGAAATATCCAAATCCTTAAGAAAGATGAAAGCTTGATATCAGAAAAGAGTATCTTGAAAATAGGGTGTCTTAACTCATTTCACATATACCCGTGCAGTGTGTTATAAATATTAACATGCTAATGGGAGCCAGACAATAATAAGAGCTGGTCCTGTATTTTATGTATCTACAGTCAATAAGTAAAAACTCCCATCTTTATATCATTTCAGTATTTGTAAATGTGTAAACAATAAAGCCCATTTTCTGCAATGTGGAATGATGATGTGATAAATTTGACTGAAGGTAGCTTGCCCCAAAACCCCCCAAACGATTCTAATAGTCTAGCTAATATTCAGGACTCTATATAAAATCTGAACCACATTTAGCAAACCTTAACACCACTGAAATAAAGTAAATGTTATTACCTCTAAAGCATTTTTTTCCTAGTTCAAAAAGGAAAATCATCTGCAACAAAAATTAGTCTGAAAGTTATTATTATACTGTCTAGCAGAACCTTTATACAATTAACTGTTATTGACAATCTCACTGAGTGGTATAGTTTGTATGAGTAAATATGTAAGAGCTCAGTCATAATGTGGACTGCAGGAAAGCTCTGCTAATGCATTTCCACTCAGCTGCTTACAACCACGTGACTCTGTGTTAACATTTCCTAATCAAAAGAAGGAATAAAAATGTTTTGTGGTTTTATGATGGATTTTTAAGAGAATGCCAAGAAAGTAGCTTTCAGGGAGGAGGATATAGTTCCTTATCCTTTAAAGTTTCCTTGAACTTTAAAAGATAACAGAAACTTTGCCTAAATAAGTTTGAAAAAACCCAAAACCACACCGCAAACACCCAAGGGAAAATTCTTTTTTGATTTCTGGTAAATTAAAGCTTTGTAAATTACAGATATTGCTAGTATTTCTGTAGTCATGGCCTTCTTTGAAAGGTAGTTACATCTAGAAAACGTTTTTAATTAAGTGACAGATCAGATGGGATCTTCTTGCAAGTAAAATATATTCACAGGCCCCCTTGTGGCTTGATGAAAATTTTTATTCCTTTTAGATCTGTCTTTAGTTCTGTTAACATATAATCAAATAAGCTAAAGTCAATTCAGAAGGCAGCATTTTTTAAAAATAGTCAATTAATTGCATCAAGAATATGCTTTCTGCTAGATGTTCCTGAAGGAGGAAATGTAGAAATGGTAGCTGTTTTGGACTCAAGGAAGATTTTGGGTATACAATCCCTTTTCTCACAGGCATGAATTCTAATCAGAGCAGAGGCACATGCCTGTATGTTGTTTCAAGTATCAACATACTTCTGGTTGTTATTAAATGGAACAATCCACATCCCTAAAGTTAGATGCTTCCCAAGTATCAATCTGAATCAGTACTCCCTGTGGCAATGCTTCTGGAGGGCTGTTTTGAGTAAAGACAGTAGGATCCTTTTCTCAAATCTCTGGCTAAAGACGAAAACTCCCTATCCATAAAAAAAACCCCAAAACCAAAACCTTATCCTGAAACTTCCCAGCTTTTATAAAAGCTGACTTGGGCACAGCCTTGTTACAAAGCAGACAAATGACAGAAATAGCGTTGTTCAAATTCCTCTTCTCTTCTGTGCTGGAAGAAGGAGATGAAGGAATCACCACTGGACATAGTTCTTCGGCCACAGTGTGACTTGCAGTTCCTCAGTGCAAAGGCTGATGGCCTTCTGCTCCTGTGCAACCACAGGACACAGTGCTTGACAAAGATCTGCACAAGACAGGCTGGTACCTGGTACCTTGGCCATCTCCCTTCCCAGCAGCCTAACAAACAACTTCTTTCCTCTACTGCAGTTGAAACATCAGGTGAATAAATGAGCTGTGCTGCTGTGTGAGATACTTTTGGGAGAAAACCAGGTAAACTGTGTCTTTGGCACAGGCATAATTTAAATTTAGGACTGAGATCCCATATGTAAAGATTTTTTCCCAGACTTAACTGGCAACACAGTATAAACACTTTCATCAGAAGAACAGAGCATTTTTCAAATGTATTCCTTTGTGATGCTGAGGCAAAAGACTCTGCAGTTTGCTTTATTGGTTGTAAGAATTACGGTCCATGCCTTATAACAGTTTTTCTTCCACCGTCTGATCATCTCCCCAAACAGTTAAGAGCTATTTTTCCTTCTCTGAGGATGTTCTGGTGAAGTTGATGCTATGTGGTAGGTCCTGGCCACCTGCTTTACTTGGTCATGTGAATGCTTTCCTGAGTCATACCTCCAAAAATACATTGTTGCCTGAATCTAAGGAAAACTGACAATTGGTAGCAGTTCAACTTTCATATTATACCAGAATTTATGTTAAAAATAAATTCTCCCAAATGATTAATGTCTGGAAAACATATGGGTTGTTTGCTAAGAAACTAGGTAAGCACCTAGTTTGCTGTGTGTGAAGGGTTTTGTCTTGCTATTAATTACTCCAAGAATTTAAATCCATGATAAAGCACTCCATAGGAAATTGAGATTCATGTTCTATACTTTTCTAGCTAAATATTGATGCTGTCACAGGGATGTTCCCCAACATGTGTCAGCTACTGTTAGCTTGAAGAGCCATGTTCATGCTTCTTTAGGCCCTGTGACTTTTCAGTTCTTTTCAGCCAGAAGAGTTAAAGGTTGCTTTAGCAAGGTGGAGGGCATGAGCCATCTGTAAGTGAGCTGTTAAGTTGTTCTGTGAGCCAGAACCTGTGGGCAAAAATATCGTCTGTGGTGAACTGACTCCTGGCCTTGCCTTTTTGGAATGTGATCTAAGTGAGATGCTGTTATACTGAGATCCTGCTGTTTTGTCTGCTGTGGTTTTTGACTTTAACCTCCTGGAAGAGTGCCTGTCTTAGGGAGAGGATTCTAAACTATTCCAGGTAGATGATGGAGTCCAGCTTTCAGTCTGAAGGAAAAATGTAAAGCATGGTACTGGTCCCAGCATTCCCTTGGGCTGCCTTTGCAGTGGTGCTTGGAGTGGGTTGACTCCACCAAGCTGCTTGCTCAGTAACCCAGCTATTTTGAGTTTTGCTGAGCTCTGTACCTGTCTCCATGGATTATGTGCAAAAGCTAATGGCCCCTTTCCCCATATCAGGAAGCAGAAGGTGAGGAATGCATTATCCACCCTGTACTTGTGCTATATGGAATAACTGACCAGAGCAGGACTTGGAACACAAACAGGGTCATAAGGAAAAACAGACAGAGTGAGTTGACAATGTGAAACTATTGCAAAAAGAGACAAATGTGATTCTGCAGTTGGAAATATGGTCGGGTATATTGCATGGAAGACAAAGGACATAATTACTCTGATTTGCAATTGCTGAGGCTTCATCTAGTGCAAGTTTTGGATACTGCAATGTCAGATATAGACAAGCTGAAGAGTCTCCAGAGAAGAGAGACCAAAAAAAAATGGCTTAGAAAACAATTATTTGTAAGCATGACCTGTGAAAAAATACTAAAAGAAATAGAAGGTTTCATAAGCTTTTCTAAAGAAGGAGAATTATGGCTGTGGAAAAAATGTTTAGGTTTTCTGGCTTCTTTAAATAGAAAATGAGTATGATTACATAGAAAAATGGGGCAAAATATAAACAACACAGCATATAATAAAGTAAATGCAGTTTTTCATGCTATCTAAGGCTATCTAACCAGATAAGGAAAGAATTTAAGTGAGCAATGCATTTTTGTCTTGAATGAAAATCATGCAAAAGCATTTTACATTGATATCTTAGAAGTGCTTTAGATTAGCAAAAATTTACTTTGATTTAAAATATTTGTTCTTCAGTAAATAAGCATACCTTTGCAGCTGCTGTTGAATATGGATTAAGTTTAGGCAAAACACAAAATCTTGTCCTAATTGCTTTGAAAACAGCCCATCTCAGGCCATTTAACATCCAGTGCGACTCCCACCGAATTCATTGTGAGGACTCCTGGCTTCCTTTCCACTGTGTAACAGCCTTTACTCATCAAGCTGATGAGCAAAGTGATCTCTCTGGGTGCCTCTGTTTGGTGCAACAGGAATATTTCAGTAGATTGCAGAAGTTGGTGCTGAGATTTGTTTGTCTGTGTGGGGCCTGGGGACTTTTGTTGCAGATGAATCTCATTTTATCCTCTAGATCTTTATTGTAAATTGTGCATTCACTTCACTTCTTGACTGTTCCATCGAACCAAAGGCTTAGGAGATGAAACATTTTAAAGTTCCTCTTTTCAAATCACACAGTGGACTTAAAATACGAAATTATTAAACCAGACAGGTATGTCTACTTTTCAGTGTATACTATATCAAAGTACAAATATGAGCAAACTAAGGAACGTGTGATATGATTATTTTATTGGGAGTTCTCCTCACTGAATGGTCAATGGTGACTTAAATTTCTCTATGTTTCATAACAAAATGGTTATTGGTAATAACTTTTCTCTTTCTTGGCAGACATGCCAAATATCAAGGGTACAGAAATTCAATCTTATTCTTGATAGCAACTAGACATTTTTAAGATATTCATCAAAAAGATCTTTGAACTCTTTATTATGTCCAACAACTTGATACTCATAAAACAAGGAGAAATTCTAATAAAATGTGAGCATCTTGTTTTTTTCCAAGTACTCATCTTCTGTCACAGCAGTTTTTTAACATTTAATCAAAGTATCTAAAACTACATGGTAAAGACCTTGATAATTAACAGATCAAGACTTTAATTCATTTATGTCTTACAACATAAGCTGTATTTGTATGAATGTAGAAACTGTTTCTTCTGACTCAATTTGCTTCTTCTCACATAGGAACTATCTTTGATTAATAAATGTTAATTAACTTACTGTAGCCTTATATAATTAGGGTGTAATTTCTTAAGCCCAAAGTTTCTGACCTGAAAGTCATGTTTATAGTTTGTACCTGAATTCAAACTTCCTTTTTGTTCATTGTGGTTCAACAAGAATTGACTGAGAAATGTCTTTCCAATTTTTTTAAATTCAGAGTTATTTCATGATAGCTCCTGTTCTAGCTGTGTGGAAAACATGCTCCTATTTTGATATGTTTTGGGGTTGTTTTTTTTGGTTTTGCTAGTAAAAGCTGGACTGTCTTCATTTAGCCAAAGGTTGGAACACACCTTGGGAAAAGAGCACCCTGACCCAAATGCCTGATAACTCCTTCTGAGTGAGTTTCCTGACAGCTAGTTTTGCTATATCCAGCTGAGAGGGAGGAAGAAAGGCCTGCCTTTTAAATTCTTTTCTTCTCCACTCTCTCAGAAAGTTTATTTTTCTTGTTAACAGTCCTAAATCAAATGAACACACTGGCATTTCCTTACTGAAACACGTTCAGTTGAAGCATTCCTGGCAATTTGTGTTGCAGTCTCTCAAAGGCTTTGGCAGAGTGAACGGTGAGTGGGACTTCTCTATTTTAGTCGCAGCAGCTGGATTTGGGTTGACTAGCAAGATTCTTCTTTCTCTCTTGAGACCTAACATGACTTCCCATTACTTTGTACTTTTTGTTATTGTGTTTTCTTGGTGGTTGTTTTTCTCTCTTGGGTAGCTCATAAATCTTTATTTAAAGACATGAGGGCTTGGATTATCTCTTTTCCCCAGGAGTCTGAACTCCTCAATCCTTGTTGCCATTAGGGGAGCAGGGCTGATACGAGTGCTTGCTTACTGCAGATTGTCTTCACCCAGTGCACCCAGCTATTTTTCCCTCAAACCATGTGGAGAAGGAGAAATGATCCATATCCAGCTATATTCTTTGTTTTTTATCCCTGCTGTTCTGTTTCTGTTCATGCACAGGCTTTCCAATTTCACGAAGCAGCTTTACATGAAAGCTGAAATGTAATTGCATCCTCCTGAGTAAAATGGACAATTTCTGTGCCAACTGTGTTTTTAAAGGAAAAGATTACAGCACTCACTCTGCTGCCTGCTTTCTTTGCAAATGAATCCCTTTGCTGATGTAAAGGGATTAAATATTCTAAAACACCAGCCAGACCAATTCTCTATAATTCCATAAGTACGCAGAAGATCACCTTCATTATTTTTTGTGTGGGGAAGAAGTAAAAAATAACAGGGAGGTCTCTTTCAATACACCTTGTTTTACTTTAGCAAATAGTAGTGAGGATTCATTTCAGTAGACATCATACTTACTGTTCCTTTCAGCTCTCCATGTTAACTAAACTCTAATTTTCCTGTGGCATTTGTAGCTTTCGGATATAACTTGTAGATCTGAGGCAACATGATAAATATTGTGCAGTTTGCGGTTTTTATTTCTTTGTTTTAAACTGAAGCACTGGAGTATGGTAGCATTTATTTGTGTCACAGAAAAAAATTAAAGGGTGAATGGTTGCAAACAAAGTAGTTTAAAATATCTTTTTACACCTCATTTTTGTAGTTTCTAATACTCTTTATCTTGTCCATAATACTTTTATATGGCCTCAGGAAATGGGTGGCTTTCAGTATTATGTCTTTCATTGACCACATTATGTAAGATTTCCAGGCTTAGTCATGCATTTTATGTTTGACTATGGACAGTCATAAAGTAGTTTTCTTATAGTTATGTTATAAACATAACAATGCCAATATATCTCACTTTCTTGGAGTAGTGTATGGATTTCTTTTTTCCCAGCCAGGTGATGTTGCAGACTTATCTGAAAGAATGCTGGATAGAAAGATTGTGCAATGTAGTTCTTTTTCCCAAAATGTTTTTATCTCAAGTCCGGAATTTGTTCTTTCAGAGCCATCTCTGATATCCCAGAGAGTGGTTCAAACCAGCTTAATGAATAGAGGTTAGGAAAAGTAGTGCTCTAGCTGTTTTGAAAAGTGGGAGAGGCTCTTGAATTCAGGACAACATGAACTCAAGAGACTGGGCTGTCTGGGGTGATACAGTTCTGCTTTGGAGGTCTAGTTCAAGTGTAAGACTTGTAGTCTCCTCTTGGGAGGTGCTGAAGGGCTAATTCCCATTAATGTATGATTCAGCAGATTCAGCAGATGTTCTGTATCATGGGACAAAGGGGGTGGCAAGCTGCTTCTCCTTTGGTTATTGTCACTGCTATATCCATTCTAGCTACTGATTACAGCTGCTGCAGGACAGACTCAGTGGTGCCACATCATTGACTTCTTGAGCACTGTATGTTCATCTCAACCAAGGAACACAGCAATAACCAGACAAGCCCTAAGGAAGTATTACAACCTATGTCTATAAAATAAGATTGTGTTCTGAAAGATGCTGAGCATCAATACTGAATAAAAGCAGTAAGAGCAGAGAGTGTATAGGGCAACACAAAGCAATACAGAGGAAGTACTATGAGTCTAAGAGCACTGGAAGTACGAAAGAAAGTGTTACGAAATTAAAACCAGTGAGATGTATTTAACTACATTCAACTAGACTGGATTCAATACCTCAGCCTTGGCCATACTGACCACCATCAATGGTATACTCTGGCCTCCAGTCAGGAGAAATGGAGACACACCATCCATAACGCTGCTGCTTCCTTTGAGAACACACGCAAAATCAACCTGGAGGAGAAAAGGCAATGCAGGCAGAACCGTGCCTCGCCAGTAGCGCTGATGGAGACTTTCCACTGTGTCTTTTGCAATCGGTCTTGCTTATCTCACATTGGCCTTTTTAGCCACCAATGTGCTTGTAGCAAGCATGGGTAGAGCCCTTCCCAAATCTTCGTTTGCGAAGCCTAGCCATGATGACTAGACTGGATTATAAACCAATGTGAACATAGGTATTTAGAGACTTGGGGGAAGAGGAGATGGGTGGATCATCAGAAGAACTGCAAATGCCAGGAGAAAAGACTAAACCATCATAATACTGTACTAACCTCATATGGCGTTAGATAAAAGAGTGAAACTTTAGAATGGGATTGTCATCTGCATGTCTACTTCTGTATGTGGATATCTAGTGGATTCTGGCAGACTTCTGTCGAAGGAGATTATTTAACTCCTGGGTTTTTTCCCACTAATGATAGAAATTGTCTTTCTGAGATGTAAGGTGCTACAAAAGGCATGATTGTTTTTTTTGGTTTTTCTTATTAGGAAGCACAAAAAAGGAAGTCTGCATTTTCAGAGAACAACTGATTGTTACAATATGTTTCTTTACTGTTAACCTTACTAAATCATGAGGAATGGAACCACAACTAGACTGCTTTTAGCCAAATTAAAGCTAACTTACTCTTCAGTCTCTACCTGAACAAAAGCAGTCATCAGTCATCTTCATGAGTTCACAGAATCATAAGATTACAGGCAATTCTCATGTTTTGTGTAATCATCTGCGTATCTCAATGCCAGACATCTTTTAACATTGTCCCCTCTCTAAAAGGAAAAATGGTTCAAAGCTTGTAGGAGAGATGGAAGTTTTTTCCCTTCCAAGGCAAAATGTTCTCTTCTTTCTTCTTAGTCCAAGCCTGTAGCTATGTCAGCCTCACAAGGTCTCCCTTCAAGAGGTACTTACAAATTATGGAGAGGTAGTACTTGAAATCTGAAGCCAATGTTTTTTGTACCATCTGTACTGCTTAAGATTTTTCAAGATCTCTGTTAAATGGCAAATCAAGAGCACTTTATTGAAGACTACTGATGATCACTGGCTCTTTTAGGAAGCACTGGTTTTGTGGGATATTTGTGTGCAGAATTACTTGAGACTAAAGTTTCAGTCTTTTCTGTCAGATGTTTATGCCAGTCCTTTAGATTGTTTCCATTGCAACTGATCTCTGAAAAGGCAGAGCCTACACTGTTGGATAAATGCTGACTGAACCAGCCCTACAGCATGGTTAGAACTTGAGAAGCACTCTGTGGGCTCCTATCTCCCAAGATTTAGCCTAATCTAAATCCAGCCTTATTGCTAGCACAAACTGGTACCTGTGTTAAACAGAGTGATAGATTAACTCCCTCTGCTTCTTCTAGTCTTTGTTTTTACCCTGTGATGTTTTAAAGAATCACCATTCATTTCAGCTTTTCACCTATGCATTCCCAAATTTAAACCAGTCTAAACTCTTCTCTGGATTATTGCCAGAGGCTCTGTACCTGCTAAAGTAGGAGTAGTAACTACCACATGCTTTATTACACGTGTCTTAATGTTAAATCTCTAACAATCCACGGCCACATTGAACTCTAGAGGGTTTTTTTTACCTCACCAGACACAGCCTGAAATGAAAATTTTGGAGATAAACTTCTGACAAAGAGCAACAGCGTTTTTCTCCAAGAAAGAAAGCCTGCAGCCTTGGGCTCTAGGTGCCAATGATGCAGCTTCCCTGGCACTCCAAAAGCACCAAGATCTTCAGGTCCTGGCACCTTTGATCTGGGAATGATCTTTGTCCATGTTCAATTCAGGGTAAAAATGGAAATCTGGGAGATTCCATTCTGCCAACAAACAACAGGGCTGTTCCCAAGAAATAAAGCCCACAACCTTGGGCCACTTTTACCTCTAGAGTTTCTTTTTACATCACCATTCACAGCTTAAGCTCTATGCATGAGTCTCCTACCACCTTTAGGAGTGACATGGTTCTTGTTATTTCTTCAAGCTCTTATTGTAGGCTTGGGGTTATACCAACTTCTATATAACTTGCTGCATATTCTTTCCTGTTTCAAGCTCTTTCCTTAACCTAAATACCATCTTCCAGCAAAGCTGTGGGACTTGACATACCTGTGTCACACCTCTGTGCCACACCTCTGTGCCACAGTCTGGATATCACCCTGAAAGCTCTCAGCCTGCAGCATTCGTCTCACTCCTGCTTTTCTGCTTTCCTGAAAGCTAAATTTAAGTGTAGTTGTGGGGCTAGTTAGTACTTGCCTGATTTGGAGTGACAGCTCATTTAGCCTTGCTTCCTCCAATTCTCATTTCGGGAGCGTCTGCAGAAGCAAAAGCAGTGGTGAGTCTTGAAGGCCTCATCAGGCTGAAGTGTGTGCTATGGACAGGACAGAAGGATACAGTCCATTTTGCAGGATTTGGTAGAAGGTCAAATGCATCAATGGACGTTTTAAGACTTACAGGGATAAAGTGGGGCAAGTACAAGTCATATTTCTGGTATATCTTCTACCTTACTAATAGATTTTTATCATCCTTTTACCTGAGGTCCTGCTTGTCTTTTGTGATTTAATGCCCACTTAGCTCCGTAGGCTGTCCTCTCTTAACTACAGCCTGAGCCATGGCCATTGGGCTGTTATTTGTCTTCCCAAGCTAGAAACTCTTTCTAATATCTAGTCCTGAAGATTTTTCTCCCCTCATCCCTTAATGTATCCCTGGCCTTGTGACTTGCACTTCCCATTTACATTATAAGTCATTAACTTGTTCTTACACCATACATGTAAGCTGTGTCTCATATTGAAACTGGAATAGAGTTACATTTTGGAATATTGCTCTCTGGAAGATGTCCAGCTGGAACAGTGAGTCTAGATTAAACATACTCTGAATTACAATATAAAGAGCTTAGTTCTCATTTGTCATTTATCATCTTCTCAGGTCTTTGCCCCTTGCTTTTCTGATCCTTGTTCACACTTTGGTCTGAGTCTTGTTCCAAGTAATAAGCCTAGCCCAGTGATACCATCCTGATTCTTTAGGTAACCATTCAAGTAATTTTTGTCCAAAATAGAGATCTAATCCAATAATAACTCTTCCTATGCTGATCCATAAACTTAGCACTTATTAGTCCCCTTCCTAACCTTCAGGCAGTTTTGTATGAATTACTAAATTTAGTTCTTTATTATGTTTTCTGGAACTCAAACCTTCTCCATGACACCTCTAGCCTAGAAATACATAACTTAATTTCTATGCTGTGTTTACTTCAGCAAATAAATAAATTGAGTTTATAACTAAACACTACAAATCATAACTAAAATTTTGATTGACAAGCATGCAGAAATAATGTATATATATAAACAACTCATTATACATATACATAATTTTACTCTTAGAGATGCTTATCTCTTACAGAAAGCTATCATATATACTATTAGTACTAATAAAGACTGCTGCATACAGGTTTTTTTTATGAAATGAAAATGTTTGATAACCATGCTTAGTCTTGCTCCGTGCTATGTGATTTTTGTTAATAAAATATCATTTTGTCTTGTGCTTTCTGCTGACTGTGTTCTAAGACTTGTATTCCAAAATGGGTTTGTCAGTATGTGCTACGTCCCTTCTTATCTACCTTGGTTTATCTGACCATTTAACCTTCTGTATAATGAAATGCTTATCAGCACAGGAATTCTGGAAAATACCCTGTCACAGAGAAATCAGTACAAGATGCCTGTGTTTCTCTCTGTACCCCTGTGTCACATTGTACCACACAGCTGTGGGTGCTAAGGATCTTGCAATTAGGTGAGGCTGTACTTCCAAGGAGAATTAAGAGTGAGCACAGGATTGTGAATAATCAACACTTGATTTCTGATTTGTTTCATTTTCTTTTCTATCTGTGTAATGAGAGAGCTTGCAGTAGCAGGGAGATGCTCTATGAATGAGCCACATAAATTTCTCAGAGAACCTGAGTTAGGGAAACACAAAAGTGGTAACTTCAGCACTTTTTCCCTAAAAATAAATTGCTGTGAGTACTGACTCTGTTTGTCCTATACAAAATGAAAGAATGTCCTTTATGCAAACAGTTGGAAAGGAGAGAATTACAAATCCAACAAGAGTGTAAAACATGTTTGACACTGAGGTAGACTGGGATACAGCAGTGTGTGTATGGCAAGAAAAGGATCTGAAAATGTAGAATTCTGTAGTGGAATGAAGTCTGAGTTACAGCTGGCTGGTTGTAAAACTTGCCATGGGTAGCAGTGAGTAGAAAATCTGAGTGACAGTCCTGCTGTTGAGCTGATAATCAAAGCCCTGCTCCATGGTAGAGGCACCAGAAGTATTCACCAGGCCCCTGCAATGTGGGTTTTCTTCTGTTACTTTCTCTTCTGTGTGTTTCTTCAGCTGGGGGATCAAGGGGAATAGAATAACTGTATCACTTTTTCAGCAAGATTTCTTTATCATTGTGTATGTTGAAATATTGACGATGTTGGTCTGTTGTTGGGGTTTTTTTGTTTGTTTTTTTTATTAGAAACTCTTTTCTGTTTCCTCTTAATACCAGTTGTGTTCAATATCTGATCTCTTATTCTTCTTTGAAGATAAACCAAAACAGGTATTGAATGTGTTTGGGTGGTTTGCATTTATAATTTGCCTTATTGGAGAAGTCCTGGACTTATATTTTTCTAGGTCTTTTTTTTTTCTGTTTCTTATTGCTGTTCGTTTCTTTTCACTAATCTGTTTTGCATTGCAACCCCCAATTCTGGCATTACATGCTGATGTTTTTCTCCTCTCTTTGTTAGCATTGCACTTCATCTAAAGCACCTGTGAGTTTGACCTATAGCTGTCTTGTTCCTGTTCAGCTTTTCTCACTTCTTATTTTCTGTAGAATCATGGGTCCTGTCTCTCATGATCTCATTCAAAACACCTTCACACATTTATAGTCTCAAATGCTTTATTAGTCAGGTCTAAAATAACTGTCTCTTCCACCTTTTTTTTCCTGTCTCCTGAAATAAACCTTTTTCTCACCACGTTTCCTGAATTTTTGGATAGTCTGTGCCCAGATAGATGTTTGAGATGCAGGAACTTGCCATCAACAGCTGTGAATCTCCTAAAGCCACTTTCCTAGCCCTACCACACAAGTAGTACATGTCTCTAAAGCTAATCTTGAAAATGCCAAAATGAACTGGTTAATCTACTGCACAATTACAAAGTAGAACTGGTATCTAGTGCATTCATATCTTTTGCTGATATCTCGGTTTCTTTTTATTACTGTTGGCTGAGGTAGATGAGGACAGGTTGAAATTAGCCATAACTTACCCCAGGCTTGCTATTTGCATGGTCTTTGCTCCCAGCAACACCCCAGAATCCTGCAGATCACCATCTCCACCTCTGTTTTACTGCATTCTGCCTGAAGTGAACACATGGAGGAAAGACAGCAGGGAAAGGAGGGTGAGGGACACAAGGAAGACAAAATGTGTGCAGATAACTGGGAATAACTGGGAATAAACAGTAAACTTTAACTGGAGAAACTTGAAGCAGTTTCTGCAAGAAAAGCTAGCTCAGTTCTTCCTTAGTATGTGTAAATGTGAGTGATGCTTGATAGGGTAGTGGGAGGAGACAGAGAATCTCTTTAACTGTGTGCTTTGCCAAAACAAATCTGCTTTTTGTAGATTAGGAGGGCATTGAAAATGTGATTATATGTACTGTGGGCTCCAGTAAGTTTCCTGAGCTTGGCTGAGGAAGAAAGCAGAATCCTCCTGAGATTCTGGAAGGCTACAATAGGGAATTGCTGACACAAAATAAATGTTTGCTTCAAATAATTGCTGATGGACTGTGAAAAGATAGATTTTGGAACACAGGAAGATTTGCCCCATGTGTGCTAAAGTTAGATTATTGCCCTGATCATTTGTTAGTTGTAGTATACTATCTCTGCTTCCATATTGGAGCCTTTCTTGCCTGTATTTTCCATTCCTTAAAGTAAAGATTTGCAGTATCTGTTAAACGCTGTGTTTGAGGAAGTTTGTGGACTGACATCCACAAGTTGTTGTGCCTCAGACTAACTTCAGCTCTGAGAAGCAGATTGTCTCTAGAATTCTTATTGTTTTTATGGTTTTACTTGCTGTGATATGACTTTGATACGCTTGTTAGGAGAAGTATATAGAGGTCACTTGTCTCCGTGGAAACCAGAAGATAAAATTACTCTAGTTGTGTCTGTTGCCTGTATTTTGATACAAATAAGCTTTTTCTTTCCCAAAGGAAAGCTACCTAGACACTGAAGCCTTAACCATTTTGTAATGATTTTCTGTCTTTCTGCAAAGTTGAGAGGGTCTTACAGTGGAAGAACAATAACAACACTCTTAATTGACCAGCTCGAATCCACTATTTGCCTCAAGCCTCTTGCATTCTAATTAGAAATCAAAATGTTACAAGGTGTTCCCTTCACCTCGTACTCCTGACAGCTTGTGGAGGCTCTTTCTTTTGTCCAGTCTTCTCTTCAGTGCAAGGCTATTTCTATGCAAATATTTGAAATAAAAGCCTTGTGGAATATGTTTGGTTTTGGTTTTTTTATAAAACTTAGACTATTAGTGGTAAAGAGCTCATTTATAATACATGTCACTGAGGTAGTTGTTATTATGGAGATAGTAATGCTGCAGTATGAGGAGAATGCACATGGGAAGGTGCTAAGGGTCCTAAAAGTGTAGGTTCGGGAGGTAAAGAAACACTTTAGCAAATATCACAGAAAAGCTGTATTCTCTTTAAAAGACAGATATAGTGTGGCAGGTGATTTTTACTAATGGAGTTGTGGTAACGAGTGCCAACTAGGCAGATGCTGTCTTCAGAGTTTTGTCACTAAACACCTTTATTTTCTAGAACATTTCTTGTACACTGCAGTGTTTAATGAAGGGGAAAATGACAACCTGCAGTGAGCCTAATTGGATTTGATCTGTACCACAATTATTGACCTTATGACTTGATTTTAGGCATTAGAAACATGATAGTGTAATAGAACCATTCTCCAGTACAAAATGTACATATACATATGCAGTAATACATGTACTCTGAGCCAATAAAGGTGTTCCTGCCATGCAGAAGAATTCATTTTTCACCTTTTGTTGTTTATTTGATTCCGCTCCAGATGCCACTTAGGATTGCCTTGCACAGGTTACAGCTAAAGCCTGAGCTTCTTAACTCCTAATGTATTTTACATCCTCCTTTGTTTAAAGAGGTGAAACCACAAGGTTTGCATCCGTACTAGACTTCTAAGAGGTCTTGAACAAACCTATTTGTAGGACTGAGCAGAGTCATGTGTTGGTATGGAGTTTGATTTGTGAAAATTCCAGGTGAACAAAAACCTAGTATCAATTTAAGTTGCTCAGAGGAATCACATGTTAAGACAATCTGAAAGTGCTCTGGTTGAACAATCTAGCACTAAACCTGCGTATGTCTGTGCAAAAGGATATATTTTCTTTTTTCTTCAAGTGAATTCCTGCTTGTTTTCTCTAGCAATAGCTGATTTCATTGCCAGGAGCGTGTTGCACTATTCTAGAACAGCAGCTCTGTTTGTGCTGTCCCATGTGCCTCTAGAGCTGATTGTATTTCACACTTTGAATTTTATTGTGGGCTTAGGCTGTCCAACAGGTAGATCCTTTCTCTATTAAAAGTTTTGTAATTAGTATACCAGGAAAGCCACACTGTCTCTTGTGAAAAATGCAGTCCCCAAGGCTGCTCTCATTCTGTTACATTTCTGAACTACTAAAAATTAGGAAGAATTGTCTTGCTGATAAAATGTGTGTTTTCTTTCCACTCCTTGTTGTGTGCCCTAATTTTTGTCAGGCTCTTGGAGGCTGTTGGCGGTGACTGAGTTGGAGCACACACTGTTCTTTTTCTGATCTCTTCTGGTCGGTAGATGTTCTATCACCAAGCCAACCAACAGCAGTTCATCATAAAGGATCTAGTGACTGTGTCCACTGAGTTATAAATTTGGAAGTTCAGACTTTGCACTGTTGGGTTCTGCTTTGAGCAGGTTGCTGTAGATCTAGCAATGGTTTGACTAAAGACAGTTGGTGGATCTGAAAGTGGATTTGGGTATTTTGGCAAGTTGTGCACCACGTATTAGGTGGCAAGAAATTGTTTTGACATTGGAATAGCTTGCATATGTGTTCTTTCTGTCACTTTCCAGCTCAGAGCCTGGCTTTTGTTACTTTTGTGTGTCCTGATAAACAATGGCTTTCGGTGCCATTGATGTAACTTTCAGTGATACATCAATGCTCCTGAAGGGAAGCTTTCTGTAATCTGAAATAAAAATATGAAGTAACTACTTAGTGTCTTGTTGTGCAGTGCAAAGCTTGTTAAGGGGTTTCTGTGTGTTCAAATAAAGTTATCCATGGGGAAAGGGACACAAGTTCCTGTTAGTTTAATGTGCTGCAGTATTTTTCTGTGGTCACCATTAGTAACTTTCAAAGTGACAGGAATGGGCATGGTGACTAAATCATGCACAGTGGTAGTCTTTTATCACTTATATGAAAAAGTTACTACTGTTTCTTTTTCCTGATGATAATATAAAAAAGAATAACAAATTGAGCAGCACTAAATGTAGAAAGATATGCCTGTCTAATACACTTCTTAGTTTTTGTTACCGCAGAATATTCTGAGTTGGAAGGGACCTAGCAAGGATGATCAAAGTCCTGGGCCTGCACAGGACAACCCCAAGAATCACATCATGTACCTGAGAACATTGTCCAAATGCTTCTTGGGCTCTGCCACGCTTGGTGCTGTGCCCACTGCCCTGGGAAGCCTGTTCAGTGCCCAACCACCCTCTGGGGGAAGAACCTTTTTCTAATATCCAACCTAAACCTCCCCTGACACAACTTCAGGTCATTCCCTCGGGTCCTGTCCCTGGTCACCACAGAGCAGAGATCAGTGCCTGCCCCTCCTCTGCCCCTCACAAGGAAGCTGTAACTGCAATGAAGTCTCCCCTCAGCCTCCTCTTCTCCAGCTGAACACACCGAATACCCTCAAGCACTCCTCATACAGCTTCCCCTCAAGGCCCTTCACCATCTTTGTTGCTCTCCTCTAGACACCCTCTAATAACTTTACATATTTCTTAAATCGTGGTGCCCAAACCTGCACACAATATTCCAGGTGAGGCTGCCCCAGTGCAGAGCAGAGCAGGACAAGGTTGTCCCTTGCCTGGCTGGTGATGCTTTGCCTGATGCCTCCAGGACAGGGCTGTCCCTCCTGGCTGCCAGGGCACTGCTGACTCACATTCCACTTGCCATCCACCAGCACACCCAGGGCCTTTTCCATGGCACTGCTCTCCAGCCTCTCATTCCTCAGTCTGTCCACACATCTGGGATTGCCCCATCCCAGGTGCAGAATCCACCACTTGCCCTTGTTGAACTTCATCTGGTTAGTGATTGCCCATCTCTGAAGTGTTGAGGTCTCTCTGCAGGGCCTCCCTGCCTTCGAGGGAGTCAACAGCTCCTCCCAATTGTGTATCACCTGCAAACTTACTTAGTGTCCCCTCCAGTCCTGCATCCAAGTCCTTTATGATGTAGAAGAGCACAGGATGCAGCTCTACAGAACCCCACTGGGGCAGACAGTACGGTATTTGTGAAATGATACATCATATTTTGGTGCTCATCTCTGAGAAAATGTCAGGGAGAAATTTTCAAAAGTAACAAATCCAAAGGCAGCCAGTTGCACAGCTGATGGAAAAGGCCATGGAAACTTACAATGACAATGCAATAATAGGCAAAAGTCTGCATGTATGTAGTGTACGGTCCAAATAAAGCTGAAGTTGCCATAGATGAAGTCTTACGTGCAGAATTTGCAAGGCCCATAGTAGAATCTTTTTTTTTTTTATGCCTCTCTGGAAAAAAACGATCAAAACTCTAAAACTTTTGACAAAATACTTGCCAAAAAGAAAAAAAATGTTTATCTGCAGAGTTCTATACGATCACCTACCTGCCTGTATCAATTGGATTTTTCTCTATGGAAACTGGAGAAGACTATTGTAAGAAGAAGAGATTAGAGATTCTTTTTTCCTTTTAAAAGCACACAGCATTGACTTGTTGTTGCCCTTTAGATGTATAACTCCATGCAACCTAATTGAGCTTCCAAAGAAATCAATTGTGAATTGTCTTGCTCTTTCCCAGTTGCTACTAAAGCATTTTAATGGTTCAGGATTTATCTAACGAGCACTCGAATAACTTGTATCAAAGTGGTTTGGTACAGACTAATTTAATTTTCCTGAGTAATATTGGGAATAATTCTCAATGCTGAATGGGTGTACTAAGTGGAGTTGAGACTGCATAACAAAGTCTTTGCTGGCTGGTGGTGGCCTGATGTTCCCTCATTTCCAACTAAAATTCTGTCTTTATGGGTCTACGGTTTTTAACCACCTTCAGTTTGTGTATATGATACTGGTGTGTGTATTCAACCAGCTTTAATAACTGAATTAAAAAATGTTACGTATTAGAAGTGTATTGAAATGGTAGTTTGAATTTCAGTTGAAGATGACGTTTGTGTAACTCAGCTTTGCTTTCATTTTGAAGTCAGCATTTTATTACTTGGATCTGTGCTGTGCAGAGGATTTCTACAGCTAGATGTATTTTAATGAATCTGGTTTTCTTTAGTATGCAGAGTTATATTAGTAACTAACTGCAGCTTGGCTTAAAATAATTTTACCCCGCCCAGAGGGATCTACGAAAAGAAGCTGGAAAATAAAATCCAGTGTTTTGTTCTAACAGCAGCACAGTTTTCTTTCGGTATTATAAAAACCCTGGAACTTTTCAACTATTTCCTGCATGATAATGTGAATTATTTACATGAATCATGTTTATATAAAACTACTTATCAGCAAGGTGGCATTTTCAATGTGAAACTTTGTTGGTTTGTTTTTGTTTGTTGATTTTTTTTTAATTTGGATGCTTTGGGTGTTTTATTGGATTAGCCTAACACTCAGGTTTTGAGAGGTTTTGCACATACTATATCTAAAAAGCTTTTCCAGGAGATTGCAAGTGAGCTTGCTTTCCAAAATGCTCGAGGTGGATACAGTTGAAATTAATTAAAATGTAAAACTTGACACAGAACTCCCCCTGTTTCCTATGTAATAGATATAAGTGTGTAGGAAAGGCAGATTGGGAAACCCTTGTTGTGTGGAAAGGTTTTTACTCTGTTTAAACCTGGTGACTTTGATAAACTATTCATAGATTAAAGGTCTCCTGAGCATATATGTATTTTTAAGCTGGCCCTAAGGGATATGTATGCGGTTTTAACAGTGCCTGAAAGAAATACGTTATTTCAGCCATCTCCTCTTATCATGTTTGCATCACTTAGTGTTATACAGTCTGTTAAATTCTAAATTGACCAGTTCTGCAACTTTTAGTTTTAAAAAAACAATGTCTTATATAAATAGTACATTGTTAGATCACTGGGGAAAGCAGAACTGTATTGGGGTGCTTTTGCAAAGAAACCAACTAATTTCCTAATTCTTGCAGTGTATTCGTTGTTGCTGCTGTAGTGCCAGGAGAAGATAATTTACCAATTGTTACATATCCTATTGACCTGTCCTGGTTTTACAGAAACTGAAGCAGAGAATTTGTGAAGCATACTCAATGCATTGCACTAGAACTAAAGAAGAATGCTTAAATTTTGCAACTTCTTAGAAATATTTGGTTGATTTTTCTTGCTGGTTTAAAAAGAGAAGTAAGGATGGTATGTTGGCTATTATATTGCGGCTGTTTGCTAGAATCCATTTCTGGGTAATAACAAAAGTGTTAGATTGTTGCCGTGTAAGAAGCAATGGAAGTGCTGATTCTACTTGTATTTTTGCAGGGGAGAGATACAACAGATATGTTCGAGACGGTGTTGGGAAACAGCCAGTGCATTAACATATCATCCAACTTCTTCTTTTGTCTTGCCATATGGAAAGAAATGCAGTAACAATTGCCATTATTTTTGCTATTTAATACCAATCTCCTGATCTAAGTTTGTTTGTGACTTTCTATAATTTATGGTGACTAGTCAGAAATCATTAGATGAGAAACAGTTTTTGCATAATGTTATTTGATTTTTACTTAGACCAAATCTGAGTAGTGCATTCCTGGAACATGACAGAAAATGTCTATTAGTGCTCTTACATGCACTTATATAAACCAACATTAGTAAACAAACATGAAGAGTAATCAAATATTAGAGCCTTTCCTGAAGAGTCAGGGAAAAGATCCAAAAGGCTTGGACAATTTCCTGTAATTATTTTTCTGATGAATGAGGAAGGACCTTCGTTACTTTAAGATATGCTATATATCAAAATCAAACCTTCCCATGCAGAGAGCTGGGTGCATTATGCAGTAAATTGGTAGTAAAAGTGGAGAATCATCATCAGATTAAAGTGTTGCTCTCCATTACAAGGAAATTAGTACTTTTTTTTTAAGGCAATTTCTGAACCAGACAGAAATGGCTGCTCTCAGACATTAAAAAAGCAGGATTTAAGAAATAGCATGTGATAACCATGTTGGTTTCAAAGCAGACAAACTCCTTGGAAAAATTTCTTCTCACCTAATTCCCTTTTGGGCTGTTTGCATCAGCTGTGTGGGATACAAGTTGAAAAACTCTGCTGGGAGATAAGTAGTCAGTGCTGACTGAATTTTCTGTTTCTTTATATTGCTATCAATTCTATAATTTGTGGTCTGTACTGCAACATATTGAACCATGGAATGAGAAGAATTGCAAGGGTCTTTAGAAGGGTCTAAATAAGACATATTTGTTTAATAAAGCAGTGCTGTGGTGGATGATACTGTTTCATATTTTAAGAGCTTACATAATTTGAGTGCATGTCAACAAGAAATTGTATTAAAATTGAAAAAGAGCATAACTTTTAGGCCCTAGCTACAAACGTTCTATCTCTATGGGAAGCAATATGTCAAGGGGTGTGTGAAGCCTTTGGACCTGATTGCAATTTGAAATGCCTTTGCCTTCCAAGAGGTCTGAGAGGGGGTTGTTCTTCTAGGACAAATTCTTTCCTCTTTGTCTTCTGGAGCTCCAGTAGTAAGACTGTCTTTATTGTGAGATGAGAGAGGTAACTTCCAAAGTGCTGCAGAATTTATGCTGCAAGCTTAGCCATGATTTCTCCCATTCCTCATCACCACCTCCTCAGCAAACCTAATCATGTAGTCCTGGTTTCCACACGCACTCTCGCAGTCAGGCAAGTCCTGAGTGGGAACAGTGAATACATTGCACTTCTCAAAATGCTCCTCTGAAAGTGTGGCATGGTGGAGAGGGATCTCTGTAGGCTTTTCCCTTGTTGAAGTCTAACAGTGAGACCCAGCACAAGTCAGAAGAAATGATGCTTCTACCAATTGAACTGCCAGCTTTAACATGGGAAGTAAGCAGCACGAAAAACCAAATCTGTTTCTGCTTTTATGATTAAGACCGTATGGAAGAAGAATAGGTTTTTGTTAAGCTCTGCAAGTTAGGAGAGTGCTGCTCAACAGATATCAACTGTGCCCAGAACACTGTTGGCAAAGATTGCTCTTGCCTGGCACCTGCCTATGGGAAGGGAATGACACTTCCACGTTTGGTGTCTGCAGACTGGGGAAAGCATGTTGGGAGCAGGCTGCTTTGGTAACTGAAGTTTCATTCTTATACCTTATTTGACTGGTTTTAATATCTCTGGTGTTTTTTGTCTTCTGCATGAGGCTAAGTTAAGTTTTTTCTATAGGGATGTGCAGTGTTAATGTGGAAAAGAACCAAGCCTGTCAGAGTGCAAGGAGTGTCTGGATGCTGCTCTTAGTCATATGGTTTAGTTCTGTGTAGCCCTGAGAGCAGCAGGGCTGCTTGATGATCCTTATAGATCCTTTCCAATTTGAGATATTTGATGATAAAGTTCATTTGTAATGTTGCGTCTGTTTGGCAATGCTGCTTTTCCTGGGGCTTTGATATAAAATTTCTGAGCAATATTGTTACAACAAAGATTCGGGGCTTTTGAGGGTGTTTTGGTTTGGGTTTTCTTTAAAATACTTAATTACATTATGGGATTTACCATTGCATGATGCAATAGAGGACAAAGCCAAGAGTTCAGAAAATAATTTGATAGACTTATGGAGGAAAAGAACGCAGAGCTAGAGTGCCAACTAGCCTGGTCTAGTGTCTAGTAGCCTCATCATGAGATTTGAGAGGCTTCCAAACTATAGATTTCCAGAAGCAAGTGATCCTACACAAGACCCAGTGCCTTTTTTTTCTCTTTTTTTGCCTCCCCAAAGATGTTCTTGGTCTTTGCCAGAGAGCATTTGATTTAAATAGCTGTTATACCTCTATGCTGAGGCATTTACCTGTTAGTATGGCCAGCCTTAGCTGGACTGCCTGGTTAGGTCTGAATGTCCTTTTTTCATACCTGAATCATTTTTACACTTAGGTCTCTGGATTTGGATGTGGAAGGTGTAAACAGAAAAGGATGGGGAGGGAGGGTAGGAGGGTGGCTTTGTGCTGCACCTTCCAAGGCTGCCCTCTCTAGATGAAGCCATAAATCTGGCAGGCTCCAGAGATTCTGCATCCTGCCATCTGCCACAACTGGTAAAGTTAGAAGAGTTTGCACACTGATATGTCTTATTTTGAAACACACTGATGTGTTTACAAGGTAATTTGCATCAAATGCGATCCGTGTGCAAAACTTGGAAACTTTGAGCCAGATGCTTTTCAAAATTATTTACATGTTTGCTGAATAATTTTGGCAAGGGAAATTCTCGATGACCCACTTGTAAATAACTCACGACAGTAATTCTCAATGAAAATTTGAGTTATCTGGGTTAGAAAGAAGTAAAATCATGTATTGTTCCTCCTTGATAGGATGATGCATAACCCTTAACAATTGCAAATAAGAGGTGCTGTTGCTTTATTGCCACCATTGTAAGACTG
Organism: Campylorhamphus procurvoides; assembly: GCA_013396655.1. Classification (NCBI taxonomy): domain Eukaryota; kingdom Metazoa; phylum Chordata; class Aves; order Passeriformes; family Dendrocolaptidae; genus Campylorhamphus; species Campylorhamphus procurvoides. Next base: position 315,295 of record WBMV01003348.1, read on the forward strand.
TTGCTTCCAAATGTGCACAGCATTTCTGTGTTGTCAGTGATGAATTCATGATTCCACATTCCTGCCTTCAAAAATGCAGTAATATAATGTTAATAATTCATCTTATGAAAGAACACTGAAATAGCTATGGAAACGCTTTTTGCAATGTACTTCATTTGTAATTTTATTATCACTCTAAATACCTACATTATTTCTGAGTAAATGTAATTAGAAGTATGTAATGGAGTCTTGTTAGAAAAAAACCCAAACCCTGCTGCTTTTTTTTTTCCTATATTCTACATTGTCAGCTTCTCTCTCTTCTTACCCTGCACTCCTGAAACTACTTTCTCTTGCATGTACAAGAGAGATTTGGCAAAGTTTTGCCTTTGAGGCTGATTTGCACAGGAATCTTCAGTGTCTTTCTTTAGAGTTCTAAGATGACTACCTGCTGGACCATCCAGAGCCATCAAAACACGCTTGCATGTGAGCAATGCTATATCATCTGGCTAGGAATAATTCAGTAATTCATATTTTCTGTACATCTTTACTTGGCTTGTGTGCAGCCCACTTTTAGTACTAGAACTGGCAAAGACACTGGGCCCATATGTCTCTAAAATATCAGTTTGCAGCAGGACAGGGAAAAGTTTTTATAGTCAGCAAATATTAAGTGGTATTAAACCATGTTCTACACTGCTTCTATCCTAAGGTAGAAAAGAATCCTCTGAGGTGTGTGTGAGTTCCCATTTAGGTTGGCTAACTATTGCAAAACTACCACTGTATTTCAAGCCAGTTTGATTGTAGGTAACAGCTTTTATGTTCTTACATTAACACAGGCAGGAGTTTAAACAGGGGAGGTGAGAGAGTAATGCACAGAGCATCTTGTTAAGGCCCTTGCATCTGGTTCTCTCAAGATGTACAAAGACATCTGTTAAATGCCTGATGGAGATATAAATGCTTCAGAAATGCTCTCATCTTTGTTTTCAAGACACCCTCATCCTACATTTCCTGGACACATGTTCTGTTTGTCCTGATGGCAGAATTTCAAAGAATGATTGACTGAATCTGTTGCTAAAGACTGTGCCCAAGGGGAAAATGCAGCTCAGTCTTTTCTGTTCGATTTTATTCGTTGCCTTCTGCATGTTTTTGAATAGTAAATGCTCACATTAATGATAAACTTGATTTATTTTTAAAAAAAAAACATTTTTGAAGGTTTAGCAACATGTGCTTATAACATAGTACAACTGTATGATCCTAAATATATGTTCTAGATTCTTTCTGTTGTGCAGTGTGACCTGGGCTGTGTTAGTAAGAGTGAAGCTGGCACTATTCCCACCATTCCCGTCTCTTTAGGGCTTGCAAGACATGTGGAGTTGTGCATCCCATTTTGGGCTGAGGAGGGAGGTTGGGCCAGGCACACAAGGGAGGGTGGAGGCTGGGAGAGTTGGGGTTATTCAGCCTAGACAAGAGAAGGACCCATGGAGACCTTACTGTGGCCTTTCAATTTCCCAGGGAGGCCTACAAGAAGGTGAGGGCAGACTTTATTATTTCATGTAGCAATAGGAGAAGGGATGATGTTTTTAAACTGAAAGAAATTGATTTAGGCTAGATATAAAGAAGAAATTTGGTACAATGAGGGTGGTGAAACAGAGAAAGAAGTAGATGGCCTGTCCCTGGAAACACTTGAGGCTAGGTTGGATGGGGCTCTGAACAAGCTGGTCTAGTTGAAGATGTGCCTGCTGACTAAGGGGGGTTGGACTAGATGAGCTTTAAAGGTCCTTTCCAACACAAACCATTCTGTGATAGATGTTGGTTCTGTGAGTCTCCTATTCTACTAACTGATCTGAAAGGATTTAGCTCTGAAACTGAAATACAGCACAAAACTGTTAACATGGATAGCTGGGATTTGTTGCCATTCTTTCTCTGATGTCATGAAGCAGGATAGTGGTTTCCAACTTAGTATTATCCTGAACTTGGGGCATCTTGGAGTGGTTCAAGGCGTAGGAGAATGGTCAGAATCATGCTGAGTGGGCACTTAAAACTCAATGCCTTTGGGACTTTAATCAGCTGAGGTGGGTCAGACAAGGCCTCATGGCTGGTCCAAAGCATTTGGAAGAGATGACAACCCCACTGAAAATCTTTCTTGTGGTTTCCTTTTTTTTTAATCTGATTCACTGAGGTCGCTACTTTGAAAGCAGATTTATTTTATTAGAATGAATTAGTTATCCAGTTGCTAGTTGCTATGTTTAAAAGAGTTTGATGTCTAGTAATGGAAAGATCATCTGATTCTAAACTTGGATAGCTTAAAAACGTGTGGATGACTGATTCTGCTGTAGCAATATAATGTCAGAACATATTAGTCGAAGAAAGGACTAATAACGTAAAATATTGACTGCATCTTGTAAAACTCTCTTGGTGGAACTGATGCCTTTTTTCAGTGCAAGCTCAATTGAGTTTAATTTTTCTGTGCTCTAAAAGGCAAAGCTGTTCAAAATGACTAACTTACCAAGCAGCATGTCCTGTTGTGCTGGCTCTGCCAGGGAAGAGTCAAACATGACAAAAATATTCACCAGCAGTCTTGCAAAAGAAGTTTTATAAACTTGTTGTAGTCAACTTCTGAAGCCTTCCAGAAAGAGGATCCACAATATAAATATTTTTCCTAGATTGCTAACAGCAATGGAAGATAGGCTTTGAGACTTTGGAAAGGCCCCATTGCATTTTTATAAGTGGTTTAAAAAGGCAAGAGAAATTGGAATAAAACCAAAATATCATATCAAAGTTCCATGAAGCAAAATGAGGTTATAAAGGAGTTTGGAAATATTCTAATTCTTCCAAACCTTCATTAAAGTGCTTGCTAGCTGCTTTGAAAACTCTGGGGTTAGCAAAGAAGATATAGCCATTAAGCTCTGAACAAAGCTGTGTTATTTCAATTCCTGTTCCTAAAAATAGCATATATATAGAATACAAATGAATATAATATAAATAGCAAAGCTACAGTGCAGCATGCTTAAAGGGTTAGTACTAAATGATTCACAAAATATTAGTAAGTTTACCTTGAGCTGTACTTTTTCAACAGTGTTGTATACTATTCATTATGCAGATAGAGTAGTAATGGTTTATAAGGCAATATATGTTTGCTGATTAGTTACTGAAAAAACCCTCAGCAGTCTGGGGAAAATACTGTCTGAGCCATAATTTTAGAACATAAATATTCATTTCTTACTGCTGTGCTTTTGTTGTTTTGTTTTTTTTTTTTTTTAGCTCAGTTCTTTGTCTGCTAAATTCACGTCTGTAGAGGCTCAAAGGAAATTTCAGAGCCTGTGGAAAGCTACCCAACTCATGAGAAGTAAATGAGAACAGTCTTTTGGAAAATGGGCTATGTTTGGTGGAGAGAGAACTGTCCTGGGAGAGACTGGAAATAAGTTTGTTTTAAAATTTCCTGCACATACCATCTGCTTAAGCACAAAAATTTTCCTTTGCCTAATTTTACAAAAATTTTTAGCTTCCCCAGCTCCCGCTCTTAATAGCCAGCAATGTATGTTATCAGAGATGGGACTGTTACATTAATATCCTGTGGCAGCTTGTAGATTTAAAAGATGGAGTACATTGTTAACTGGAAATGCTGCTTAGAGGTTTCTCTCAAAGGACAGATTTTGCTGCAAGTTATGGTACAGTTGTAAGGAAGTTAAGTGAAAGTTAAGAATTAGAAAGGAGAGTAAATTTTCTACCTACACTCTAGCTGCTTTTATGCTTTTTTTATTATTTATACCCCCATGAATATTCCAATGGAAGTAAAGCCTGCTTGTGAGTGTATGGGTGGGAAAGGGAGAGGTTATTTTATCCACTGTTTCATGATTAAAATTGTTCAAAGGACAGTGTTTTCACGTGGAATGGATTTCAATAAAAATTTTAAACTAAACCATATAATAAGTAAAAATTAACATGAAGGTAATAATCAGATGGAAAAAAAATCCTGACAGCTTAGGGTTTTTTGTAAAAAAAATTATAAAGGAGTTTGAAAATGTGATCAGGTTGTCTGGTCCAACAGTTTCCAAGAGTGCTGTGGACAGAGGTTTCATCAGGAGTGTTTGTTTACTGTGGAAATGCTTCACAAAAATAAATCATCAGGAAGAAGGGGTATTTTTGCTGGATATGCTGCAAGTACACTGTAGCTGTGTTGGTATTTAATTCGGGATAAACACAGTTTCTCTTAGAGCCACTTCTTTCTTGCAGGGTCGGAGCCCTTGAGCTGATGCGCAGCCAAGCGGTGCCTCTGGCCTCGACGCTTGTTCATCAGGGGAGAATGAGCTGCTGGAAATGTCACCCCTCCTAGGGGGCTGAGGAAAAGGGAAGCCAAGGGGGAGCTGAACCTTCACTGCTGTGAGGTATTGTTGGTTCATTTCAAATTAGGGCATTTCAGGCTTTCAGAACTCCCAAATGATTTAGCCTCTCTGTGTAAAATATCAGTTGTTTTCTATATTCCATTTTTGCCAGGGTTGTAAGGGCTAGCACTGCTGTGACTAATGTCACATTAAATGAACCCACTTTTGATTTTAAAAATCTGATGGATTTAACCCCTTGTTAAAGACTTGGGCACATCATTGTTTCCAGTCCTGCAAGAGATAGGGTTGGACTGAAAATGCTGCTGTCCAGTTCCAGGGTCCTGACTGACAAACCTGTGTTTGCTTTGAAGCAAGGTATTTGATCAGATGAAGTCCAAAGGCCCTTTTCCACCTTAAAATTGTTCTCTGACTTTGCTGCTGGTTGGGCACATTAACTGGAAGAAATGCTGGCTGTAATAATCTGTAGCATTTCAGGGACTTATAAGCATTTTGAGAGGCATTTAACATCTATCAGCAAGCACAAATTACTTACCAGGGCCTTTTTTCCACTAATGCAAAAGATTTCTTGGAGAATTCTTAAAGTCAGTTCAAAAAAAAAATTGAAGGCAGTTCTGCCACAGGTCATCATCTCAGATCATTAGCTTGCTTAATCATGGGCTTCACGCAGAACGCTGCAGCTCCCTCTCTAATGCTTGTGCACTACCTGTGAGCATCCAGAGGAAGTTACTCATGAATGATCATCCAGCAGACAGATAGATCTGGAAAATGGTTTTTTGGAAAATGATCATGTCCTTTGTTTAGGGATAGAAGCAGGCATATGGCTTTTTGCATTATTCTGCACCACACTGTTTTAATTTCTATGTCAGATGAGTCCAGGAGGGCTGTCATGAGCAGCTGCATCATGCAAGACAGTGCTCTTATTAAGCTGCTCTGGGATGCAAAGGCATTGCTTAGTGGGATTCGCTGGTACAAAACGTGCTGTGCAGGTCGCTCCCTTCCCATGCTGTGCAGAAGAGCATGTGCTTTGTCTAATGCCTCATCCTAATGACTCTGTGAGTGAGGCTGCTGTGCCCAGCCCTTGGAGAATCCTTCAGCAGGAATGTCTGGTCATGAATTCCAAAGCTGGGACTGCTACATAGTACTGCAGCAGTGCAAAGTAATCAGTTGTATTGGCACAGGGCTCCCAGCATTTAGAAAATAGCGTTCCTTGGTGTGAGAATCAGAAATAGCCAACAGAGAGAACAGGTAATCCTCTGCTAAGCTCTCATTTGGCTGTTGAAAAGCATGCTAAAACTTAAATATCTTTAAGAGATGCTGTAAAAACAGATAATTCTCTAAAATACTTTCTTTAGATAAAGTGAAAGTAATACTGCACATTTGAAATCTCTTGGTGCCCTGAAGGGTAGCAAGCAGTCCTTTTGGTATTTATGATGGTATAAAGACCATGCTTGTATGTTTTAGGAGGGTTTTAAGTTATGCTTCTCTCTTTGGGAGGTTGGTATACAAAAATAGGAAAAAAATCTTCTAAGCTGCACCGTGGTTTTGTATGAGATGTGTGGCTTAATGTTGTAGGCAAGAAAGAATACAGGTAAGATAACTTATGTTTTGATGCTTAGTTATTTCGTGTCACTTCTGTCAGGTTACACTGAGAGTCTAGGAAAATTGTTCAGGTATAAACTTAGGGAAGCAACTCCTATCTCAGAAAAAGATATCTGACTGGTATCTGACATTGTTCAGAAAGGAAGAAGTAAATTAGCACTGGTGAAATGCTGATTGCTTACATGCACGGCAATGGCAAGTTGGGGTTGCAACTTTTCATAAAGGGTATTCAGATACATTATGAAAATAGAAAGAGGTGTTTTTCATTTCTGAATGTGAATGCAGTGATTCTAGAAAAAGAATTTGTGAATTAAGTTTATTGTTATGTGATGACTTGTTTCTCATTGTGAAATCCCCATGCTTTGCATAATAAATAATAATTTAGACTCAAATGAAAACTTTTTTGACAGTAATTAACAAATATTTTTAAATTTTTTTCAGCATATAATTTGTGTGAAACTTGAAATCTACAGGAAGTGATTTTTGAACAAAAGTTACATTTTTATTAGAATCCTTAGTTTCTAGTTTACTTTTGCTCATTTCCATGTTATGAGAAGGACTACGAAAAGGAAGAGAGTGCATCAGAGTCATGTGGCTATGCAGTCCTTTCCAGAAGTAAACCCAGGCACCTTCTTGTCTGTTCCCATCAGTCAAACTCACATTTTCCTTTAGGAAAGCACTCCCACAACCTCTGTTTTCAGAGGTACATTTTTGATCCAGGGGACACCTGCTTGTTTTCCAGTGGGAAATACCCACCACAAGTGCCATTTCCCAGAGCAACCTTGAGCCCTCATCCCTTGGGAAGGGAGCAAGTAGTTTTGCTGTATGGGATTGCTGAACATGCCTCTTCCTCAGTGGAACTGCTGGTATTTTGGAGGTGAAAACAACCTTCGGTGCACTTATCATCCCTCCACTTCACCCATGTCAACAGATGGAGCTTGGTCTGTGGGAGTCCTGTGTTTGCAGCCTGGCTTGTGTTTCTTTGTGTTCAAACTAGTTGCTGCATTAGCCATCAGTGCAGGCATGAACTCTGCTGGCTCCTTCCCACGCCTGCTGTGGTTCTTCTTGCTCCAGCAAAGGGCACTTGCTCTGTTCTTGGTTAAATAACTGGCTCCTCTGTCTCAGCCAGGTCATTCCCTGGATGCACTGCTTGCCTTAAATCCCAGATTCTGGGAATTTCTGAATCGTAAAATCCAGCTGACAGCAGTAACAGCAGATCCCAAAAGGAAAGTTAAAAGTCTCTTCTAGCACGATACTTAATGGAGTTGAATGTAAACAGAAAGAACGTAGTATGCATTCCATCTTATTAATTATTAACCTTCAAGGAGGCTCTTTTACATTAATAACCATTTCCCTGGTTGAGCTGCAATACAGCTGGTAATGTAGAAGTGATGTTTAGTTACAAGCATGCATCCAAATGAACTTTCACTACGCTCTCCAGATCAAAGTTGATGTCGACCATCAGGAGCTTAGTCTGCAGCCACTGTGTGCTTTCTAGATAACCAGAGGATTTTTCCCTCCAAAGCCCCTTATCCACCCCCGTCCCTGAGCACTAAATATGCTTCCGTGCTATCCCATAGGAAAGTTCACCCCCTGCCCCTTTGGCAAACAGCCTGAGTTAATACTTGAACAGGAGAGTAACACTGACATGTGATGTAATTTCATCACAAGGGAGAAAATCCATGCTTCTTTGAATCAGGCATCCAGAGACCTACCCAATTCTGAATCATCACTGGAAAAAAAAATGACAGTTGATATCATAAACAGCTGGATATACTCTTCACTGAAGATTTTTTTTTTTAAGAAGAAGAATATAACTGAAAGACTAGATTTTCTTTCAATTTGTGCTTGAGAATAGTGAACAAACTCTGTCATAGAACAAAAATACCTCCAGTTTGCCTTCAGATGTCAGAAATACATGCTCTTATACAGGCACACACTACTGACACAAACATAAAGTGGGAAAAGGAAGCCAAAGCATCCAACTGAAAAGGCAGCTTCTTAAATGTACTTAGATTACAGTGCATGCTGGTTCATGGATCACTAGAGAAGATACACGGTTCACATTGGCCTATCAGGATCTAGGCATCTGAACCTAAACATGATTCTAATTCTAATTCTCATACTTGCTATCAAACCTTCTTTGCTGCAGACTGTAGCCACAGCTCAGAGAAGGCAGCAATGTGTCATCCACCATTGCTCTTTTTCATAAACAAAAAGTTGCCCCAAGTATCCAAAATGTCTTTGGAAAATGAATTTATTAACCAGATTGAAATGTTCAAAGTGTTGTTTCCATTTCAACCGGTAAGGAACTGAATTCAGAGAAAACAGTTCTGGCTGTGGCCAGGCCTATAAGAATCACATCTTTTTATAAGATTCCTGTATAATGTCTTACACTCTGATAAAAAATAAAATCATATTACCTCTTAGTTTCAGGAACTTCTACCTCACTTCAAAGCTGCCTTCTAGAGCTATCAGTTATCAATATTCAAATGATTAATGATGTTCAGAAACTTCTGCTGACTCCTATTAATTGCCCAAGAGCACTCACAATGACAGCTCTGCATCTGCAGGCTTGGGATCAGGCATATTCAGCCCTCCAGTGATACAAACTGCACTCTGGGGTAAAGTTGTGCACACAGGTTTGTGTTCTTGAGTAGTCTGACATAGCAAGAGAGAAAGTCTGAGGCATTGACTTCAAACACTTCAGAGGTTTGCCTGTGCAAGCAGCAGTTCTACCAGCTAACCAATATTTAATTAATAAATAGAACTTAGGGGTCATCTCTAAAATAGGACAACAAATGACAAAGTGGAAATATATTACACAGGTCAACATTTCATAGGAATGGATTAAATAAAAAAATGTAATCGAATTTCTTATTTAATAACAAAATATGTGGGAAAATAAAAGTCCACTGTATCTGAAACCAAGAACATTGACTGCAGGGTTATTAAGAATAAAAATTTTAAAATGGATTCCTAACAACATTCTTTTAGGTATAGATACTGTATTTTTCTCCCTCTCTCACACACACAATTAACCTGGGAAAACTTTAGTGGTTTTCTAAGTCTCAATGGTTTCTTTATGTACCAGTATATTTCATACCATTGACAGTATGTGAAGCCAGAAATGTATGTCCAAGGGAATAAAAGCTATATTTAGAAGGCAAAAAGAACAAACAGGCAGGGGGGGAAACTGCAGCTAGGAGAACTTAAAAGAACATAAGCAATATGGAACAAGAGGTTATCCTTGTCGGAATGGATGGTAAATGTGAGAGCATTAAGCATGGAGCTTACAGAAAGGATAAGAAATGAGGCCAGTAGTTCAGGAGAACATGCACACTGAACTGTAAGCTACCCATTTTTCACTTTTCAGAGTGTTGTGCACATCACAATCTGGGGGTTTTTTATAGTTTTAATTCTCTTATTTTAAAGCAGGTCTCTACAGCTCATTTTGATGCCTAACATGGTACCACCCCTCTCTAGCTTTCTTCTCCCAGTTTTGAGAGGATTTCTTTAAACATCCTTGATTTTATTCGATTTGATTTCTGTTTTATATTCTCTTTGATTTCATACTAATATCACATCTCTGTATTTACTCTTCTCCCAGATGCCTACATTATCTCCTTTATCATGGAATTTATTTTTCATCCTTAAATCTACTGATTTGTTCTCTAGTCTAATTCCTTTTTGCTTTCTGTGATGCAGCCTGACCCTTTTATCAGCTATGCCATCAATTTTCTGTCATTCTCTCTCTAAAATGACTCCTGAGAGACTGCAGACCTGAAACAGATCCCCTGAAGATCATCAGTGTCTGGTGGAGAGAAATTACAGTTCTTGACATCTAAAAGGATTCCATTTCAAGGCTCTTCACTTTTAGAGAACCAGAAACTGTACAGCACCATGAGAGTATTCTGCAACTGTAGTCACATTTGATTTTCTTTTGGGGAATGTGAGGATTTGAAATCTTCTTTGTGACTTGAAAATCTAAGTAACTGAGTGATGAGAGGTGACTCATTAGCCTCTCCCAACACAAAAGGGAAACACAGGAGGCTGGAAGAGTAAGGAACAGCTAAAAGAACTCATGCTTGTCTACCAATACTCAAAAAGCAGACGATATGGCCATATGGAAGCCTGCCAGTCAATTGGGAATGAAGACTTTTATAAATAACCAGAGAATGGAATTTCAGTGTACAGTCACGTGAAATGTGTTCCCAGGTGTAATAGAGCCGAAATTCAGTAATAAGCCTTAAAAGTGTCTTTAAAGAGAACGTATATTTGAGATTGCAGGGAGTTATGGCTGTATACAAAGAGAATCACTTCTGATGACTTAAGGGACACATTAATTTATTATTAATTTACAGATGCCAGTGAATATTTTCAGAAAATACCTTTAATATCCATCATATCAGTGCTGTTATTCTAAAGTGACATTACTTTTCAGCACTGAGAAGAAAATCACTCTTAATCCTTCCTGTAGCTTCAACAACTCAGCTGTTAATCACACTGTTGTGACATATATCTCTCTATATAAAAGGCGGAAGTATCAAAAAAAAACAAAATAAAAATCATAGTTTAATGCATAGCTGATCAGAGACATGATGCTTTTAAATATTCTCACCTGAGATCTAAACACAACTGCACTTGTCAGGTTTATACTCCCCTATTTCATGACTCATAATAGCTAAGAATCAAATCCTTTCAGTTTATCATCTGGCTGTATAATCTCTACACAACAGTAATCTTTAAAATGCCACCCATACTAAGCTAGAGGTACCAATGTATCACTTGTTATAGGACACAAAAAGACATTTGGCCTTTTTTCTACTTCAAAAGAGAGAAGCAGATCCAGCTTGGGCATCATAAACTCTTGCCAGAAAATCAGAAACCATTGTTACCTTTTATAAAACTGAGTAACCTAAAAATACTAAAAATGCAATTAAATGTTCATCCTGCCACCACCAGCCAGCTGGAGTGTGCCCCAAGCCACGGGTTACCAAGGAGTCTGCTTACCTCCCACCAGAGCCAAAGGAGGCTCGAGGGCTTTACAACATAAACCTGGGCTTGGTTTTACATCATGCACTCTCAGACATCAGGAAGAAAAAGACAATTTCTCAGGGATATTCAGTGCCAGTTACAGTTCCACAGTCAGAAACACATTAGGTGTACCCCAAAAGCAGTGGAAAGAGTGTGAATTTTAACAATGCTCACAGACACACACACACACACACACACATACACCTCTTCTTCACCGCTCATGACAGCCTTAAAATAAAGCCTCATTAAAACTGATTTCTCTAATCCAGTTAGGAAAACAAACAATTGCTAATACTTCCTTTGTTCTATAAACATCATCCTTAGTCTCTTCATCCTTCAAAGACTGACATGGACCCTTCAAGTTATATCACAGTGGAATAAGGCAAACTGTACATACCATACATGTTACATTGACATCATAAAGTTGTCAGTATTAAATACTGACTACTGACATTACACTGCTGGTCATAAAAATATTCTTTATTAAATGAGAAAATGCATGTATTTAATAACACATAAATATTTACTTTAAATCAATGTTTTATCAAGTATCAAGTGTTTCAGGAAATGAGAACATCTAATTCCATTCTAACATAATGAGGAGTATTTTAGGATATGGGATCAACATCTTACCCCCCCAAAAGGGCTTATTTCAGGACTTTTTGAAGTGGCTTCTCTCCCCAGGATCCACACTATGATTCTGGTTTTGTGTCTTCTTTCAGGCTCATTGCACTTTCAAATGTTCTGTGAATTGAGAGAAAAGCTTTTATTTGAATATTCTTTCAAAAAGATAAAAACCATTCTTGTTATAAGACAATTTTTGATTTATGAATTGTTATCCAAGTAGTCCCAAGGGGTCAAGTATTGTACACTAATCAACAAATTACATCTTTTTACTAATATTGGTTAAGATAATACAAATATTTTGAGGTTGATTAACTGAAATGATACAGTAAAGGATTGAGTTAAAGAATGAAGTCGAATAATGTGGACAAAAATATAGTATCTCTACAGTATTAACTATTTTTCCTTTTTATTTACTTATAAAAATATTCTACATACTGTAGCTATTTTCCTGCAAAATTTCTTCCAGGTGAGCAATTACAGTGCTGTAAGTTTCATCTATAAGTTTATTAGCTATTCAGACAAATGATCTTGTAATATCTTGACACAATTTCCCTGCTGTGCACCTGTGCACTCAGTCAGCATGTAGCTTTGTAAGGGAATTTTTGGTATTTCACATTCAAGTGGGGCCAGAAATCTGCCATCTGAAAACATGTTTTAAATAAAAAAAGCCTTCCTGATAATACCTGTAATGAAGGTTTTATTTCAATTGCTGGCTAAGCAGGAAAAGGAGTGATGTCACTTAAGCACTTCTCTGGTGATGAAAACGTTTAGGGTCAGTCAGAAAGTTTCAAAAAAACAAGTTATTCCTTAAAAGGCAGAACTTATATCTGAAAACTAAATTCATATTGCAGCTCTTGGAGACTAAGTTCATCCTGTAGCCTTCCTTGCCATCACTGGGGACTGAAAAAGTCACTCTCCCTGAACACGTTATGAAGTTTATAAACATTTCCAGTACCTGGGGATTTTAACATCTCCATTGCATTTCATGGAAAACTGCAAATGGATTTACAAGTCATTGAAGCAATGTAGTTTCAATACATAAATCTTTCCTTAGAAGACCTGGCTAAGAAATAAATTTGCCTATACCTTAAGAGCAAAAATTCAAATGGGAAAAAGATTCTCCTTGGTAACAGTTCAGTAGAAAGCACCAACTGAGCCCAATTCATTTAAGTGACAGTAGCAAAAAATATTGTTGCTCATGTAGAGCCTCATTTGTTTAAAGCTGTCTAAAGGCTTATACAAATTCAGAAGTATAAATTGCTTTAATCAGAAATATAAAACCAGTCACTAATCAATGTGTTATGAAGGCAGAAGGAGGAAAATATGACAAAGAACATTTGGGAAGAGCTGTATTGGTCTGTCTTGACGTATTGGGTTTTAATTCAAGTGATGTCACTCTATTTATTGCTCTTTTTACATTTGGTGGTAGCGGTCATTGGTAGATTTCTTTTTGGCAGTTCAGGAACTCTTTTAGAAATATCAATAAGGCTTATTTTGTGAACTTTTATTTTAAATTTATTTAAGAATTATTCCTAAGATAATTTTCCCTCTAATAATGGCACCCAAAATGGAATGTTGAAGTGAAATGTGGTTATTCCAATTCCTGTACCCATAGACTATAACTGAAAAATGATGTCTTTTCTAAAAACAGTTCCTGGAGATTTCTAATGAAAGTGCTGTGTGGCGTTGTGATCCTTAAAATGCTGGATTCATAGAAGGCTCTCCATGTGACTATTTCTTTCTTTAATGGTAATAGGCAGCGTAATTCTGTTGATAAAAGACCATTCTTACAGCATAAACCTGTCTCTTAACCTGTTCCCAGCTCCTGACACAGAGACAAAGACCCTCTGAGGACATGACATTCCTATGGAATCATGTGCAGAAGCGCAGTTGACTTTGGTAGCTGGAGACAGGGATCCAGAGCATTTGGGAAACACAGGTTAAAAGCACTTACCAGCACTGCTTTTAACTCCACACCTCGGGCTGGGAATGCAGAGCAGAAATGGACCAGGTGGGAAGTGCCTGTGTGATTTTGCTCGGAGATATGAGAGCTCTGTTATTAGATTACTGAATCTCTGACTATTTGCATTGATTTTCAAAGCAAAGACCAGTCTCTAAACGTAGAATATTTGAATGGGCTCTCCATCTGAAAACTGCTGACTGCTTCTCTCTTGTAAAGAGCAAATCTTTTCTTTGGGTTTTTTCAAAATCCCCTTAGTTTTGTCCATGTGATATCAGATTCTCCCTAAAACTCTAAGAGCTTTGCATGCTTGTCTCTCTTTCTTCTGCGGTGACATTTTTGGCCTGGGATTGAGCTTTTAAAGAATACTCTTTTGAGGACTAAGCCTTGATGTCTTGCCAAGATTTTTTAATTTAAAACTCTTTTCATAAAATATGTGTATTTTCTTCAAAAAATAATGTGGCAGAAGAATGACTACAAAATGATAAGGGTGGAGTATGCATTAAATGTATGATTAGTTTACATACACTTGAAATTTAATTTTACATTTTTCTCTTACCCTGTAAATTGCCTACTGTGGCTTAATTGTTACTGGCAGTGAAAATCTGCAATAATCTCAAAGGCATCTGGTTCCTTGAGTTTCATTAACTTGAAGCAGATAGGAATAAATATATTACAGCATACCTATTTCTCAGATATTTACAATCTTCAAAAATATTTGTTGTGCCTTTAAGGAATGGTCCAACCTTTCATTCACAAACCACTTAGCTTTCTTAATATTTTGGGTCAAAAACTTTTAAACCTTAAACTGTGAAAATAACCTGATAGTAAAACCACATGGAGTTGGAGAACTAGAATGGGAGAAGGTAAAGGTCCAGGAGGCATCTTACTGTTCGTTTTTCTGTAAGGTGGGAATAAAAGAGAGCCTCTTCAGTTCCCTCTGGCAGGAATAATTGGACTCCAGCAGAGCCACTCTGAATGTGGCAAAAAAAGCCATTGCAAGAATATATGATTGTTGAGTGCAACACTAATAGGCTTTTGATTGTGGCTTCTCTTATAATTTTAAGGGTCTCCAAAGGACTTGTGCTTTCATAATTGTTTCAGCTTGTGCATGTTTAAACCCTGTGACCTCCTTGAATGAAGTGCCAACTTGCAGGATGGTCCCAAGCCTGGGGAGAGGCCAGGCCAGTCAAGTAAATGGTCTGTGTGTAAGGATTAGCTGCCAAAATTAAAGAAGAATGTGAATGCACGGCAGATGCTTTTTTAGCCAATCCTTCCTAAATTGAGTTTAGGCTCCAAAAATTATGTTGGGAATTTTTCACTGCAGATCCTGCAATAAATGATAAACAGATTGTTGAGTAGCCCTGCACTAAACTAGTTCCCTTCACTGAAACTGGCATGTATATAACAGAGGATGCTTTTTCTTAGTCCTTAGGACTCTTTTTGTAAATCTAATCTCACCCTCCTGGGTCTGTATTTTGGCTGGAACATCAAACATACTGGTATTTTTTAAAAATATATAAAATATTCCCAGATATGACTGAATGTCCAGTGGAAAGCATTATGGTGAGTAAGAGTCACCCTTTTTTAACCATTTTTTCAGCATAACATAGATATCATATCAACATACAACCATGCTTTTTTTGGGAGTCATTAGTAATTAAATAAACATGAGCTTCTGTTGCTGGAAGAATGAAGTACCAATAGCATTGTTAAGTAGAAATAGATCTATAGATCTGTTAAATAGAAAGGAGCATCATATTTTTATACCTATTCTTTGAACAGTATGATTTTTTCCTAAGAGTGTTGCCAAGCTCTTAAGAATAATAAAGCATTTTAAAGTTCTTCAACATTTGGTAAGCTGTATTCATTATTCATAGAGGTAATATGAATAAGTAATATTGAATGGCAGCAGATAGTTTAATTTTGCCTCCAAAAAACTGTGTTAACGGGTACTGCTATTAGCACTCATCATGAAAAAAAAGCCTGTTTATTTGAGATGAGAAATAAAAAATAGGAAAAAATGTTCTGAATTAAAGCAGACTCAAATACTTTTGACTTATTGGAGGAATGGGACTTTAGGGAAAAAAATTCAAAAAGAAGAAAGTAGACTTGTCATCCAGGCAACTGGGTTAATAGATCAAAGATTACTATTTTGTTCTAATCTAGTATGTAATAGAAATTTCCTTATTTCTGTCTCTGTAGTACAGTTTGCTGTACATAAAGAATCCTTTAATCTTTGCTTTCCCAGTATTTTAATTTGTATTTAGTGCAGAATCCCAGAAAACAATACGATTCAAACTCTGGAGGAACCCTTTGGCTCTAGCATTGAATCTACTTGTGATTCCTTTGTGCTGTTTTAACACAATTTGAGAACAGTCTAAGCAAATTTTAGAAAGTGACATTTCTTTGAGCACTGTAGAAGATCTTTTGAGTTTAGTGTTTTAAATTATTCCTGTAATATTGGCATTGTTCTAGAAAATACCTGCTAAAACAAAGTCAGAAATGGGAGAAATTCACCTGAGCAGAAGTAGGCAGTTTTTGGTGACTACCCAGCCTTGGCCCAGGAGAACCCCAGAGGTTCCCAGTCATGTCCTCTAGGCCACTGAGGTATCTGCAGTGGGAATAAGGGTGGCTCATAGTTTTTGTGCTTGATAAAAATGAAGCAAATGAATTGGTAGTAAAAAAGCCTCATCCCTGTTGTGAAACTAATGAGAGGATAAAGGCACTATTGTGCACAGAGTCAGCAGAATTCAATAATGTTATAGAAGTCTGGACCACCAATTGTAATAATTTGTTTATGTTTGACAGAACTAAAACTTAGGAAGTGTTACTGTCATTGCTGTTATTGTTTGTGTTTCACAAACTCAGAACTTTAAAACACAGCAAAAGAAAAAAATATACACTAGGATAAAAGTAACAAAGCACAGTTCTGCTCATTTAGCTACTTGTTGCTGTAATAAAGCAGATGGGGGGGACACAATATATTGAATTACTTTGTATGCACAGACTCTAATGTAGTTTCCCCCATTTTTTCCTTTGTGTGTGTTTTATTCTGATAGTACTAACTCACAAATGCCATTTTAGTATCTACCAAATGTTGCATTTAGTTGGGAGAATTTACTCCCTTCTAATCTGATCACTGCTCTTGCATTGAAAGTATCATGAGATACTTTCCAGCACATTAAAACAAAATCAATGAGAGTCTGAACTTCTATTGCTTCCTTTTCTTCGTTTGAATTAGTAATGATTGTTTAAAGAAAGCACGTCTGAAAAGAGTGTGAAAAATAGCTTGGTTCTAAGTGGCAGGACACAGTGTGGATAAGCAGGTAAAATTCACAGGTGTAGTGGTGGGAAAGTGTCTGTATTCTTTAGATCCTTCCTGTCTACTTCCTATAGCTTGAAATAAATAGATAGTAGTATTCTTACTACTAATTTGGTTCTACCCAAGTGGTGGGAAAGCCACTGTTTGGAAACAAATGAAACATTGTTGAATGTTTATTAACAGAAGGGGTTAATTTTGCCCTCTTTTGCCATTTTGTTCCCTGTTGATTAAGTTGTTGCATGGACTGCATGCTTTGCTTCTGATAAGCATCAAACTGCTCTTTACTTTTGCACACCTGTTTTATCTCCTTTTTTCCCCATGCAATTGGTGAATTGAGGTGTCATTAGTGTCATACTTAGTGGACTACAACTAAGTAGTCCTTTGATATCACTCTTCAGAGACTATTATGGTTTGCTAGTTGAAAAAGGATTAAGATTTTTCTTCCAAATAAATCAAATGCCAGAAAAAAATTGGCACAAACAGGGAAATATGAATACTTCCATAGTCATCAACTCTTACATTAGGACGTTTCCCTGGACAGTGTTTGCTTCTGCCTCTCAAAGCAGCAATGACAGCAACTGTGTGCTCTGAATGGAAGTCAGCAAGTGCAAAAACATTGCTAACATTGACTCCTGAGAGCAAGAAATACAAAGCACTGCACATCCTAGATCATCCCATTGGGCACCTCTCTCGGCAGCAGAGCTCCACTGGCACAGGGCAAGCCAGGCAGTGACATCCTTCATTCACAAACTCACCCAGCTTACACTGGTCCTGCACTGTGGCAGAGAATCTGGGCTAATGGCAATATCCAGTATAGTCACAGGCCACCTGAGGGTTGGAATGAGATCAATGCTTAAAAGGATGTGGAGTTGTTTTTAAACCAAAGGAAATATCTTACAGGCAGGAAGGGAACTATCCTAAGATGCTGAACCAGAAAAACAGAATTAACCTACTTATCAAAATGTTTTGGAAAACAAAATTAGAAAGTGTCATTGTTAAAGAGCAGAATAAGGGCACTGTAAGAAGCAAGAAAATATCCTACCAAAGGGTGAATCTGCATTCAGATGGGAAAGATACAATGGCTGGTAGACTCTAGAATGTTAAATGTGAAAGCATGAGATAGAGGACAGGAAAAAAAGATGAATAATAAATCATTTTTTTCAAATATGTCAGAATCAGGAAGGTAGAGAGTAAAGCTGATAGATGATCAAGGTGAAGAAGGAACACAGAGAAAATAAGCCCACAGCAGAAACTTAATCTTCATTTTTGCCTCTGTGTTCTTCATCCAATGTAATCAGGCTGTGGAAACCTTTGCAAAAAGATGACATAAATTCTGAAAGCTTACAAGCTTTCAAGAGCAGATCAAAGAAGTTAATGGATGAGGAACTCTCTTAAGGTTAAATACAGAGATGTTCTCTGTCTCAAAAGTTGCCTGAGCCACAAGTCAGAGTGCTGGGAGAACATTGCATGGCAATGTTACTTACTTTCCTTGTGTATTTCCTTGAGCATCCTCTTACTGCCTTGTTCTCCTCTCCCGTTCCTGAGAGCACTGCAAAGCTTTACTAAGTGATTCAGCTACAGCAGGGTCTCAGAAAACTGGAGCAGAGTCAGGATTTGAGGTGTCGGTGATATTCAGCACAAAGCAGTTTGCTGTGTACCCTTCTCATAAGTTTGTCTTTCAGAGCTGCTGTAGCACGGCCAATGTGGCAGCAAATGCTGTGGGGAGGAGAGGGATGTAGCAGGAGGGCAGTGGCAACTCTGGAAAGGCAGTTTGGAAAAGGGGAGTTTTTGGGGGCTCTCTGACACCACTAAAGAAAGTGTTCAGTTCCCAGTCAATTCTCTAAAAACCTGGAAAAACCCCTCAGGTATAGTCTGGTTTGGTACAGACTGGGCTGGAAGGACTTTGGTCTGGACATGCTTTTGTTTTGTTGTTTTTGGCAGAAGGGGCACAGCATTTACCTGTCACAGGCACAGTTCCTGCTCATTAGCAGTGGGAAGGAGGAGTTGCTGACTGCCAAGGCATTGACAAGACACATATGGAAAAGCTGTGCTTTCTCTGCCTTCACCTCTGCTGCTATTTGGGTTATGGCAGTGTGGTATGTGGCCTAGTGGAGCTAGAAAAAGCCTAGCTTATTGATAAACTAGTGGAAAATTCTAGTGTAAAACTTGAGATCCTTCTTTTTTGACAGTGTTTCACACTATGTTTTTTAGACTGGAGAGAAGTTCATGCACTTCACTTATTTTAGGACAGATTACACATCAACAGCCTGATTGACATTTCCTAGAATTTACTTACATGTTAATCATTTTAGGTTGCAGTAGAAGTTACAGAAACTGGGAAAGTTACTTTTGTTCATGACTAAAGTAATACTTTACTGTATTTCCAAATCAATGTACTACTCAATGCTAGAATCATTCTGCTTAGGAATTTTGTATGCGGAAAATCTAAACTGAAATCTGACACCTATTCCCTTACTCTTTGTTGTTTATTACATTTGCTTATTACATAACTTGTGTCTTAGATGACAAGCTTAGTAGGAGGCAGGGACCAGAGTGTGTCAGAAATGGTGGACCCTCATCTGTTTGTTACACACTGTGCATGTCTGTATTTATTTAGTTTCCCTATTTGTGCCTTGACAATGTGCAGTACAGAAATGAAGAGGATATTGAACTCTATCACCTTCTGCTCTCAGTTAAAAGCAGGCCAGGTGGTTGCTTGTCTCTTTTCATGGTTCTGTAGCAGGACTGTGCTGTGATCTAATTTGAATTTTGCTTATCATTGCACAAGATGCTGCGAGCACCATCCTTGGGATGAGGAGACTTCAGATTCATGATAAAGCAGGCACTAATACCACCAGTACAGACAGATATTGTGCCTGGATGGCAGAGGTGCCTCTCAGCAGTGGACTGGCAGCACTCCCTTTTAAGAAGGAAGAGATGAACAACACAGGTAAACAGGGCAGGGGTTGAAGAGGATATTTCCTTGTCTTTAGGCAGGGAAACCTCTCAGGGCAGGGAAAAAAAGGCACAGTTGTCTTGTGACTGGCACTGGTTTAGCCTGAATTTTAGTTTAAGGAAGAGAAACTATTTTTTATGGTTTTCTATCTTCCTCAAAGATGGATGGGATGTGAAGGTTGGCCTGGTAGAGATGCACAGTATTCAGGCCAAAATCTATGGGCCAGAAGTTCAAATTTGCAGCTGATCATTTGCCGCTTGCCACAGGGTATTTGTTAATTTTTAAAAATGGAAATCAAAATGGTTTAAGGTAAATCTTGATATTTGCCAAATAAGATACCTTCTTGCTAACATTTGGACATTGATATTGTGATCTTCTCCAAATTTGTGCCAGTCAAAGTAAATTGGTTTCAGTGCCACTGCATCAACCTTATGTCAGTGTAACTGCTTACAAATTTGAAACCACATTTTCAAAGGTATTCTCAGTTGCCTTTTATAATTGCCTTACAACTGGGAGATGGCAGCATTTGAAATGTTAAAAGGTTTGTTATTTGTCTGTAATACCTCAGGTTGAAGGCTGGGAATTGTAACTGAAACTCTGCTACTGGCCTTTTTCCTGGTGTTTTCCTTGATTGCTGTAGGAATGGGATTAAAGGAGGAAAATATACAATTTTAATCTGTTCATTCAACAGGTGCCCTCTGGTATTTGAGCTCCATAAGTTACAAGCAAATGACTGGGAATGTTTTTTTAGTTAGATGCTTATGTATATATATACATATTTATATATTCCCAAGTCTAAAGATGAGATTTTAATACCTATTCAATTTGTTCAGGGTATGCGGCCCTATGAAATTATGTATTGGAAATCATACATGGAAATTCTTAATTCACATGGAATTCAATGTTTAATCCAACATGAATGCTCTGCATCACCTGCTACTGTAAGGAAATAATATTATTCTCCACGTCACAAGCAGTGCATTGAAATGCAACAGGACCTGAGGCACAAACTCGCAAAGTTATTTAGAGATCCGTGCAGGGCAGGGAATTTTCTGCATTGTACTGATCATGTTGGCCAGGCAGGTTTGAGCCAGGGAGCCCAGAGATATGTTTCTTGCTTTGTTCAGCTTAACGTTGGCATCTGCAGCTCAATAAGTGCCTTTACACCAGTCAGTTCTTGCCTGTTCACCTCCCGGTAATTTCTTTATAAAATCCATGTCCAATACTGTCTCCTACACATCAGTAACTGCAAATTGAGAAGAAAGAATTGTCTCAAATAAAACTATTCTTTCCACTCATCTGTTAGTTACTGTCTCATTTGGGCCTTGGTTGCTCTCTGAGCAACCATGGACAGTCTGCTTCAATGCAGCATCAAATAGATTAGTATAAATCGCTGCCAAAGGTGGTTCAGCCTAAGTTGGCTCAGCACAGAAAGGCACCTGGGGCATTCACAAAATCAGTCCTGGTTAATGCAGTTACAGACACTGCTCTTACTGCCTCTCAGACCTGAACTCCTGCAGGTCTTTCCATTGCTCTGTTCTGTCTCCAGAGATGTAAATGGGAGGGAGGCTGGCTTCCTCCTGCCCTGGGCTCCTGGTGGCTTCCAGGTGTGGTCAGAGAGACACGTTTTTGGTTACGAACATGTGTGGGTCCCAAATCCATTGGCAAACTTGGGCATATTGAAGAGTTATAAAATTAAACCTTCTCTCGACCAGATTAGCACAAATAGTGGTAAGCACTAAAGCAAGGTCATGAATGACAGAACTATTCACCTGTGCTAACCCTGGGTATGAATTATGCATTTCCAAATTAATATTTAATAAATGCCACTATTAAATATGGAATTCAAAACCGTGGCTAAGAAAACAGTACTTTCAGCATCTTCAGGCCCATTTGAAAGGAGTACATTATGAATGTTTGTTACGGAGTGACTTTTCAAAAAATAAATTTTTTAGCTACCATAACCTTGGTACTCAATTTATGTAGATCTAAATATATTAGGAAGCAGGGGTATTGTCCTGAGTAACTTATAATTCTGAAGTTCCCTTCTTGGATGTGAGATGATTTATGTTTTAATTGTATACAGGTAACTAAAACATGCTTTGCTTTTTTTTTTAATTTCAAATTCAATCTCAGTGTTTGATTTCTCTCCACTAGCTCTTCCTTCTACACTACTGCAAAGTCCTCATCAAAGTAAACTCATGCTGCTCAGGTGACCTGCCTTCTCCTTGGACCAGTCTGTCTTCTTTCCACCTGAAACTCTACCAGTGTCCTCACTTCCTTTAGCAAGTTATCCCACATGCTCTCTCAGTCCAAGTCTCACCTTGGTCTTATCCCTTGCATTTGCATATTAGTGGTCTCTGGTCCAGCTCCAGGCAGGCATGAGAGAGGTTTCTGGGAAGGTTCTGTACCCACTGTAGGAATATCTTTGCTGTGGGAAGAGCAGGGACAAGGTAGTGCTAACAAGTCTCCCATATATTCTATTACCCCGAGCTCAAAATTCTTCTCCAGGGGAACAGTTGGGACCTGATTCTGTGTAATCTGACTATGATTTAATTATGTGATTAAAAGTGACAAACTGAGTGTGCAGTTCTGCTATATGCAATGGCATCTGATGCTTTATTAGTTTTTCTTTGGGTTTTGCAGTGGGAGGAGGGTGATTTTAAACATCTTGGACTGCCACAGAGGAACCATCTGTAGCTCCCTCTAGGTTTTCTAGTATTTTTCCGGTCACTGGTCATTTTTGGTGGGAGAGGTCTGTACTCAAAAACCCACACAACACTGATTTTACCCTTAATGTCACGAAAAAGGGGGAAGCTATACTGGTGACAAATATAAATGAATTCATGTTCAATAAAAAGTTGTATTTGACAAAGGCTTTGTCAGGGGCGTTCATAAAGCTCAGGTCAGAGAAGACAACCCTTTTCTTTTTTAAGTTGAAAGCTGGTGTAAGTAAAAGAACTTGTTTGGTTTAATTCCATTTCTTTCTAAAATGAATCATGAAAAAGAGAAGACAAGACATGCAGTAGCAACTCCGTAACTGTGCCAGTATGTGGCTTCTTAATGAGCAACCTGAGGGAGGTCTTGCCTGTTGATGAATAGTTTATATATTTAAATATATTATGTATTTGACTTCCTTCTCCATAAGGAGTATGACAGCAGGGTACATGCTTAGGGATCTGAAATCTAGAACCCATTTGTCAAAGTCCTGGAACCAGGTTTAAGTTAAGTTTGCAAGCCGTCTGCTAAGATACTGCTAAGCATGTGTGCTGCATGTAGGCTCAGACAGTCCCTTTGGGCTTTTTAGCAAGGGCTTTACTTCTGGTTAATGTTTGAAAGCCTAAATGCAGGAGGAGATGCTCAAATTTGTCCCTGGGAAATGCTGTTTTATGGATTTTAGTTTTTCTTTGTTTTATCTTTGTGAGGAACATAGTTACGGAAGTGGAAGAAACCAATTTTCTTGTGCTCAGCTTTGTTATGGAGCTGCATAAACCATCCATCATGTAAATTTTAAATACATTATACTAAGTGTTTCAGGCTAATTGACAATGTTCCATTCATTTCCACTGCTGAAACAGGTCTGGGACATTTCTAATGTAGTTGTTTTTCCTTCCAACCTATGCATTACAGCAATTCTCTTAGTGCTGGTTTTGGTCCATTCTCTTCCAATTTTAAGAAAGATATATCATATCAGATTTTTAGCTACCTGACTGTACTGGAAGTCAGACTTCTGTTGTCTGTACAGAAGAAAAAGGAGACTACAGTCCAAAGCACCTGTTCTTATTTTTGTAATTTTGAAATTCTGCTTTATCTGAAAATAACCAGGAGGGGAAAAGCTGCACAGCTGAGAAGGAAGGTATGGAGAAATAGGTCTGATGTTTGGAAAGTAGGTCCCAAATCTTGTAAATGATACGTGAGGAGGTAACTTCTCAAGAACAATGAATAGCCTTTGGTAAAGACATTTATTTTTTATTTATTTTAATTTTTTGTACTAACATTTTTTTGATATTGATTTGTTGAAACCCACAAATTAATGATATGTACTGGTTAAATGTACTTTTTTCTTCTTTCTAACAGTCCAAACAAGTGTGAAAATATTTGAAGATTTGTACATTGGTGTAATATCAACTCTTTGAAAAAGGAGGAGAAAAGTTGATTAAGATCAGACAGTATTTATACTGGCTAGAGAGCCTCCAAAGCAATTTCAACATGCGGTGCTACTGCTGAGAAAGTTAAAATTAATAGCGGTGTGTTAATAGAGTACATGTGCCAGTAGTTACAGTGTAAAGCACTGGCAGATCCCCATCAAGCAGAATAAATGGGAAGAATGAGAACGTGATTCCAAATGTTTTATTTCACTAAAGCTGCTTGTTTTGTTTTTCTTCTTTTTGGGATGCTAATGAAGAGCATGAAATAAGTAGCAGATCCTGATTTTCCTCTCCCTGACTTAACCCTGTTGAATTATGCCTTGACTTGCAAGAGGCACATTGAAATTAGATAAAATCAGTTGCAGAATAATATATTACCCTCAATAAGCACAGTAAGAATGGAGTTAAGCAGCAGCTTATTGGCAGCTGCAATAGCAGCGTGGAGTTTATTTTAGTGCATGTGATGTATTTCTCTGAAATACCCGCTGTGTTCAACTGACTGGGCCAAAGTCTATAGCTTTCATCTTAGTCAAATTTATCACTAAATAATAAGATTGAAAAAGTTCAATGGTGCATAAATATCTGAATGTACCTACAGTCATCTCTCTAGAGGGGATAATTCCTTTCCTAAGAAAGAGCAGCCATGTTTCTCAAGTTAAAAGAGTTCTGCTGGATATACTTTCCTATGCAGTCATGGGGCTGCCAGCAGTAGAGGGGTGAGTTAGGCTGAGGAAGGCTGTCAGGATAAAGTTTTGTGAAATATTTGTTGTCCTAAAATTACCTGTTAAAGGAAGGTACTTACAGGCCACCGTGAAAATGTATTTGAGCTCTTTAACGATGCTTTACAAAGACATTCTCATTATATGCTTTTAGACTTTCAAAATGCTATGGAGTCTGTGAAACTTCAGGTAAACAAGCTGAAAAGAATATTTTACAGCTTCTCTTGTATAAAGGAGGCTACGGGGTAAGATACAGCAAACATGATTGGCAGAGCTTTTGTGCTCTTCCTCTACAAAACCTTTAAATAAAATAAAAGAAAGCTGAGTGACTGAGTCATATTCAGTTGACTAGAAAGATAATTTAATCTCCTTTGTACTCAAGTGCATGTATCAGTTAAAATAAGTACTCCAGTAGGCTTGTGGGCTGGGGCAGAGCCAGACCTGTGGGTCACTGGCAGCAGGGAAATATTCTGGTTCCCAGAGTTCTTCTGCAGCCCTTGGGAATTCATCTACCCTTCTCTGCTGCAAGGGATTTTGCCCCAGAAAACTGGGGCAAAACTTGTAACTTTTTGCAGACACTTAGGTAAATGCTTCCAGAATTGGTAAGTTCTAGGTTCAAATGACCAGGAGCTGCTCTGGCTTAATGTC
The DNA here is from genome assembly GCA_013396655.1 of Campylorhamphus procurvoides. Classification (NCBI taxonomy): domain Eukaryota; kingdom Metazoa; phylum Chordata; class Aves; order Passeriformes; family Dendrocolaptidae; genus Campylorhamphus; species Campylorhamphus procurvoides. Next base: position 340,633 of record WBMV01003348.1, read on the forward strand.
TTCATATGTCCACTGGTGAACTCTAGAAGATTATCCTCCTAAGTACCAATTCTGTGTACAACAAAAATACAGCATTAAGGGAGGGGAGAGGGGAGGGGGACAAGATTAATCTGTGTGTAACATGATAAGCATATATATACAAATAATAGTGTGCATGTAAAATAATGTAGACATCATAGAAATACAAGTGAAACTTGCATTCCACATCTAGGCTGCCAACAGGCCCCACCTGAGGGTATAAACTTCAAATATTCCCGTAACACGCCATGACTTTTCTCAGCCTGTCAGGTTGGTATCAGCTCAGGAGCACCAGGGGCACTGCTGACCTTGATGCTCCAACACAGAAATGTGAGTGATCTTGGGCCCTGACCTGAATTACAGTATAAAGGAGCTCATCGAGAAGCTGCTGAACAACAGTATCTGGTTCACTGCTCCTGAATAATAGCTTCTTGTTATTGTTTTACAGACCTTTATCTAAACCTGGAGCAGAGTCCTCACTTCAAGGTCCAGGTTTTGCTGCTCTTCACCATCAGTGGAGACACACCACTTCGTGGATTCAGCAGATCAGCCATCAACTACATCTGGCACAGGGGTTTTTTAGGACAATAAAACAAGTGAAGCATTGACTGAGCACTTCCATGAGTCCTACCCAGAAGTTTCCTAAGTTCAGTATATACTACTACATGTTAGCTTTCAAACCCTAAACCACCTGCAGAGCCAGGTCCTTAAAAATACACAGACAATGCCCAACATTCCTGATAATCATTGTTGTTCTTCTAAAGAAATATATTAGTTTCATGCAGGTGTTGTGGACTGAAAGCAGGTGGCAAGACTTGAAATCTATGGAATCATAATCATCCTTCCAGAAAGCTGCTCAAACTTGCAAAGCTTCACTACACATTTGGAATTTGGCATGTTGTCATTTTTCTGTGCTAGACACCTAAGGTACTGGAACCCTTTGGTGAAGTGGGTATCTGCTCTGTGTTATAATATGAACATGTAACACCATTTGCTTTTCATTTTATCCTTTGTGTAAGAGAAAATACTTTCTTAAAATGTCTACACTAATCTCTACCCTAATTCATTCTCCTAAATGTGTTTCAGAACACTTAAGTGTAAATTATTCAGGAGACTATACTCTCTTTGGTCTCAACTTTTAAGAATAAAACCTTTAGCATCAGATAATTCTTCATCCTTCTGTCACTGAAGTATAATATGTCTACAAACAGGCTCAAATCCATGGTGCCTGCTGGAAAGGGGCACTGTCCTCCTTTGCATTCCTTGAGAATGTCTGTTTTATGGTTTTCAACAAGGAGAAAACCTATAGGGAAACAGCAAGAGCAAATCACAAACCAGCTGGTCTGCTCCGAGGGAGGGGAGGTTAAGCTCTGTTGGAGCCTTTTATAATCACACAAGCAAAGGATGGAACAGAGGAAGCTACTTGCTACCTCAGACAGACTCTTAAGCCTAACATAAAGACTCCAGGAGCGGAGTACAAGCTGTGCCTTTTGCAAAGGGGACAGAAAGGGCTCAGTGATGTAATCAGGGTTATGAAAACCAACATGTTTTTCTTTTTATGCACTCCTCTTCTTACTCAGCCACAGTTTCCCGTCTCACACAAATCCTGCAATCGTTGTCGTAGCCTTACAAGCATCACATCATCCCTCATCCACTGAGCATTAATGCCCAAAGCAATGCTGCTGTTGTGTGCTGCCCCCTCCCCAGGCGACCCCACTGCACTGATCACCATGTGGGATCACAGGAGGGTGTGTTTGCTGTCCAGCTGTTACCCGCGTTTAGCAACATCTTGCAGGTTTTCAGTAAAGCTGGAGATTTCATGTCAGGAGAAAGGGAAGGTTAGTAGTAAAAGCATTCACATTTGTAAAAGGACAGTGTTAAAAACGGTAACTAAATAGTCGTGCCAGGGATGTTACTATCATCTAGGCTTTTAGGGTACTGCCTGAATGAGGGAAATGAATTTGCTTTCCATTTAAGTCGGTGGCCAAATTTACTTGCTTCAGTGGGAATAGGATTAAACTCTTTGATAACAGAATTTCCTGAGGAAGGAAGGGATAGTATGGTCATGGACAAATCTAATAATTTTTCTACTCTAATCATCTTATGCCTCAAAGAGGCACTTATACCCCAGGGGGGCTAATATTTACATAATTGTAATTTATTGGATAAAGATTTTCCTAACGCAAAGAAACATCAAAGTGTTTGTCTTTGTCAAGTTCCAGAACAATTATGAACTTCACATGGAAACGAAAGGTAAAGGAAAATATTCCTTTTGGACCAATTAGAGAGAAATGGCACACAATATTTGAAATCATATAGGCTGTTTGAGTATTTTTAATGGAATGCAATTAACATTTAGTGATGAGCACTTATCAGTGCGGTTGCTGGGTACAATGTACATGGCTGAGGGGTTTTTGCTTGGAGTATCTGATTAAAATAATTGGTTATGTACTTGAGCACGGTGTTTGTGTTAACTTTATAGGCAAGGCAGTGCTTACACAAAAAACTGCTTTCCCTGGTATTAAGTTTTGTCTAAAGAACAACATTGGGTATTGTAATTTCATTAATGTCACTGCAGTATATCTATTCAGGTGAAATACTGATTGTGTATCAGTTACCTCAGGCTGTAATAACTCTAACTGTGCTGCTTTTTAGTATTAAATTGAGGGCTTGTTTATTTAATATTTTCACACTTTTTCTATTCAAATTCTTGTTCTCCTTTTAGTTAGTCTTGGGCAAATATAATTCAAGTAACTTAACCTATCGATGCATCTCTATACCTCTTGTTGTATGATAATCTTGATATGTTTTAAAGACATGAATTGCTCAAGCTTAATTGATGGAGCTTCCTAGAGACCTGGGAATTACTGTACAGGCAGGAAAAAGCAGAAATGGAAGCCCAGGCCTAGGAAATGGTATGAGATGGATCCTCAAATTCAAGCCCAGCAGTTGGCATTCAGGTTTTGTTACAGCCATAGCTCATCAGTTTTCAGAAGTTTTCAATGCCATTGAGTACATCACCAGGACCTCATGTTTTGTTACAATGAGAGGAAGGCAGGCTGTTGGGAGGCATCTTTTATTAAAGCAGGGTTGCAGTTGAGGAAGGGTTAGCAGAGAGCTCACACAGCAGATGCACATGAGAGGAGGGAGCAGGGGAAGGGCTCGAGGAGGAGTTTGGAGCAGCTTCCTGAACATGCACTCAGCCTGAAGTGGTTTTCCTCCTGTGAAGCCCTAGGAGGTGCTCTCAGCTCTCCTGAAGTTTCAAGTGGTTGGCTAGAAGTCTTGAAACATAAGGCTTAGGCTTTTACTGCTTTTTCCATTTGAATGGGAGAGAGATTTGAGTTCAAGCCCCATTTTTCTATAGATTTAATACGTGATATAACAATTGCCTAGGAGATTTGAACTTCTTATGGTTCAAAAGCAAATAGGAAAAAGCCCACGTGGAATGCACAGTATTTTGTTCAAAGATTTAAATTCAAAGTAAGTTTGTTTCAACAAATTCTTATCTGTTGGTACTTATTGAACATTTCAGTGTCAAAAAACCAAATATAAAAGTATTTCTTTTGGCTTGTACATTCAGACCTGATGGGGGGATTTTTAAACTTGCTTTATACTGACATTTTTCCTAGAGACTTCACTGTGGAATTTCTTCTTTTTTAGCTAACATTGGTATTGATTGGTTTATACTCCAACCAGGCCAAAGCCCTGCCTGATCAAATATTGAAGGGAGAGCTTTAGATAAAAGAGATGATATACAATTTCAGATTCTGAAATAATGGGGAAAAAAAATCTATTTTCTCATATTTTGTGAGCAGAAAATGCTGGCCTTAATAGATTATGAACTGAAAATTGAGTTCTGAAAGAAGGGCAAAATCAAACTGTTTCCTGAAAGACTTCTCACAAGTTTAAGCACCCATCCAATTTAAGATAATAAAAAAGTTCTGTTATTAATGGATAATTAATGGCTAATCACTACTGTGCTCCATGAGTTACTGGTGAAAGTAAAATATTCTACACATTTTCCTCTCAGTAAAGTGTTTTATAATGGGGTTTTTGTCTTTTATTTGCTTTAACTCAAATAAATTTTTGGGTTTGTTTTGTATTTTGTCTTACTGTTTTAATCATGGGCAATTCAAAGTAGATAAAAATAAAATAGGAGTAAAGAGAATGCAAATATTGGTAGTAAAGCTGCTGGAAGCAACTTTTACTTTGCCACATAAAAAGGATTAGCACTTTCTAATGAGCACCTTAAAAGGCAGATCGTGACTCAAGGGCTCCTGGACCTTGAGACTGCACTAGGTCTCATCTCTGGGAAGATGTGGAGGCGTGTGAGACTAAAGGATATACAGGCACCAAGTTTCCAGAGAAAGAATATAACAAGGTTTTAGAACCTGTCTCAGCTCAAAAGTTTCCAGTTGTTCCTGTATCCCGTAGATCTGTTGAGATTTCCTGCAGGAAATTAATTGGCTTTCATGTGAAGTACTGCAGTGGTATTTTTCTTCACAATTTAAAAGTAGCTAGATGATCAGGAATTATCCTGATCATTCTCAAAATGTATATTTTTCTCTCTGGTCTAGTTTATTAATAGAAAAAATAAAGTGGAGAAAAAATTATCTCCTCAAACATTGTGATAGCATGTTTGCTTTGCTTTGTTATTCGTCTTCTCCATGAAATTCCTGTTTTTTCTTGTAGTAGTGGTAACAGTAATTGCTCTACCCAGTTTATTTTCTCCAAGGTTTGCAGTGAGGGACAAGTTTTCAGTGATTTTCAAGGATTTTGCTAATTGGATACTCTTCAATTACTTCATACGTGAAATACAGCACTTGAATTTTCCTGATGTAGTTTATTCTAGTGAAAGATTTAAAAAGAAATGTGACAGAAATAGCCCTTTAAGGCATCGTTTTGGGCCTTGATCAATCATATGCTCTAATCAATAGGTTTCTTTCCATGAACACGTCATGGTCTTTAATGGTCTCATTATAGAGCTGCTTTGTCAGTCATTTATTTTCACACCTTCCACTAGATTTTTCTGCAAGAGGAAGTTTGGGAGGACAGTATTAGGGTTTCATGACAATGTTTCCCTAAGGTTTTATTATCCTTAAACATAAACCGTGCAGGTTTTCAGGTGGTGCAGCACCGAGGGGTGGATTGCCTTGCTAAAATTTGTACTAGAAATGCTGCTGGGAGATTTCCATACTGTTGGTAAATGTTTTGGTTGTACATAGGGGCAGTCTCCTAGCCTGAACAAATCCTCAAACTTGTGATGCTTGAAGTCTGGCAGTTTTCTGTGGATTCAAACTGGGCTTTGCCCCTGTGCTCCCTGCCAGCCCAACCTCTGTGTCACCCGGGTCCTGCTGGCTGAGACATTGACTTGAAAATAATTGTCTTCACTGGCCGAATCTTAATGTGGCATTTTTGCAACACTTTGTGTTCCCTCTGCATGGCTGAATTGTGTTCAGGAAGAGCTGGCAGAAGCTAGAATTAAGGAAAGAGTCCCTGTGAAGAAAAAGCCCAGGACATGCTCTCTTCTCTGCTAGTGCCACAATGTCCTTTGGCTGGCTCTTAATAATGTCATTGCCTGTATGTGAGGAGAACACAGGGTAAAAAAAGCATTAAAAGTATGCAGGATTCACTATGCACTCATTATTGACAGAATGACCATTTGGGGGGGTGTTTTGGTTTTGGCTTTTAGCATTTATTTCAGTGGTACATTAATTATCACTTATGTGTATGTCTTCTGACCTATCTCACTTTCGATATTCTCTAATTAATATGCTTTCCCTGGTTAAATATCAAAGTGCAACCCTTTTGACTTCAAAACCCTCTGAGTGTTATTTTTTTCCTCTGCCCACTGCACGTCCTTTCTTTGTGTCCCCACTCGGGGGGTGTTTTCAGCAGGCCCCTGGTGAGATGAGCAGCTGCCATGGATACCAGCAACACAAGCTGTGGAGGAAATTATCAGACAGTGGAAGCAACAGAAATAATGGGTGAATGTCCAATCTTGTACGAGTGTAAATTGTCATCCTGCAGCTTAGGTCAACTGTGCATGTATCAGAAATTAATTTTCTGCCTCTTGCAAGAGTGAGTTTGTATTTATGTACCTTTGAATAACCTTGTTTATTATTTGTAGGAAGTACAATTTCTTCCTGTAATGACTCCCTTTGATATTAGATTGCTTTAGAAATTGTAAAACCGGTGGTGGTTATTGAGTTTTAAGCCTGTGAATCAGCAGGAGGAGCTAGTCACTGAATTGAAGACTTAAGGGATGATCCAGATGAACTGTGCTGTGTTTGCCTATTCAGACACTGAGAAGTGAATGAGTAGGGAGTTGAAGACACATTCAAAATGGGAAATAAAAGCAAAGTAAATATTCTGAGTCTGAGGTGGTAGCACTGAAATGTACATACTGTACATGATATGAGCAGTGTTTGCAGTGGTGAAGAAATCAGCCATTCCTCAAAGTGTGGGTTGAAACAGAGGTGGTGATGTCGGTGTAGAACTGTCATTTTCTGACCACAGCAAAGTGCCTCCTTTCCCTTGCAAACATGTATGGTAGGAGGGCAGCTATGCTATAGGTGAAGGCAATAGAGCAAAGCAAGGTATTTCTGAAGGAATGGGTGAGACAGGCCATTTTAGCTTTGAATGAGTTTAAATAGTCTCATAGTTTACTTCATTCTGTAAAGTGGAAAAAAATATCTTTTGGGTAGAGTTCATCATATTTATGTGTGTAGTAGCCCCTTGCACAGTAGACTTCTAAATAGGCTGTAATTCAGCATGCCTTTATATTTTTTTTTTATTTCTTTCTTGGAGGTTTTGGGGTTTAGGTAGAGAAGAAGCAGATTTAATGTTGGTTTGCTGTGGGATTCAGCTTTCTCTGATCTTATACAGGCAATTTACTCTGCATTTGTTTCAGTCAGTCTCTATGTCCAGTGGGATAACCAGGATGGCAGTGCTCATTCATTTTTTCCATCATGGGATTTTGTTGCCCTTAGAAACAGAAACAAGGATGAAATGTCATAGAATACAATTCAGTGAATGGTCTTGTCCCATTGGAAGTGGTTTAACTTCCTTGGGTTCTGAGGAAACAAAAAAAGAAACAAGCAGGGCCCTTCAGTTTCCCCCACTTTCCATTTTATGGCTGGAGCAAGACTGCTAGTGAGCGGCAAGAGGGAGAATTTGGAACTCCATGACATGAGTTGCACCTTAGGTTTTTCCCACCTCGAGAGCCTGTCACTAGTGAGGGTTAAAAGTGGTGGATGCAGCATCAAGACTATGGCTCAGAGAGCCTTCAGGCACTGAAGAAATCTTTGAGATGTGATTTAAGGTGGCTTTACTCTCTGTTGTGTCTCATTGCTCTGTGCATATCCAGGCTAACCCTTAAGGGTTTGTTAAGGGTTACTGGCCCATGATTCAAAAGATGTGATTTCAGCTTGAAGCAAGATGTTGTAACTTCACTTTTTCTCTTCTGTTTCTTCTGCATGGTCAATTAGTATGGTGTTCTCCGAGGGCCAGGCACGAGTTCTTGCTATCAGCACTTGCAGTGTCTAGCTCTGTGTGGATTCAGCCTGCGGGGGTCTCTTGGTAGAGTTGTAATGTGAATAATATTGCCATTAGCACAGTAACATTTTTTAGCCATAGTTAACATTGCTCAAGCTACAGCCAAGGATGCATGAGAGATTTCAGTAACAACTGATGTGCAATAAGGATTGCGTCACTGGAAGGCTTGAAAGTCTCATTGAATGGCTGCAAGGGTGCTTTCAGAAGAAATAAAGCTCAGCATATGTCAGTGTGCTGAAGCAGGGGAAAAACAATCCAAGCATCATCTCATACTTTTTACATTGAATCCATTGAAAGTGGCTCCAGTATAACTGGACACAAGTCCAGTTAAACGTTTTGGTATTCCATCTCACCTTTCCACATACCTTTCATACAGGGATTCACAGGAGTGGAGTTTCTTTGACTTGCCTTATTCCAGCAACAATTTAGTCTAAGATGTGCAGAATAGCAAGCAGGTTTTCAAAAATCTGCATGAGGCAATTCTAGCTGGTAGATGACCAAAATTTTTTGGTTTGTGCCATTTAAAACAATTATATATATAAGCTAAGTTTTAGCAACATGATCTATTAAGAAGGCCATGTATGCAAGTAGATACTTAGCAAACTAGAATATTAAACATTTACATTAAATGAGGTGATACTGGTCTCAAAGTTTTAACTAAATCCCTTTTGGTTGTTACCTTATAGCAGCTCTGTTGGTGTGATGTAGAGCTATATGTGTATGGCAGCATCACAAATATTTGTAGGCAACTTCTTAAAGCAGAAACTGTCACAATTTGGATACTTTTTAGACTCAGTTTCACACATTATATAAAGCAATATATTATCTAGGGATTGTTAGTGGGGTAAAAAGCATCAAGGAGGCTGGAAGAACTGATTTATACAATGTGATTGCCTCAGACAGCAGAGGATTGGACTTGATGACCCAGTTGATATCTGTGTTCAAGTAACCTTACAAGTCATGATGCTGTAAATATACAAGAAATACCCACCTACTGTCACTTTTTATTGGCAAATGTTAACTGGGACTGACTTTGACTTCAGTCATTTTCTTTTTGCCTAGTGGTTTTCTTTTTGCTGGGAATGCAAAATTTGTTTGAAATGCAAAAGAATTGTTTGGAAATATCACAGAATAGGCAGTTCCTGGAGGCTGTTGACTTAGTATTGGGGTCTTGGACTTTGCTATTTAAAATTGTCTAAAGCTTTACTGTGGAAGCTTTTGTATTTGCTGGATTGTGGAGAATTATCTGAGTGATGCTACTTTGCAGAGTAGTTCCTCTTGTGCTACATACTACCTCTGTACACACACTTGCTTGTGTCCTCTGTCTTTGCCTGGCTTGTGGTTTCTCCAGTTGGCCTGGAGAGAAAAATACACAGGCATAGGTTCAATGTGCATGATAAATGAGGTGTGCAGTCGTTTTTTGCAAGTAAACTGAAGACTGTTAGCCATGTGAAAGAGCTGAAAAGCTGTTGTTTGCTCTTTGGAGCATTGTCTGTGAGGAAATACGTGGTTTCATTATGTGGAAGCATTAAACAGTAGACACAGGAAGATAAAAGGGCTGGAAATGGAGTCTAGGAATTTGGAAAATGTATTGCTTGCTAAATGTGATAAAACCCAAAACTGTTTAGAAGAGGAAGAACAGCTATTTAAAGCAAATATGTCAGATCCTTGGTGAGTAACTGGTAGAGCTCTAAATAACTTCTGTTTCAGAAGTGTTTCATTTTTCAGGAAGGACTGTCTTATGAGAGAGTCACTGTGGTATAAGGCTGAAATTGAGGACATCAGGGAGAAGGCTGTGTGTATGTCAAAGAATGTTGCTGATGCTGCAGCGAAGAGACAATTGTAATGACGTAGAAAAGACTCACAGAATGGGTCAAGTTGGAAAGGAACACAGAGGGTCATCTGATCCAACCTCCCTGCTCATGCAGGGTCACTCCAGAGCACATGGCACAGGATTGTGTCCAGATGGTTCTTGATTATCTCCAGTGAGGGGGACTCCACACTCGCTCTGGGCAATCTGTTCCAGTGCTTGGTCACCCTCACAGTGAAGAAATTCTTCCTCATATTCAGGTGGAATTTTCTGTGCATCAGTTTCCTGCTGTTGCCTCTTGTCCTAATGATTGGCACCACTGAGAGGAGCCTGGATTCATCCTCTTGACACCCTCCCCTCAGATACTTAAGACATTGATGAGGTCCTTGTCAGTCGTGTCTTCTGGAGGCTAAACAGGCCCAGCTCCCCCAGCTTGTTCTTGTAGGGGAGATGCTCCAGTCCCTTAATGGTCTTTGTTACTGTCCATTGCACCCACCCCAGGAGCTCCATGCCTCTCTTGTACTGAGGAGCCCAGAACTGGTCCCAGCACTCCAGATGTGCCTCACCAGGGCTGAGTAGACAGGCAGGATCATCTCCCTCAATCTGCTGGTGATGCTCCTCCTAATGCACCCCAGGATACCATTGGCTTTCTTGGCCACAAAGGCACTCAGTTGGTAATTTGCAGAGGAGTTAGTGATGGTACATGACAAGGCTAAACCATAAAACAGATCTTCACCAGAGGTCAGTCATCATAGCTCCAGGAAAGTCAAGAGAGGAATAGTAATTTGTGTCACAGCTGGTAGTTTATTTTGTTGAACATGTATTTTACTTCTTTATTTTACATACACGATCAGAGTTACTCATCTGTTCATCTCTGTACACCAGCTAGGATTTCCTCAGCTTGATAATCCTTCATTTTTTTATAACATCTTAATCATTTCTGATGCAATAGCTTATGATATTTTGGCTATGCAGAGGATTGTAATTTGAAGTGAGAAGCAAAGCAGCTGGAACAAAAGCATTCATAACAGGGATACTGATTTTTTTACCATCTCTCATCTCAGACGCTTCATTAATTTGGTGATAGCAATAGAGAAGATAAAGCACGTGGAGTTAGGATGTGCAAGGGTGAAATGGTAACCTGTGGTTTGTCAATTCTTGCTCAGGACTGACACCTGCTGGCCCATGACATCCCCAGAATGCAAAGAGAGCAAGAGTATTAAGCAACCAGTACAAGGGAATAAAGTATCAGCAGAATTATGAGAAAAATAATTGATTTTGAAATTTAATGTGGTTATTTCTCTTAAGGCTTTTTTTTTAAATTAAATATATCTCAAACAAATGTCTCCAGACAGTAGCTAGTGTGGAATAAAACTCTCTTTCCATACTAGCTGTCGAAAAAAGAAAGTGCTGTTAAAGCCTCTTTACTGGGAAGCACTTTCAAGGCAGGCACTGGACGGGTCATAGTGGTAAAGCAGTTGCTCTCCAACCTTTAAACACAATACAGTTATTTACAGACATTTGTTCCCCTGAGGAATCATTTTAGACCTCAGCCCTCTGATGTCAGTCCAGTCTGGTAACATTTGATCTATTACAAATGTCTGAGCACTTTTATGACTGATGCAGCAATAGATGCTTCATGTTGTGGCACACAAAAAAAATGGCTACTGCATTAATTACTACTACTATAATGAAAACATGGTAGAAAGTTTGTTATTTTATGATGTGATGCTGCTGGGACAGACAGAGGATAGCACTTCAGAGCTTTGCACAGTACAGAAATGAACAGCTCCTGGGACCATAGTTAGACCCAGAGAAGCTAACAAATAGTTAACTAACCAAGGAAAGTTTAGCTCATTAATAAATGGCCATTTGAAAAAAAAAGATTCTGGTTTTTCTACTGCTGCTGTTCGTGCTTGACCGCATGTCACAAGGGAGAGGATGGTGACAGATACAGGTACAGTGGTGGCTGCAGTGTGAGCAGCTGCTGCCACAGAGGCGAGGGCAGGACATGGGAGTTTGAGTGTTTCAAATTACAGCATGTAGACTGTTTCAAATGTGCTTAATCCTCCAGGTCCTTTTAGTTGCTACTAGATTCTCCTGGGGGATTTTGTAAGAGCAGTAACAGTTCAAGGACTTTGCCTGCCTTTAGTGACAGGTAAAACTGTAAAACGGACCCCGAAAGTACCTGCTCAGCCCTCTGCGTGCTGAGATGGCAAGTGGCAGCTGTGCCTGCCAGGAGTGGTTCTCAATGTAAGGTGCTCTCTTTGATCATGTACTTAGCAATACTAAAATGAAATTTCACTCCAGCCTAATTTCTGCTGCTGTTTTCCATCTTGATAACAAGGGTACAGTAAGTTCTGTGTAAACTGATTATCTGCCCCTCGGGCCGCTCTTTTGTTTGTGCTCTGTAAGCCCTTATGCGAAGCTTTTGTTTCCCACAGATGTTGATTGTATTGGATTGCATCAAAAGGAAATGATCTCTGCTTCAGCTGAGATGAAGCTCGCTTTCAACATGCTTTTATACCGTGTCCACACAATGATTACTCTTGATTTCAGGAGAAGAAAATTAAGATATGTGGAGCCAGACACCTTTATGTACAGCTGTCTGAGCATGAGTGTGTAGTCTAATACTTTTTGGACTTTCAGTGAAAAGAGATTGAATTTCTCTTTCTTCTTTTGCCAGGGAAAGAAATTGCAGGGAGAGAAATTATGTCCTGAAGAGCTTTAATTCCTTTGAGTGATCTGAAAACAGCATACATTTTTAGATGATAGATGGCACAGAGACACCCAGATAACACTGAATCGTTCAAACAACGAGACTGCATGATTACATCACACCCCCACGTCCCCACTCAGAAATGAAGCTGAAGACAGTGGTATATGGTTGAAGAGATAGAACTGACAAAATACATGGTGGCTGAGCCCTGGAGGGGTTACAAAAACAGAATTGCACACTGAATGAAGCAAGCTTTTTTTAAAAAAATCTTAAATGCATTTCATTTTCCTCACAAATTCCTGTATTTTTTCCAACCCTTTGCCTAGCAGCATGGTGTTCTGACACCAGCTAAGCCTTGGAGGGGTTTTCAATCCTTGAGAAGAATAATGTAATTTCATTTATTGATTTGGTTTTTAAATGAAATCACGACAAGTTGTGCACTATATCATCACTTGCTAACAGTGCAGAACTGGCCAGGGGACCGTCAAGCAGCCTGGATAGTTTCTGGTGTCTGGGAGCTCAGCAGCCTCACCCTCCAGTTCTGCCCCTTCTGCCAGTTATTCTACTGCCTCACAGGGGGAGTGGCAAAGGCAGGCTGTGCTCAGTTCTTCACCAGCTGGTAAACCTGGAGTAACTTTTAGCTGTTAATCCTCATACAAACCCTAATCCTGCTTCCCTTGAGGGAAGAATCTGCCTGTCTCTCCATTAGGAGAAATTTATGCCACTCTGTTATTGGCTTTCCTCCTCCCTCACACTTTATGCTGACAGGATAATAGAGTTCTGTATTATGAAATCTCCTTCCATTATTTATCAAACCTACCACATCCTGGCCTGACTTTGCTTTTCATTGTAGTAAGTATTCCAAGACAAACTTAATGAATAGTTTCTGCACACATGCTATTGTATACAGTGCTCTGTATCACTGGAGTGCAGTTCTTGTAAGGTGCATGCTCTGTGTGTGAGTCTATGTACCTAACAAGTATACATAAGGTATGTGTAGGTCCACTAAGAATTTCAAGAGTGAACATAAGTTGCTGTGACTGAGTTGTAAGTGTTCAAAGGTCAGAAATATTCCATATATACAACTCTGATCTAATGAGTTGTGCAGCAAACCCTGCATATATCAGATACTGAACATTCATGTGAAGTAACTTGAGCATAATAAGGGCCTGTTCCGTGAACATACTGGTATCATGGAATGCCACTGATTTTTGATTTAAGTGTCCAAACAGTGGATAACCTAAATACCTTGATGGATTTGGCATTAGAAATTGAATTGCCAGATTCAGGGATATATTTTTAAAAAAATACACTCGCGTTAATTAGATCTAAATACAGATAAGCTCTTTTATTTTTAACCTATGATACTTTTTTGTACTTTGAATTAAGAATTTTATGTTGAAATGTAAAAAATTACATGGTTTAGCAGCTGGCTGCAAAATGTGGTAGAATAAAAATCCAGGTTATCTTGAATTTAAGTGTTACAACACTTCATTTTTTGACATTGATTGTGCAAGCCCAGAATCCAGAACCCAGATTTAGAACACAGACATATAAGCCAGTTTCTGCGTGAACTTAAATCTTAGTGAAAGAGATAATGCAGAATAGGGGGAGACACAACTGAAGAGCATTTTAAGGTAGCAGGAGTGCAGACCAGCCTATGAGCACCTACTTTGAGCTGAGAGAGAGCAGGAATGAAAGTGAACTCATTGTCATGGAATCAGAGCTGCAGGAGCTTGGAGCTGTGCACTTGGAGTGAGTATTTCCATGTCATCTGCTGAAGCTGGGTACCTTCAGACTGTGTTTTAAAAAAGTGCCCTGTTCAGAAATTGACTAAAACCGAAGGTAGTGGAATCATCTTTGATGTACCAGCTTGGTGGTTTGAGCTTTAGTAAGTGAAATAGCAGCAGGTTTATCTGGAGATAATTCATCCCTTGTCCACCCCCTGCTGCAGGAGTGTGTGCAGCGAGGGATGAAGGGGGCTGGGGAAGGCACTTTCTGTCACAGCCATTGATGCTGTGTCCTTATGGCAAGGCAAATTCAAAAGACCACAAGTGGAAAAATACATTCTGCAGTGTGTTGCTAAAGGCATCCCTTGGGACTGAGCAAGTCCTGTGCCTAGGTAGGCTCAGATGCCTGTTTATGTGCACCCCAAGAAATGCTCATGGGACTGATGGTTTCCCTAAAAGAGGAAAACGAAACACTGGGGATGTTGGGAGACTACAAATTTAGATACCTGGAGAATTTGATATTCGAACTGGGAGTTGACTGCTGGAGGCATTTTCTTCTAGAATTATGAAGAAGCTAATGTGTTTTTGCTGGGACCCTCATTTACCCACCTAAATCATGCAGCTTTATGCTTCATGACACTTTGGAAAGCTTTGAAAGCTGATGCTGCTCTTTGAAGTTGAACCTAAAAATCTCACAGTCCTGATAAGCTTTTAGAATGGAATGCTAAAGCCTCCAAGTTCAAGACTTTATAATAAAAATGCTGTGTTGATACTTACCTAAAGTAAAATTAAAATCATTGCTCCTCATGACTTTTCTTTATAGCAGAGCTCACCCTTAAAAGAGTAAAAGTGTATTTGATTTCTGGTAGCTTCTTCAGAATTTTTAGAAATAAGAGGCAATATGCTCAATACTTGTTTAAAAATTAAAATATCTCTTAAGTTATTCATTGATATGTTTTCTAATTAATCACTCCATGATTTGTTTTTTTCAGACAGGCAACTTTGTAAGAGAGGTTTATTAATAGATTACATTTGCCAAGCCACAGGAGCATTGCAGACTGGTGTGTTATTTAGAACTAAGTTCTACTAGTTAACTATTTCTTATTTTCTTTTAACTGATTTTGTCGCACCTCTGGTTCAGAGTAGAAAAATTGGCAATGTGAAACCTTGTGCTGGGGATTGGATTAATTGGAACTTTTCATCCTCAATACTTTTAATTCTAGTAACATAGAAAACATTCCAAACTCGGTCTTAGATCTTCTTATCAGAAAGTATATGCTTCTCAGTAATTGGCTGTCAGAATTTGAAATCTTTTGTGTGCTGAGAGAATATGCGCTGAAAATAATCAAATAAACTGGTTTTGGCCTTGTGAAGCCGGTCTGTCATTGAAATGCATCTCAAAATATGTAGGGATGTTTCAGCAACGTGGCAGACAACATTGTTGGTACTGATTTGTTCTGCAATCCCTTTGCTGAGTACTAGCACATATACCCAGACTTCATGCTCTGAAATAAGAACACCAATCCTTTGTGTTCAAAAGAGGAAAGGTGAGGGAAGGATTGAAAGTCAGGGTTAAACCCCAGTTTGGCATAATCAGGGAGCTCAGCTGTGTAATACTATAATAATGTATAATATGTGTAATATAATAACACATAATAATGTAAAATATTCCCTTTTCCATTCTCTCACAGATAATTTCTTTCTCTATGTGGGAGTGTCATGTCACATCTTTCCTAGGTTTACTGGAAGTCTCTTTTCCCTAGTTATTTGTTATTGAAGCTAATCTAACTTTAAAGGAAAGAACTATTCAGAGTCAAAAGGTTGTCATTTTGACATGTTTTCTCTTAGCCTTGAAATCTCCATTTTCTGTTGTTCTGGGAATAAATATCCTCTGTCATCTGCTGAAAGCAGCCACCCAGTGGTGTTCTGTGGTGGGTATGATTTACTCTGTTGCCTTGTGCAGAGCACTCTGGTGCCAGCGGGTCATGGTGTAATGGGTTTGGTGGTGGGGTTGTGGTGGGGGTCAAGAGCCATCTGGTCCTGTGATTATAACTGTGTAAAGGGATTGGTGGGTGCAAGGTTATCCTCTGGTCAGAGTAAAATGCATCAAAAGATATTGGTAGGGTAGGGGGACCCAGGCCCAAGTTTTTGAGAGAAAGTGTTTGTGTGACGTGCATTATTTATGTTTCAGGATGTATTAAGGTCTCCTGATCACAGAGACAGGTGGGATCAGAGAGCACACCCCCATGAAGAGGTGAGGCATAAGGCAGTACTTTGCCTATGCAACAATATTTGGACAGACACCCAAACAAAACAAACAAAAAGCTACTACACGTGTTAAAAACAAAGATTTCTGGATTACCCATGGTGGTGGGGGAAGGAAATTGCATGCCAAAATTCACTGCAGGTGCCGTGAGCATCTGCTCCATGTAATGCTGATGCTCCACAGCCTCGTTGGGCAGCGATGCCCTCTGCTTGGGTACCACAGCAGGTCAGTGAGAGCAGCTGCCCAGGGCAAACTCCAGAGCCAAGGCAAGCCAGACCCTGATGCACTCAGTGCCACAAAATGTGCTGGCACGAATGATAATTTCAGTGCATCGCTTTGTCGCTATTGATTTACTTTCACTGGATGGATGCAGCCAGATTGAATGTGAGAGTGAATGAGGAGAGCTACAAGTAATGACCTGCAGAATCTTCCAGCAGTTGTACAAGTGCCAGATTTTGATCTAATCTTGTCTTTGTATGATTGGAGTGTAAGGAAGTTTTTTTAAGTTGACTGGAACAGAAGGTCTCATTATTTTTGCTTGAATGTAAATACATGGATTATTTCCTTTAAGAAGAACAGACTATTGTGCTCATCCTTTCTTCTGCCTGTGTGCTGGAAGACAGAATATTACATAAATATTGGTCAAAGCAAGGCATTTTTGATCTCTGTGTTCCCTTCAAATTCTGGGTGTTTGTCATGAAAACAAAAACAGCTGTAAATGAAAACCTTTCCTTGATAAGTAATTAAAAATTGACTCACTGTCATCCTTTTAGAAAACATCTTTGTAGCTCATTTCCAAATTTAATGAGCCTGGCTTCAAACTAATTCAAGATTTAACAGCTCCTTTTACTGCTGAGAATTGTAAACAGCAGCCCTGGATAGAGTGTTGGCTCATTCAGCAGGCAGTAAAACCCCTCTCAGTCTGTGCAAAACTCTGTTCTCTCCAAAGCCATGGCAACGCAGGATGTGAGTTTGCAGCTGGACCACACCTCTGACTGTCACTGCTGACCAGCTGTGTTTAGAACCTGCTGCTCTACACTGATTTTTGAAGTCCCAACCTTTGTCTGCTAGCATATCCATACCCATGCCTGTAATTTGCTGGAGAGCTTTCCATGGGATTGGTGCACAGGAGAAAAAAATAAAAATAAAATCTAAAAACTTAACCACTCTGCTTGAGTCCATCTTGATAATGTGCAGCTTCTTCAATACTTTACAGATAGACAAGTAAGATGCATACATACACTTCCTAATGTTCACTCCTCTCTCAGGTTCCCTTAGATGAAGTGATGTGACATGATGTATAAACTTCAATGACAGTGTCTTAAAAGAAAAAGAAATCAAAGAGATTAGGCAAATGGAAAAGATAAATGGAAAAGATAGGATTATTTCCTGGTTTAGTAAAACATGTTGGGGGGGATTTCAGCTTTGCTGTGATATTATTGGCCCCTGTTAATATACTAAACTTTACATGGATCAACCCTGAGACTTCTACAAGCCTAACCTGATATGCTGATCAGCTTTTTACTTGAAGTGCCTATACCTTCAGCTAAAACGCAGCCTGTAAGTAGATCTTGACCCTCATCCAAAAATTAGATTCTGTTTTAACAACACACAGTTCACATCTCTTTGCATTCCTGCTCTAAGTCTGTGTATGGGACATTAGATGTGTGAAATGCAAAAACCATTGAGTGTTACAGCCTGGGGATAATATTTGGCAGCATCTTAAAACCCAAGATGTCACTTGTCAGCGTGGAGAAAGCCCAGTTATGTCATTATTATTTTCCTCATTGCATAGGCAAGGCTGGCAGGGTAAGCTGGAGAAAGTAGCACAGCCTGCTTGTTGTGCCTGAACATTTTTCCCATTCCTGGTTACCCACTGCTGGAGGCAGAAGACAGGAGTGGATGGGTTTAGGATTGAATGGAATATAGTTATTCTAATGTGCTTGTGCTCAGATGCTTGCAAATGTGACAGTAAACTGTAATCCCTTTTTCCTCTCTGCTTCCATATAGTAAATCATGGTTACTAATTTTTCCTTATAGCTCTACACTTAAATTAATGTAAAAACTGGAGTATATAAATCAGGATATAGAGAGATGAAGGTTGGTAATATTTACTCTAGATGTTCCATCTTATTAGTAAGATCGTCATATTTGAAAATATGAAATAGGCTTGAGTTGGTTCTTTTTAGGTTGCTGGGTTTTTATTATTATTATTATTTACTTATTCTCTGCTTAATTTTAAATGTGTGGCTCAAATGGTCTAAACTCAGAATAAATACAGTTGATAAAAAACTAGATGTGCAAAGTTTTGTGTGTCTGTGCATACACAATATCCTGTTTTTTCTGCTGGAGGTCTGGAAGCAAACTCACCAAGACCTTCTTAGTCTTTGCTTTGCTTCCCCTCTTCTTTGTGCTGTGATCTGAGGGCCTTTCCCATAAATCAGGCAGGCAGAAACAGAATCCTTGAGAGGGTTTATGGAGTCTTTTGTTCTCCTTGTTCAAAGCAAACTTTGCTTGGGACTGGATTTTAATTTTATTTGCTTTAGGGACTAAAATTATTTTGGTTCTTTCCTTAATAAAAGAGGATGTCTTCAAGTGTTACAACAGTGAATGTCAAAAGCATTGTATAGCAAAACCCATATATTGTGACTCCATATTTTATATAGTGGTAAAATAAGAGTCTCTTCTCTAAATGCCTGTTTGTTTTCCTTGATACCAGCAGAACAACCTCTCCCTGTACAGACTTCAGCAGTTCCACAGTCATCTTTGTCAAAAAATTACTATGTTGTTTCTGACTGGAAATAAATGTTTGTCTTAAGTAAAGTGGGTAGCTGTAGGATTTCTTCCAGGCAATTTGCTTCCATTATATATAGAAGAATTGCATGCTAATTTGTATTTTTTATATAAACTTGTAAAGTAGACTTGCAGCAGTCAGACTGTTTGTTCACAATATGATTCCCACTTGCATTAAGACTCCTGCTGCTACAGAGCCAGCTGAAGGGAAAAGCTTAGGCAGTGCACAAGGACAGGAGGCTTCAGCCAGCAGAGACAGCCTCTCTTTATCTTTTTGAAAATGCTGTTTGAAGAAGGATGGATTTATTGTCTCTTCTGGCAGAAACGTCAGTCGTCTCAGAAAATACAACTTGCACAGAGCACACAAGCAATGGCACAGGGATGAGTTCACCCCAGAAAAGAGAGATTGTATGATTTAAAGGTGAATTAAAAGGCTACAAATGCTCTCTTAGCTGAAGATGCTCCCTTTGGGAGGAAGAATGGGCCCTGTCTTGGCCCAAGCTTTAGTGGCAGCTGCCCCTGCCCCGGTGCCTTTGTCACGTCCTTCAGTCCCCTGCGGGGTTTGTGTGTGTGCTGGATGCTGCGCTGGATGCTGTGCTGATGAACTTCTTGAGAATGCTTTGGTTCCAGGAGCTGTTTGGCTGTCTGTAATCAGGGCAATTTAAAGATTCAAATCTTTAATCAGAAGGAAAGAACCCTTCAGAAGAGGTATCTTAAGTGAAAAAGAACTTTTGGGCCATGACTTATTATCTAATTCATGCCAAGATAATCTGACAAATTAGAACTGAAAGTGTTGGGGATTACTTCAATTTGTAGATTTTTTTTTCCTTTCAGAAGCAAAATGCACTGTCTGTTCTGTGCCTTGAAAATGCACAAATGCAGGATGCTCTGGGTCTACAAGAAGTCTACAAATGATACTTTAGCAGATGCCCTGTCTCTTTGGGGCTTTTCTCTTCGACCATCCTTTTAATGGTTTCATTAAAAGGAGATCTAATTGTGTGAACCTAACAGAATTTCCTGAGTCCAGTAGATAAGCTGTTTATACAAAATATTCCTCCCAAAATTACATGAATTCCAGCAAGACAATCGAGTATTTATTGTGTCTCTGCTCTTGAAATCGAGTGGGTTGTTTTTAATCAAGTTTCTTGCTGAATCTATTAATTTTGTAATTATCTCATCAACAAAATTTCCAGTAGGCTCTGACAGAAAGGCTGACAATCTACATAGATCAAAGAAAATCATATAAATGGCCTTTTTAAACTCTGAGCTGAAAAGACAATAAGCTCTGCATTACTGGCAGAGCTGGGCTCCAAGCATTACAAAATTTGCCTAGTTTTGTATGAGTAATAGGTTTTGGAGGGTTTGGGGGTTATTTTTTAAATAAATGAGTAGAATATTGCCTGGTTTTCCTTATCATCAAGAAGATTTTAGTTTTGCTTTGTTTTCATATGTTGTCATCCATCACCTCTACAAATAACACAGCAAAAGAATTTTTTTGGCCTTTTGGAGCTCTCTTTCCAAGTGTTCTCTTATACTGGGATGTCCTGCTTAAGTCCTCCCACACTCCAAATGGGAATGAAAAGTATCTGGTCTATACCAAAAAGGTGACCTGTTCAAGGCCCAGAGAGCATAAAAGAATCTCTGCACTGTGTCACTGCTGTGTGTTCTTACCATTATCTTCTCTTTTGCCTTGACAGAGTATGAAAAAACCTCACCCTTCTTGAACAAAGGCAGAATCACAAATCATCTGTTCTCCCTCAACTTTTTTTCCTTACAGTTCTCTGCAGAATTTGAAGAAAACTTATTTCTGAACTAAACGAAAATTGACTGACCTAAAATGCCAATGCACCTTCCATCAATGGATTTAAATAGTGAAATTATGCAGAGATTTCTCAGTATTTAGGAAATGCTAGAAATGCCAACAGTAATGCCAAGTCTTCTCCTATTTACTTTCTATATTTGAAATCCTGGATAACCTTTGCTGAAACCTTTCAGAAAATTGAAGTAATCTGAGTTTAGCTTCCTGTTCCTCAGCAATTGTTCAGCATATATGTTTCCCTCTGCTCTTCCAGCCTGCAGAAACTGGTTCATTTATCATTTGGCAAAGGTCTGGAGGTATGATTCAAATCCTTTTTGTTCATGCAGAAGTTTAATTTCTGCTTAGCTATTCAATTACAAATCCATTTTCTCTGTATTTATTCATAAGGAGAAGTAACAACCGCAAACAGATGACTGCTACTTTGCAGGAGTGTTATTTCACCAGAGGGACTCCCTGTTTCTTCCCTTTCTCCAGCAGATGTGGCCTTAATTAAGAGCCAAAGATCCAGGACTACTCCTCTTTGGTCTTTCTGTATTTCTCAAACTTTCACATCCAGTCGTTGCCTTTTTCCCAGAGCACCTGCTCTTTCAGATTCTCTGTTGAGGTATTCCTGAAATATCTTCTATATATGAGAAAAACAGCTGTTGGTTTCAGATTTCTTTCATTTTAACCTTATTGTGGTGTCTTACTGTTCTGTAAAGAGTGATGGCAAAAAACCCACTGTGGTAAACTGTAGCAAACCACAGTAGGTAAACTGGAATTTAAAAGTGTATTTTCTGTTCCTTCATTGAATCTGTAGAGAATAAAATTGTGGAATATCTGAACTGAGTCCCGTCCTCTTGCAGCTACACTGGAATGATCTGGGAGCAGGGACAACTGTAGGGATGGGTTAGGATTATGGATGGACTTGATGATCTTGAAGGCCTTTTCCAACCTACCTGATATGATAATTTATTTTATTAGAGCTGGAAGATGTATTGGTGCTCTGGGGCTTCCTGCCTTTTTGTCACATCTCAGGAAGAAAGAACAGTCTCCGAAGCAAGTAGGCCAAGACCTAGAAAGTGGGAAAAGATACTTGCACAGGAGGAGTAGGAGGCTTAGATATTGCAGTCACACACATTTGGACTGTTGCACTGCAGGCTGGACGTGTGTGTGGGGGTCACACTTATATGTAAGCAAAAGAATGCCCTCGTGATAAGAGGAGTGTGCTCTGAGATCCCACAGCAGGGGAAAAAATCCCTCATGCACCTCCAATTACGGAAACTTTACTGGTCTTTAAATTAAGCACGTTCACTTTTGGGCAGCTGTGATAATTAAGCAGATATGTGTCCTCTGCGTGTTTTTATTCTTTTAAGGCAGAGCAGTGACAGGTCACTGTGAGTTTAATGTGAAAACTATAATTTAAAAAGGGATAAGATACTGAAAGCAAAAGGTATAGTTCATATTTCATCAAATTTTCCAGCTTTATTTCTCCTCTGTCCCTTTTATAACATAGTTTTAACAGTAGCAATAAAAAGTGAAGGTAGGCACTTCATGATGATACAGATATAGACGAAGAAATTGCTACCAAAATTTC
Organism: Campylorhamphus procurvoides; assembly: GCA_013396655.1. Taxonomy (NCBI): domain Eukaryota; kingdom Metazoa; phylum Chordata; class Aves; order Passeriformes; family Dendrocolaptidae; genus Campylorhamphus; species Campylorhamphus procurvoides. The sequence goes on from WBMV01003348.1 coordinate 362,921, forward strand.
ATCCATAAACTGACTATAAAACTGAAATTTGAGGAAAATATAAACATTACAATTTTGTTTTTTCCACTTTAGGGATGTTTTATTGCCACTTTCCACAGTTGAGAGTATTTATTTCATTATAATCACCTGATTTTTAATGACATGCCACTGAGCAATTGAATAGCCAAATTAATAACTCCCACAATTTAAAACTGCTATGATGAATGCTTGTCTTCTCTTACATGTTCTACCTTTTATCTTCATGAGCTGGGGTGTGAGCTTTCCTTTTTTACTGGTGTTCACACAGCAATCACAGTATTCAAAGACCAGTCACCTCATCCAAAAAAAAAACCCAAACTCAAGCAAAAGACCATAAAATAAATGCCATTTTTTCTTTGTCCAGGCATGCAGGGTTGCCAAACCTCTATGTCAGCGTGTAAGTTTTATGGTGACCCTGATCTCAGTCTCACTGGAATTGATACCATTGCTTAAACATTTTTCAGAATGACTGCTAGAAAATGTTTAAAATTTGTATAAGTCTGTTTGGCTTTAAAGTATCATAAGTATTTCTGTAGATACTTTGTGGCTTTGATGCTCCTCATGAAAAATTTTAGGTCAATGTATTCATTCAGGTTCAAACTTTTCTTTAATGAAAAAATCACTGTTTTTTAAATGTTACTTAGGCTACAGAAAGATAAATTGATGTTTTCTGTAAAAACGTCTGTGTAAAGCTATTAACACGCTTCAGATTCGTGCATCTGTGTAAATGTATTGTGTTGTGCCACTCTTCAATTCTTTTCCAGGTTTGTTGGTCTAGGTTATGTGCTTCTCAGAGTAGTAGAATTTCCTTCCAGCTACGTGTTTGTGCAGTGCCCACATTAAAAAAGCTCCTGTTCTAGCTCAGAGATAGTATTTTATTCTGTAGAAATGATATATATATATAAACTGGAGAGAAAGAATAACTTGGTGCTAAGCCCCCAGGATTGTGTTCCCTGGAAGGAAAGATGTTGAAAGGGTGATTCTCACAGGCTCTGCAGATCTTGGTCCGCTTAGTGCAGGAGGATGCTGTTGTGTTCATTCCTTCATTTTAAGAAGGCTGATTTACAAATTGATGCTCTCCGAAATCAGCTTCTCATTAACACTGCATATAGATGGAGCTGCTGATATTTACCCAATATATTTTCTTATAAATAATAATAACAAAATTATATGGAGCTTATGTAGAGATTAGATGTGTTTCCCCACTGCAATATGAATATTGACTCTACAAAGCTCTCTCTGCCAGGCCAGAAACATGCAATTTTGTTGCATCCTCAGGGGTAAATACTGGTATTTGAACAGTGCTCAGAAGGCGTAATGAAGTGTTTCAGTGGCTCTGTGCTTCATTTCTGTAGGTTCCACAATTGCTGCTAAGTTTTGATCATGAAGAAGAAAACTTTTTCCCCTTCAGAAAATGTTCAGTCTTTGAAATGTGGGAATCTTACTGCACTGAAGACTTATGTGATACGTTTCCATTTATATGGGACCCTTTCACATAAAAAAAAGTTTGAATTATTGTTAACTTTGACTTATTGAAATTCTGCTGTCTTAAATATCTGACAAAAACTGATAGGTAATGTTATGCAGGTGGAAAAGAACCCCCTAAATGGTTTCCTTCTTTCACCTAGAGGGAACACAGAGTGGGAAGCAAAGCAGAAAGAATAAGTGAGTGGAAGGGACATTAATAGGAGTTTCGTTACTGTATTACACTAAGCATGTGTAACAGTATTATATACATAACTAAATCTGGCATAGGAAAATACACCAGACAGCTTGGAAGACAGAAGAAGCAGTTGTCCTGATTTGCAGTGACCCTGATGTTTTAGGGGTGCTCTTATCCTTCAGCTGATACAGTTAGATACAGAAACCATGGGGAATGGGACAGGGTGGCTCACAGAGGAAAGCAGAAAATGGCCAAAGGTGAGAACAGGTTAAATGTAAGGAGAGCAGAGGAGAAGATTCAGTGAGAAGCTGGGCAGAGGGATGCAGGCAGAGAGACTCATGCAAAAGGGCATCTCCAGTGGCTCTGTGACCTTTGGCGGATCATTTCTCATTCCTGGGCAGCTTCAGCTACAGCTGGGGATTTCAGAACGTGAATTAACAGATTTCAGACGGTGAATTAACTGGTGTGGTGCAAGTCTGTTCCTCTCCTGTTGCCGCAAGACCAAGGCCTGGATTTATCACAGCTGGCTTTACATACCCCGTTGAGAACAGCTAACTGAGAGCCTTCTGCAGAGCCCTCTGCAATGAGTAGGAGGAGCTGGATCATGCCTGGATGGTCCTGTGTTTCCTGGCTGACTGTCCATCCAGCCTTTGTCTTCTAAGGTAGGTAGCTTGTGGTGCCTGGGGTTGGGTGAATGTGGGTCTGAAAGCTTTGCACTTTCAGCAACAGGAGAGAAACTCCTGGTGAGTGGAAGAGCTTCGTGCAGCCCTTATTCCCTAAGGTAGGATCAGGAACAGTACACTGTGTCTGAGATACCATGTGTGTTGGGGGATCATCTGTGTGCCACAGGTGTGTGTTTGCAATGTCATACCTCAGGTACAGTTTTGCTTCACTGAATATGGGGTCTGAGGGCAAGAGGTGTCCTGTTCAATGTTTGTCAGGATATCAGCAGCTGAAGAGTGTCTGGAAAACAGAAGTTCTTTTATTTTTCTGATTGAAGGGCATGCATATGAAAGAGTTTGTACAGCTACTGTATTAGCCTTTCATATTCTCGAACATTTCTATCCTACACAGAGTAATAATACACCCATGTTGAGATCAGAATTTGATTCTCAATCTCATTATGCAAGATAATGTGTACAAGGAAAGAGAGCGTGATCTTAGACAGATAAGAAATACAGGAGACGTGTATTTCACACAGAAGTGTTTCAGATAAGAAATTATATCATAATACATTACATGCATTGCATAAAACTAAAACCTGTGATTCCACTAAGCTGTAGTGGGAATGTCTTTTGGCTGGAGCTCTGGGTGTCATGGTGCCACTCTTATTGCTGACTTCCAGCCAGCGTCTTAAAAATCAGGCCAGCAGCCACGGTGAACACAATTTTTTGAGAGCAGTTTTTTCTCTCCAGATTAAGGGTTTCAAAAAAGAAAGTGTGTGCACAAATGCATAGCACCTCTCTTGCTGTTCTCATTTCCTTGAACTTAGTTATTATAATTGTTTTTCAGTCGTTGTGTCTTCAGCTTAACTGGGTTTTCTAAAGATTTCCTTATTCTATTGTTTCAGGAACAAAAACTCATCAAAACACCGGGTTTTTGTCAGTTGTACTCAGTTACTGAGAAACACACAGAAGCTTCCATTGCTAATCTCTGTTCAGCATTATTTATTTGTAGCTCCTTCAAAAGCTTTCTGGGGTCATTAATGCTCAGTTTTGTAGCCACATTGCATTTTAAATCAATAAGATTTTTGTCTATGGGTGGATGGAAAAGGGTTGCTTTAGTCAGTGTGCTGCTGAAGATGTGGCTGCTCTCCTTGAAGCCAGACTGACTGATGTAGCAGTTGCTTAAACCCTGCAGCTAAGGGCACTCATTAGAATAAAACTACAGTTTGTTCTGAGGGTGGCATTTACATTCTTTATAAAACTTCACTTGGCTGAAACTTTGTTTGCTAGATCCTAAAAAGTGCTGTGCATCCTCACAAGGGTATGATTTGCTGTAGTAGCTGATGGGAATACCATTATTTTATTTAAATATTCAGTATGAAACTCCTGTGTGGGTCTCATGAAAACTTTCTGTATGCATCAAACTGGTAGCAGAAACAAAATCATGCATTTTATTTACAGAAAGAAAGAAAGAAAGAAAAAGACAAACCCCAAAACATGACCTGAGGCAATGTTATGAGAATATTTTAACTGCCCTAGACCCTGCAGGGGATTATAACTAGGGAGTATAGTCCTTTTTTTCCTGCCTCTGATCAATAGCTGCTCTGCTGTTTCCCTGCCAGCCAGCCTCCTCTGTGGGGAGCTGGAGATTGCTCTTCAGCCCCACTCTGCCTCCCAAAGTGGTGCATGAAAAACACTGTGAGAATAAGCTGGGTAAAAGGGCTGGGTGAGTGATGGTGTGCTACAAGGGGAGTGTGAACTGTCTGTCTTGGTTCTAAAAATACCTCTGTTATATGCAGTGTGCCTGTGGTTCTCATAAGGCCAATGTGTGTGTGTGCTGAACCCATTTGGTGCAAGACAGACGGCTGGATTTCCAACAAATGAATTTTTCCAGAACACATTGTTTCCTGCTGGTTTAGGAGCTGAAAGATGCAGTGTCTTCACAGTCAAGTAAACTTTTACTTCTGATACATGCACAGCATACCATGATTTTTGGAGATAGAGCTATTTGTGTCTCCTATGTTTTCTGCAGAAGGCATAATATTTAACACTGTCTGCCTTCAAAACCATCAGTTAGTACCTCCTGAACCTGACACAACATTACAGCATGCTTTTTCAAAGCAAATCAACCTTTCAAAATGTAGGTAATGCCAGAATTATGGATGTTCATGCCATAGCAGAGAGATTTCCACCTCCACATTCTCAGTTTGGCAGGAGAAGTATTCCCTAATTTGCTTGGTGTGATGAAAGCTGCCTCAGCTCTTCTTCAGTGTTCTGAAACCAGTGTCTGTTAAAGAGCAAGGCATGTTATGGGGCTTGAGATTTGGTGGTGACATGAGCCTGTTGTTTTGAAATGATTTTTCATTTATGCGGCTGTAATTATTGTTGGTCAGGATTTGCCTGGTACCAGCCTTTCACAAATGTGACAAATGACAATGGTGAGAGAACACCGTTCTGCTCTTCATGAGTCCAGCCTCCTGAGAGACTAGTCACATCCTGGGAAGTCTTGTAACATATAGATCTCCTGATTGATGGGAGACTGAATAAATATGGATTTGCTGCATCCCAGTAGTGATAAGGGCAGCTAAAATCCCTGGCTGTTTTAAATTGCACCTCATTTCTACTAGAGATGGAGAATTTAATGAAATTGTTTAGCAGATGAAGCATTATAGAGATCCCTTTAGATAAAATGAATGGCTTTAGCTGATACTGTTCTTGTGAGACAGAAGGGAGCAAGTATATAAAAAAGCATCATGTTTAATCTCATCATTTTCCGGTACTAAAGGCTTTCATGAGTTATTAGGCAAAGCTATTTGAGTGAAAAACATGTACATAACAGATGAGGATTTCACTGAAGTATGTTATTTAGTTTCTGAGAGGCACTGTTGCTTACGATCCTGACCAAAATGATGGATGCACTCACGTGGGTTAAGCTGAAGCCACTACTATATGAGTCACCTACCAAAATCCAGTTGCGTTGGAAAAGGGGGAAATGTGTAGAATGTGAGAATTACTGGGTGCTTGAAAGTATGAAAATAATCTCATGAGCATGTTTTTCTGTAGCACTGCAAGAGCCTTTTCAGTGTCAGAGAGAAAATATAACTTCCTTGGAACAGCTGGGAAAACAGTATACTTTTTGAAAGTCATAAAACCCACCTTTTGGATTTGGCAAATGTGAAACTTCTGCCATTATTTTTGCACCAAATCTGGCATGTCAGTGCACCAGTCTAGCCTGGCCTGCATCTGTGTCTCCTGCTGGTGACAAATAGGAGATGGTGACTTGTGGCAGCAGAGGATAAATGGGAGCAGTATGGGAGGAGGGTATGAACATGCCCACTGATGAACTCAGTGCATGTAACTGTGGCAGTGTACACAAACCTGTCTGCACAGTGATGGATGCAGCTTATTAAAGCAAGCCATTAGTAGTGGCTGCCATGTTTGATTAATTTAATAACACACTGAGCAAAACATATGGGAGTGTATGTGGAGATACTGATTTTGACAGAGGCTGTATATAGGTACTATGGTTTTGACAGTCTGAAATACTTTGATTAAAATACTTTGATTAAAATGATTTATGGAGCAGATGAGGAATACATCAGGACCACTCTTACAGGAGAAACAACACCACAATGTTTATAAAGCAGCTATGATTCAGTTTCTGTTATTTTCCAATTTTTTTTATATGCACTAGATATGAAAATAAAATCTTTATAGGTTTGTAGACTCCTGTTAACATTATTCTTCCCTTCTTCCCCCTTGCCTTTGCAGCACCTGGTCTCTTTGCAGTGGTAGACAATTTTGCTGGAAGTGGAGGAAAACAATGTAAGTGGACCCACTGCTGTCTGAATATGCCAGGAGACAGATGTAGAGAATCGTATTTTATGTAGGATTTAAGATGTCAGAAGAATATCTTACCTGCCACACCTGATCATGGCCTTTGTGTTTGAGGTTTGTTTGTTTGGTTTGGTTTTTTGTTTTGGCTTTGTTTTTTTTACTTTTGTTTGTTTTGGTTTGGTTGTTTGTTTGTTTGTTTGTTTCTTTGGTTTATTTAAAGAACTATGAGCTATTTCTTCAGTGTTTCCTCACTACTTTTTCAGGATTATACTGTCTCGATGCTGACACTGTTTTGTAAAAACCATTCTCCCTTCTCCCAACTCTTTTTCTAGTGATGTATAAGTTTTGGCTCTGTTTTAAGGCATTTAAGGTTTGCCCTTAAACTTGCATTGCATTTGAAGAGCACAAGATTATCCTCTCGTCTCCACTCTGATCGCATCACTAAGTGGGGTAGAAACTCTTATCTGGTATAAAAGCTAATTTTATTTCTTTGATGATGACAAGCACCATATTTACAGTGGTTTCATTATTTCATGACATCATTCTAGGACAGCCTAAAAATATATCCTAGTGGAGATGTAGGTTGACGATAGATGTGGGAGGTCAGACCCGAGGAGTGGGTGGCATGCCTGAATTTTTTTGTTATGATTCCATCATCTAAAAGCAGAACATCTCCAACACCTCCTTCCACAGATTCTTGTCTCTGCTGTGCTTCCTATGATGGACAAGGTTTTTCTTTCTACTTTACATTTTCTTCAGAATTACTGATTTTCCAGTATTTTACCACTACATTATTCATGTTTGGTCATGGGTTTACATGATTATTATACATTCAGGGCAAAAATATAGACTAAACAGACAAAAGACAAAAATGGATGTAGCGTATCAGTTCCATAATTCTTAGAAGAGTCACAGAATGGCTTGGACTGGGAGGGACCTTAAAGATCATCCAGTTCCAACTGCCCTGCCAGTAGCAGGGAGATTTTCCACTAGACCAAGTTTCTTAAAGTAGTATGAGCCAATGTGAAGTAGCAACCCTCTCCTGGTTTTATTCTGAGGGAAAAGCAGAATATTGTTTTGGAGATTTTCTGCTTATTTTTAATGAAGAAGATGCAGTTTTTGCCCTCTGTGGCTCAGGGATGTGAGACAAGAATAAACAGTTTAAGCAGAGAAGAACAAAAACGGTACTTCTGTTGCCCTGGGAGGATCCAAATTAAAACAGCATTTTGGAAATCTCAGGCAAAAAATTGCTCTGCCTGCTCCACCTGGGAAGTATAACCTATATCAGGACTCATAGGGTTTAACACAATTCCTCCTTTTATGCTTTAGTTGCCTGGGTTTTTGTGGGAAGAATAGTTTGGATTTACAACTCATAAAAAATCATGTGATATTTTGGTTTATATTTTTTCAAGAAATGCTGTAGAGCAGATTGATCTTTGCTGGTTTTCCACTGAATTCAGTGGAATATGTTATACCATGAGTAAACGAAGGTGAAAACTTTCTTTTAACTCATTTGGATGTTAAAGTTAAGGAGTATTTACTATCAAACAGAAAAAAAAATGAGGTGTCTAACACTGATAATGAAATGTCCTGAGGGGAAGGAGTGGGGGGAAATCTAAGAAAAGAGCAATAAGCTCTCTTGATCTGCCTTCCCTTGGAAAAATATTGAAGAAATAACACTTTTCCCCAAAAAACCCAAACCCCAGTACCTTCAAATGAAAGGGTATATTATGAAACTCTTCTTACTACTAGCTGTTTATTCAGTTAACTGGATTAGAATCTGAATATCAAATTAAAGACTTCATGGCGAACCTCATAAATTTATTGCCAAACCCTGGACCTAGGACTTGTTTTAATTTTGGAAGCCTCTTCTGTATCCAGGGACAAACAGGTGGAAGGGGATGAAAAGCAAGGGACTGGGATTTTTGGCAATTCAGAAGAACAGGCAATTGAAGTCAGCAAAAGCAGTTTCTAGAGCGTTGGCTACAGAGAGATTGAGGTCTGCTCTTCATGGTCTGTATGACTGTGCCTTCTTAATGTGGGTGGCCTACATGGGAGATGGAGTTAAATGCACACAAAAGACCCTGTTAGCACATCAGTGTAGACAATTCTGAGGTGCGAAGCCATCCAGGCACAGCATTTCAGAGTCTTCATCATTCCTGAGGGCCCTGATATTATAATGGTACAGTCCTGGATGGAGGCAGCTGGATGTTTCAACAGGAAAGGCAATGCTTGTCAGTCTGAGGGGGTTCCTGTGAACTTGCCTACTGTAGAAACAGAGAGAATGGTAACTTTTTCAGCTGTTGCATAAAATAGCGGGCCTAGGAAAGAGAGGTGGCATTAATATTATGTATAAAAATAATAAGGTAAGAAGACTAGACTAAATCTTCTTGTGTTTGCATGAAGTGTTAGTGGCATTCATGTACTCGAGCAGCTCTTTGTTGATGGGGTTTCCAGAGGCAGAATTTTGATCAGAGTTTAAGTGAAAACTTGAACTGTGCCTCATTTTTTCCCCTTTTCCTTTTTCATAGACAAATCAGTCACAGAATAGAAGCAGGTTGTGGGAAGGTTTGGCACTTTTGTCGTTCTGTTTCTGTGCAAAAGAAAGCCATCACTGTATGAAGTTTGTACACAACATAACAAAACAAAGGACCTCTGGAAAAATAAAATCAAGTGATTTGTGAGTAACAGCTCAGCTTTTAAAAACTTTTGAAAATATCTGAGTCATCCTTGATTTTGCCTGTCAAATCACTGGCACCAGGAGATATTAATGATTATATTTGTTATGCGTTTGCTCTATTTTCTCCAGCCGTTTAATATGTTTTGTCACTTCTTTGGCTTTTGTTGCATTTTATCTCTTTTGCTTTTCTTTCCAACTTTATGGCCAACTAAAATCTGAGATTATTACTGTGGGGATCCAGCACAGATGGTTCAGATGCTGGGCTGAGCACATGGCTGCAAGGCTTGTCGAGAGGGCTGAGAGGAGGAACTCTTGCTCTCGGGCAACGGAGCATTTGCTAAGCCACTCTGTGGAAGGTTTTTCCTCCATGTGGCCATATGCAGTCCCAGCCCTTTGCCTCAGTCCTGGGGAGAGCAGGATGGGAAGCTGAGCCTCCTCCATGTGTTCTGTCCTTGCATGTCCTGCCTCTTGGCTTATGCCAGTATGATGTATTCTTTCCCACCCTCCTGCAAGGGGACTTGCTTTGGTTCTGATGAGAAAGCACCACTTCATGTGAGGGGAAGGGATGGGCACTGTGTGTTCTACTGTCAAATGCTTGTGAATAAAGCTGGCAGGATTGACTCTCTGGCAGAGGGAGGTACCTGTGCATTTAGAGACCACCTTTTCCAGCACATACAACGTCAAGTCCGTTCAAGGCTGCAGGGAGAACTTTGCACGGGACACTCGTGTTTCATAAAAAAACACTTATGTTTTCTGATGTGGATTTTATATTATTGAAACAAAACCCTCCAATACCTTAATTTAAAAAGTCACAAGATTCATACTGCTGTTTGTACTGGGAAGGTTGTTTATTTTGTCAAGCAAGCTGCTGAAATAATGTCCTGTTGAGGAGGGGAGGAGAAATGTTTGCTTTTTTTTTGCTGCAATTTTGCCTGCTGTTCTCAGTTATTATCTGCAAAGTTGTGAAATTCAGTTATATCATTTCAGTCATCTCTTGGCTGCGGGAAATGTGTAATTTGGAGATATAAAGAATTATGAATTTGTTGAAAAGTTAAGTATAAGCCATATGAAAGTCACGTTTTTATACAATTTCTGCTGGCTTTATTGCAGCCAGGGATGTGCTCAGTTTTATAAAGCTCCCAGAGAGATCAATTAACATTTGTTTAAATATTAAAAACAAAAACAATGTGAGAGGGTACTGAAGAGTTTCTGAAAGAGCAAAGAAGGTCCAAGAATTGGTCTACATATTTATTTCCTCTTAGACATACTGGAATCATGTTGAAGTCACTGGGAATTTTGACTCATGTAGGAAATGTACTGAACTAGGTTATGAGCATTGACCTGAGAAAACACAAAAATTACTCTGAAAGTCTCACACATTAATTTTCTTGGTAAGATTTTTGAGGAAATATTTTTCCAGTTCTGAATAGTCAAGTTCTTTGTTTTTGAAGGGTTTTTTTTTGAGGGCAGGGTAGCTGTAGACTCTTCTGCTCACTGTGTGGCTGAGCTAGTTGTAAAATGCCAAAGCATGGTGCAATCTTTTGCCAGTAAGCTGTTTGGATAAAATTATCAGGAAATATTATCTGTCAGGAAAATAAAACAAAGCAGACTGCAGCTGTGCCTAACAGTATAATGCCTCAGAATTTAAATATTAGATCAAACTCCTCCCTGTTCCATGTTCCTGTCCTTGAATTGTTCCCATGCTATTGTAATTGCAAATGCTGGAGTAGATGAAGCAAACAGTTATGAGAGATTATTAATGGGTGAGTTGTATTTGGCATTTCTGTGACTCTCTGCATGATGGCTGTTCTTTGCTACATGTTGTTGAAGTCACAGCATCAACAGTCATAGCAAAGAGTCCAGCAACAAACTCAGTTTAAGACTCTCTGTGCCACCCCAGTTTGTCTCTGTTCCAGTGCAAGAGTGTGCAGCCCCTCAGTTTTTGCTTCTGTTTTAAGCTAGAGTGGTACCCTGAGCCCTGTTGCACCCCACAAATAGCTGTACCAGCACAGCTGGTGGTGTGGACTGGTAGTCAAAAAACAAACCGGTGTTTTAGGCCATTGAGCCTTTTCAGCTGTCCAGCATTTCATGGCATGAAACAACAAGCTGAGGGAATGATCTCATACTTATGTTAATCATTAATAATATTCAAAGCTGCATTTAATCCAAAATGAAGTCAATGCCGTCTATAAAGCCCATTCAAAGGGCAGAGAGAGGTGTTGAGCAGCTAAGAACCTGCTGCTGGTCTGCTGTATCCAGAGGAACTGAATCACTGGCAGCAGTCAGAAGAGATGGTTCACATATGGCAGTAAATCAACAATGACTCAGCCAACAACCCTCTGAGAAAATGTTATGGGGCAAAAATATACGGTTTAAGTAAATAACATCACACAAATATCCACCATCCATACATTCCACAGATTTACCAGCTGGTATTTGGATGACTGCAGCCTAATTTAATCTGACTTGTAGACAACAGATTCTGCTCTTTTGGTGAATTGGATAATAATTGAATGGCAAAAATCTCCTTTAATGGTAAGCGTAAATTCAGAGTTGTACATGTAAAAAGTATTGTATGTATCTGGAAAACATTAAATTGGAAGCACTGTGAAAGTATATGATTGTCACAGTGGAAATCCGAAACGTAAACTTCCAGCAAGTTTTCCTTTAAATACTAAAGACAGTTTCCTCTTTTGTTCTTCTTTGGCTTTTGGTGGTTTTTAGTGCTTCCATGAATTTCAGATGAAGTCAGCTTAAGTGGTGGACAGGTGTAAGTTATCAGGTCTCAAATGGGGAATAGCACAATCATTAATCACAAAGCAGAAGCCTTGGGCAGGGAGTCAAAGTGCATTTTCTGCCGAGCAGTTTTCTACAGATTACTTGATAACAATATTAAGATTGATCACCCAGTACTGATCTTTTAGGTGATATGAGCTGACCCAATTTTAAAGGCGGTTGCGTTGAACTTTCACGGTAGCAAACAGGGATGTTGGCCTGTGTAATGCAATTTACTAATAGGATTCAAAATGTGCACAACCTTAACCCTATTTTGGGAAGAAGGTATGACCAATTCACTTTGTCAGTCCTCTTTTCTGCAGGAAAGAGTCGTTTTTGCAGGGATCAAGTTCTCAGATATTGTTATTATTACACTAAAATGTAATACACAGGGAACAAGAAGGGTGTAAAGACCTATTACATAACCACCATACTATAGAACAATGCCTGATCCAGCCCACTCCCCAATCTAAATAAGCAAAGAAGTGTGAAAAGAAATTGTCATCAACTCTCCTTTACAAAAGAATTCTCTCTGCCAAATCCTGAATCCTTTCTACAATGCATGGTGGGTTGTAAAAATTAACTGCTGGCAAAGAAGTATTTGATGATCTTAGAGATCTTTGCCTGCCTAAACAATTCTCTACTTCTATCCTCTCTTAAAAGAATTATTGAAATTCCCTGAACAATTTTATATATGTTTTAAATTATAGACACAACGAACAATTTTAGATTAATACTCAAAATGTATTATATGATCAGAAGCTAGATTTTTCAGAGGGAAAGTGTTAGGGAGAAGATGTTGAAGTTAATTTATAGTAGTCATAGCAACCTAGTTCTTGCTTTTTGCACCATTCTGGTCCTACTGTATTTGAGGGGAGGGAAGAAGGACCAGGTTTTGTTGTGGCACAAAGTTTGCTCTGCTGAGACTATGCTTTGTTCAGGCTTTTCAGTAGTTATGTCACCCAGTTTCCAATTGCTCTAACATAATCACTGCATGCCAGAAGGTTTAACTCAGGGAAGACAATAGACCTACAAGAGCAGTTTGAAAATCGAGGGCTGAGTAATCAGTTCCCTGCTGTTACTTATAGGATCAATTCTGAGGGGCCTGGCTCTTCCAAAACATTCAGCAAGATATTTCAGATGCCTGAATTATTGCAGGGATGTTCTGTGGGCCACGCACCTAAAGCTTAAGCACAACACTGATGATTTTAACAGTCAAGAGTTCTTTTTTTGGGTTCTACACCGAAGTGATGTTGCCCCAGAGAACTGTCTTAATTAAAAGAGAAATCTGGCTCTCAGGAGACGGTGGTGTTAGAGTGTGTAAGGACTCTGTTCCAAGTGGGAACTGTGTTCAGGAGTGCCCGAAAGGCTGACCTGACTGCCTTCAGTCCCATCAGTTCACACCTTTTACAGGCACCGTCTGACCCACTGACTGTTGTCTGGTGCTCAGAAGGTCTGGGGTTGTGCAGATGAGCCCAAAGGGCTCTGCTGTTTCATGGGGAGCTCTGCCTGCTCCTATTCCTCACCCAGCTCTGTGCCTGAACCTCTGGCTGGAGCTGGGGAGCTTGGGAAGAGCGAAGCATCCTGTGCTGCAAACCTGCTCTCATGCTGCCACCTGCAGATGCAAAAAGATTTCTGCAATGTCTCTGCTTCTGAAGAATGATAAAAATGTTTTTTCTCTAGTGGAAGGTACGAATTCCTTGCTGGCAGAGCAGCCAACAGGTGTGGCTGTTGGCTTTGTGGGCAGAGAATAACATTGTTGGCTCATTTCACTCTCCCCTCACCTCCTTGCCATCTGACTTGCACCCTCTAGCATTTCTGTGGGCACCTAAAGAAGGCTGGGACAAGATGTGAGCCCCCTGCGAGGTGCCTGGCATGCTGCACTGGGGAGGCTCTCAGTGCCAGCAGAGAGTGGGCAGAGACAAAAATGCTGACTTTCGCCCCCTGAGACCCTCGCCACGGTGATGCTCTGCACACAGGCTCTGTGACTCAATTGGGCTTTTATGTTTGGGGGTTTTGTGCTTTATGGCTTGGTTGGGTTATTTTGGTATTTGGGTTTTTGTTTGTGGGTTTGGTCGGATTTTTTTCCCCCACACACAGCTGTCTTCGTTGGCTTCCAGTGCCATCTAGTGGGATGTCGTTTTATTTCTCTGGGAGGTGAAGTTCCCTTACAGACATTTCGAGCCTATGTGTGTGCAGGCATTGATTCCTTTCTGTACACTTCTGTGTCCTTCAATAATGATCCATTTACAGGTATCTATCCTCACTTCTGACTTCTTGACGCATATAAACTAGAATTTGAAACATGTCACATAAAAAGTATAGAACTATATATTTGGAAGTATATTGACAAATATTTCCCTCTTCTTTAAAACACAGAATAACAGAATACGCTGAGTTGGAAGGGACCCACAAAGGCCATCGAGTCCAACTCCTGGCCTTGCACAGGACCATCCCCAAGAGTCACACCATGTGGCTAAGAGCATTGTCCAAATGCTTCTTGAACTCTGCCAGGCTTGGTGCTGGGACCAGAGCCCTGGGGAGCCTGTTCAGTGCCCAGCCACCCTCTGGGGGAAGAACCATCCAACCTAAACCTCCCCTGACACAACTTCAGGCCGTTCCCTCGGGTCCTGTCACTGGTCACCACAGAGAAGAGATCAGTGTCTGCCCCTCCTCTTCCCCTCAAGGCTTCTGAGAGAGCATGTCAATGTTTTAGCCATTCTAAATAGTTCAGCTGCTTGTTTGCACTTGGAAGTTCTATTCCCATACTCGTGCATCTTGTTCTCTGTGTATCTTTTTTATGTAAGTGGTATAAAAATTGTGTTCTGCCATTCATAACACTTCATGCACTTTGAACTCATGATATAGTTATAACTTGCAATCTAACCCCTTCTTTTCATTCCTTATAATTTGTAATCTAACCCCTTCCTTTCTTTTCCAAGCACTGTTTCCTCACTGCTCAAATAGGCTTAAGGGTACTGTAAGTAAAAAGCAGCTTTTTTTGTTCTTTTAACTTATGTTGATAAAGTAACGTGTGATACCTTGAGTATGGGTAAAGTGTGGATTTGTTATGTATGTTTTTTTCAGCTGTTGGCCCAACTCCCTTGGCTTAAATCTCATAAAGGACAACAGAAGTGTAAATCCTAACCCTAGCCTCATTAGTCCTGTATGGGGAGGTTACTCAAGGGGACTTTGTGGATGTGCCTATATATTGTCCTCGCTTTACCCCTTCAGGAGCAGTATGGGGGTTTTGAGACCCCTTGTTCTGCTGACCTGAGCCCTAAGCTGGTTCAGAGGTGGGGACAAGGCACTGTCTCCCTGCAGGTAATGCTCACTGTGTCCCTGAAGTTTGATAGCACTGCTAGAATGGAATGCTAGAGCTGCAATGCTCGGGAAATTTTTATTCTTCTAACCCTAATCCTGGCAGCAGTCCCATCCAGTTTAATTTTACAATCTGTATTGGTGGAACTGTGGCTGAGGCACTGAGGTGCTTTCTGTATAGGCTCAATCACATCTTCTCTGTGCCAGCCCAGTCACTACAGGCACAGGGACAGGATGAGTTTTTGACAGCATCATCCAGGTCTTTAAGTGGGAAGGAGCGCATTGCTTGGAAAGGTTCTGTGATACAGCCATGTGATAGAGCCACGTAGGTTCTGTGATACAGCCATGTGTCCCATTTGTCCTTTTTCTTTACATGCATGAGCTCCCTCTTGTCTTTTTTCAGACAAAAAGGCAGTTTAGGTAAAGTTGGTTTTGTCCACACCATGATGCTTTGGGGTACTTTCTGCATTTGGGCCTTGAGTGGGTGAGTGTTTAAGCCTATTGGTGACTTCCAGGCTGATTGGTGAGCACCAAGAGTGTGACTGTTCACCTTCACCACGTCTGGGGATTCACAGTCCTGCCTGTTGTGCCTAAACCCAGAATTCTGTATGGGCCCCAAAAGGCAGAGGTTGTACTGTAGGGCACTGTCTCACGGAGTGTCCAAGGCTCAGAGAGAGACCCTTGAGCTGGCATTGTCATGACTGTGGTGATTGGGATGGCCTTGTGGCTGAGGGGTTGTGATGGAGGGGTCATACAGACCCCTCTCCTTCTTCAATTTTTGCCTTCTCCAATGTTGCCATACACTCCTGACAGAGATGTCAGTCAGAGCTGTCCTTAGGCAGGTGCTGGCAATGCCACTGCTCCTTCAAACAGTGCAGCGAGAGGGATGGTGAGAAATGCTTATCATGTCTGGAAACAACCTTTGGTTTTTCTCTGAAATATATATCAAATTTGTATTTTAAAAGACCCATTTTGAAATACCCTGCCATGGAAAGGATGCAGACTATGAGTTATGAAACGCTTATTTTCTGCTACTTGTGGAAATGTGTTACATAAACAGAAAGTGAAGACACTCCTGTCTCAGTGTTTGCAAGTTTATTACTGACGGCAGAGTAACTGATGTTCCTGAGAACTTCTGTAAAGAAGCTGATAATGCAGAGCTCCAAGAGTTATATTTTAGATACATTAAGCTATCTAGACCACATGTGACAAATGTCATTGCCTACTGAGCAGCTAATGTGCCCAACAGTTACGGCATTATCTGTTCTGCCTTTTGGAAACCAGAGGAGGCAAACCCCAGGACCATTCAGGTGGCCTAGAACTGCTTTGTTTTGCACAGTGCTGTGTGACGTGACTGAGCCCCAAAGCTGAAAGTGTTGCAATAAAGATCTTAAACGGGTTTGTGTGTGGAGCAAAGAACACTAAGTGCCTTAAACTTGGTAGCAAAAGATTTTTCAGCATATTTCAATTTACTGGTAAAGGTTTTCCCTACTAGTTGGTATTCTGCTTCCTAAGTGAAAAAATCCCAAAACCAACCATGAAAAAATTGTGTCACTATATGCACACTGTATACCATATATATGTGTGTATTTACACAGAAGTGTGCACACACACACGCTATAGCTTGCTTTGCCAGGTGACAGTATGGTGTGGCATCAACAACTACATTAGAAATGGAAATGACAGTCTGCAATGGTAAGGTTCAGATTTTACCTAAGAGCTGTGCATAATTTCAGGGATGTTCTGGGTTTGTTGCCCATCCCAGAAACTCAGTTTCTATGGCCCTAATGGTGGCAGCTCTTTTTAGCTGATTTACTCACACTGAAAATCCCAGTTGAGGACCTACTCTACCCATCATCTTTCTGTCATTCTGGTGCTGGTTTAGGTGTCTTTGGCCATGCAGACAATACCCTAAGGGAGGTCAGGCATGCTGTCAAGCAGGTCCCAAGCAGTCCCTTGGCTGGCTAGCACTTAAAGACCATATATTCACCCTGCTGAATTCAGTGCTCTGTGATCCCTTAAAAGGGAAAGCTGATCAGATACAGCTTTATGGGCCATAAGATCATGATTGCTCTTTGAGATGTCTTGCCACTTGGTGTGCCAGGATATTACATTGCTTCATAAATTCATAGCAACTAAAGCAGAATTTAGAGAAATGTGAGTTAACCTGTCTTTGTGCTTCTAAGGTGGCTGAAGGGACTGAATGATGCCGTGGCAGAGTCTCTGCAGGCAGCAGCTTGGCAGGAGGCACGGTCCCTTTCCGAGTCACCCTGTTCTGCTGGCACAGGGATGCTCAGTCAGTGGGCAGCACAGGGTAGGTGAGCAGCACTGCTGGGGTGCCCCACACTGATGGTGTACATGCTGAAAGACCCACCTTGAAACACCTGCTGGGAAATACTGAGCATTTTTCCAGCAAGATCCAACAGCCAGTGGAGATGTGTTGGACCAGACCGTGTCTTCACTTACTGGTATGGAACTTCCAGCTTGTCACCTCTGGGCACTACCTCTAGGTTCCACTCAGCCTTGTTAGGCCTTAGCTTTAGGATAGAGGGTTTTTTTTTTCTGTGCACACACCAGTCATTTCTAGCTGGCTGCAAGATGTCACATACAGTCAGATTTCCAGGGCAGCAGCACTGCTGAGTGGCTCCCCTCATTTCTGTGCCTCCTGTGTGATTATCAGTGACACACTCTCACTTGCAGTGTCCTGAAAGAGTTTTCCAGTAGCACAAAATCTCTGCTTAAAGTTTCACAGACTTCTTGAAAGTTCAGTTTTAACAATTTTCCCTTCCATGTATCACCAGGCTTTGAAATGTGTTCTTTTAAATAGTTTCTCTTTTATTAAAAATCAACAACAGCAACAAAACCCACATGAAAGAAGTACATGGTAATTTATGTAATGTTCTTAAGTTACCCTGTGATTTCTAGAGAACAACAAACCATTTGACAAAGACCTTGATGCAAACAACTTCCAAGCAGAAAAAATGACTGGTTCTGGTAAAATCCACTCACTCCCAGTATTCCATTACCTTGAACAGGAGTCAGATGTAATTAAGAACATGACTTGACTCCCCCTATTAAGTGTTTTTTGGCTATTGTGACCATATCAGTTGAACAGAACCTCATACAAGTGTAAAATTCATAGTAAAGATGTCTTTATTCCAAAATAATAATAATAATAATAATAATGTGTTAGCCAGACAGCTACAAAACATCTACACAAGACTTTGGTAAGAAATGCTCATGGTAGCTTTTTCATAATTCCACAGCAAACAAAAACAATGAAGGAAATTTAAAAACACAATTAAACAAAACTGTTTAACTTGTATGCTGCACACACAGAGTCCTACTGTACACTTGTTAAGCCCCTAACTTTTCTTTTTTTTTATGTGTAAAGCTTCTACAGTTTGTATATTAGAAAAAAATAAAACATACTCACAATGCTAAGATGTGATAGTTGAGGTCTACAAAACTGGAGTGACATCTGTGCTTTCAGTTCAGCAGGATTATTCAGGACATCAGAACAATAACAGTTCTTGTTTTTATTGACTGATAATCAGTGGCTATTACACTACTAGAAAGTTTACAGTAACAATGCAAGACTTCTACATATTGTGTATCAGAGCTTTTTTATTTTTTCTGAATAGAAAATCAACCTCTTATTTTTTCTTCATTTGTTTTTGTTCATGTTTCTTTTTTTTTTTACAAAATGTAACAAGCTGAAATATTTCTCTTGTATCAAGTTAGAAGAAAGACAAGTGATTTGTAAAAGGTTTCAACAGAAAAACAGTGTGAAAAGCTGAACCTAAGCAGGAATGATCACACATTTTTGACCCGGTGCAATCTACCTTGTTGTTTCATACATTAACAAGGTGGGGAAAAAAATAATTTCCAATGTTCAGAACTTTTATGAGCCTAAGAGAAATGATTGGAAATCACACTGAACAGCCTTCTGAGAGGGAAAAAAAAAAGATATATAGAAAATCAAATTAGCGAGAACTACAGAAAAAGGAATGCCAGATTGTTTTAACTGACAATTTTGAGGGCACATTCAGAAAGATACTGCATATTTCCTATATACCTTAAGATCTACTTGGATTGTGTACCCTTTGGCACAGGGAGTGTTTAATGGACAAAACAGCTTGGTGAACTGGAACAAATGTGAAAAATTAAAATACAACACTGGTTTTAATTGATCATTTGCTGAAACAGGCATAGTTTTGCAAGAACAGCTTTATAAGAGACAAGGGTTGATGAGATAAAATATGGTTCATGAACTCATAGCAGGTTTTTTTTCCATTCAGGAGAAACTTTCTACTTCTGCTCCCTCTGTCCCGGGCCCTCACAGATCCAAGCCTTCAAAACTGCTCTGTCACACATTTGATAGTCAGGGATTATTTTTCTGAGCTGGGACAGCCTCTGCCAGCTCAGCCAGAGCGGCTCACGGGGACAGGTGGGCTGTGGGTCTCGATGGCAGATGTATCTCTGCCCTGGCATTGATCACTGTAGCCCTGCTCTGCAGCTATCTGTTCCTTCACCCAAAATATGCTCAGCTGGTCACTCCTCCAGTATCTGTGTCATTCCACTGTTTTTTTGTTGGGTTTTTGTTTAGGTCATAAAAGGGCGATGTGCAAGGTAAGGTCATAAATGCATTAGTGAGGGACTGACTCGCTGCTACTCTGTAATGGCAGTGCTAGAGAGACATAAACTGCAGAATTGATGAAGAGGCCCAAGAAGACAAACTATCTGAATTAATATTATTAAGTGAGCCAAGCTGTGCAAAATGTAAAATGTTTGGTTTTAGCATTAAACCTTGTTGTATTTCTTTTTTCTCCTGGTTTGGTTGACTGTGGGCTTGCACCCATTTCATTTAGCAGCAGCAGGAGAGGCTTTACACTTGGTTGGTCCCACTATTTTGCTGGCCCTTCCTTCATTGCAAATCTCCAAAAAGCAGTACAATACTTTGAGGAGGTGGGATGCAGCAGCTGTGGAAGTCCTGAGCAGCCCTTGTGGTGTTCAGAGGAGAAATGATGATGGAAAGCCCTACAATGCAATGCAACCAGCCCACCTGGGTGTCCCCTGTCCAGGTGTAGGGGGGTACTGAGGGGATCCCCAGGGGGGTGGTGGAGCCTCACTAGGTTGTGGTGCACAGCAAAGAGGAACGCTTAAAACCTGGCTGTCAGGTTCTCAGGGTGATGACCAAGTGTCAAGGAAGCGAGGAAATTACTTCAGGCTGGTTTAAAGAGACTATAAAATGAAATTTTCTCCATTCATTTCTCTCAAGCTTGTTTTAAGAGTTGAGCATCAACAGTCTTTATTTTCAGTGCCTTGTTGTTACTTCTGTAGAGACATAGGTGTATGCTGCCTTTCCTGGATGAAAAGATAACCCATAACCTTAACCTCTTATCTTTAATGCTATGTTGTTAAACTTACAGGACAATATTGTATTCCAATAATAAGTGAAGCCCGAGAGTCTTGCTGATTACAGCTGATTACACATAGGGACAAGAGCTAAACTCTGCAGGAGATGGTATAAAATAACAATTAGAATGGTGAGGAGCTATTTTCTCATCTCAGGCATTCTGTTGATCATTCGAGTGGTCAGGGAGGGCATTTAACATGGCTAGTATATCTACAAATGGGTAACCCTCACAAATTTAGTAATTTTTAGATTATTCTATACTCTGAGCAAAACAAACAAACAAACAAACATAAACGACATTGCTGTAAATGTATTCTTGTGTCAAGCTGTAATTACCTTTCTAAGAGACTTGCAGTGTTTTATTTCAGAGGCTCCCTTCCCGTTGTTTGCTGTAAGGGATACAGGAGAACCTGGCTCACCCTTTCTCTACCATTTTTGTTATATTACAAATCTATTTTCCTCTTCACCTGTGATTAACATCCTCATAAAAATGAATCTAATTTTTTAGTGACTCTCCTGTGGAAGACTTTCTGTGACACAGCTGTTGCAACTCTCTGGACCAATTTCTATTAGTTCTGTATGCATTTTGACAGGCAATGGATAGACCCAAAATAGCATTATGGAACCTAAATATATGATGACATTCATACATTTTCTTTGTATGCTGTTTTGACTGTGACTGTGTAGTGGTCAGACATCAATACTGAGCTGCACAAACTATTTCCTTTTTAAGTTTTAAAGAAACAAAGACCATTTTGCATGGACCACGTGAAGAAAAGTATTTAGGATTATTATTATTATTTCTATTATTATTATAACTATCAGCTTAACCCAATAGTATAAAAAGATAAACATGCACCTTTAATATTATTGAACCAGCATTACTGAAATTACTCCTTGGCATAGTTGTGTAATCATGTAGGCACTGCTTTGGATTTTCAAAATCAAATCAAGAGAGAAATCCTTCCTCATATGAAACATGTCACTTTAACTTAGTGATGTTAACATGCATGCATCCCATGTCTTTACAAGTAGTATTTCTATATGGCTATTCCATGTTCACAGATATGTCTGTATTTCAGTTAAATAACTCATGATGACTTACTCTTTTTATGCATTAAGGGCTGGCTGGAGTACCAAAGATTTACTCTCAGCGTAAATCTGTGAGGAAACATTTATAAAATATTTTTCTTGCACCAGCAAGACTAAAAAGCAAGCCACACTGCAAAAATGAAAACTAATATACACTTTATATTTTTGTTGTTGTTGTTTTGAAAACCAAACCAAGGTTGACTTTCCATTTAGCTCAGAGTGCATCACTTGGAACCTTGTGTTTTGTTAACAAGGATGAACATTACATGCTCTTAGCTCCTTTTTGTCTTTGCAACTAGTAAACTGAGTACTTTTGGACCTCTTTTTCACCATCATGTAGCGTTCCTGAATTCCACCTCCACAGAGTGTAGAACATTCTGTCCAAGCAGTCCATGGTTTCAGCCTACAAACTGAAAAATTAAGTCATTTGATTAATTTTTTTAGTAGCAGAACCACCTGTTAAATATGATCAAGGTGAATTTGTCAAACACTGGGGAAAAAAGTATGAATCACAACTTAGCAGCAATTCCCACCCAGATAATATAAACTATAGCACAAAGTATTATGTTTTATTGATTTGAGGAATCAGTGCTTGATAATATTGTCCCCCACTGAAAAAGCAGTGTGAGCAGATCTCTGAGTCTGAATCAGATTACTGAAGTGGAAATTAATTCAGTTTTGGAAATCAGCACTGGATCCAGGAACAAAAAGTTCAAGTTTTAAAAGTTCAAAGCAACTGGGTATAAAGATTACCACTCAGACCTGCAGAAACTGAAATCAGTCCTTTTCCAGGTCTAAATTTTAAGGTTTTTTCACATTCCATACTTTTGTGTAGAGAAGCTAAAATTATTTCAGTGATGGGACATGGACAGACATGACCCTTTCTCCAGGGTGCCCTAGACTTATGTCACACATTATTGCACAGGTTTTTGGTGACAGAAAAACACTGAAAAGGGCTATTTTATTGCTAAAACTTTCCCTAGGCTGAAATGCTGAACTCCTGTGATGCAGAAAAGACAAATAGCCATGAGCACACATAAAAGGGTCTCACACTCACCTGGATATTGCTCACTGTCTATGTTCTTTTTTGCTTGTTCACTTCTCCTTTTCTCCCGGGCCTCTTTCCAGCGCCTTTTCTCCATACCTGGGCCTCGCAGGCATTTCCTGACTCGGCACTTGGAGCGCTGGACAGTTTCTGGGCACGCTGTTCCTCCAAACTGGGGCTCTATTTTAATCATCCTTGTCCTAATCATATGGCCCTTTCCACATGAGGTGTTGCATTCAGACCACTGGGACCATTCTGTTAGTTCACAGTCAATGGCTGCGAAGAACGAGAAATATGACACAAAAGCCATGAATTCCAAATGTAAGGTCAAGAAACACACAGATGTGCCTAATGAGCTTTTACACCCTAGATACATGAACACAACTTAAACCTCCGGTCTGCTCAGCAAACGTTTTAAACCTGCACATCAAAATTTTCTGGGTCCATTGGTAGCAGAATTGTTATTTGACACTTTCTTCAATTTCGTCTTCAAGAGTGGTGCTGGCAGATCTCTAAAATTATGAAGAACATATAAATAATTCTCCTGTGCCTTCTTCAATTTTCCCACCCATATGTCTGTTTTGTAATGAAATACTGTTGAAAATTGAGTTATAATTAAAAAGAATTTGCTACCTCTGAGATGCAAGCCTTGCTTTCTGGCAGTGTTATGCAATAAGCCATATTCACTAATACCATTATAACTTAAAAGTTTTCATTTTTCAGTGCTGCTTAACACTTACAGCCCCAGTGAATAATAATCAAATTGACATTTCACATCACTTAAGAGAAGCTGAATAAGCAATTACAGTGTAAAAGCCTTTTTAACCAACACTTTCTGTGAAAAATAATGTGATTTGTGATAAAACCTCATAAACCAGCTGGCAACAGGATGCTAACGGCAATCATATCTCATTCATTCAGCAACACCTTAGGCTATCATCCTTCACAAAGACTGAAAAGTAACTAGAAATTTGCACTATCCAAGAAGCGGAGGGTTTTAATGGAGCAAGTCAAAAAAAATCATTACAGCTGTCTCCATACCATGCCCTGGCTCAGATGATATTGCAGGTTAAAAAGTGATATGGTACACAGATGTATCAAAAATGGAGAAAGCCTTTTCTGCGCTCTTTGTGTGAGCTAAAAGAATCAATCCCCAAAGTGATTTTAACTCTTCTTATCTTCCCTTCTAGCACACATTCTGCATTTGAGTTAAAAAAACAACAGGTTGTATAATTCTGACTGATTAATAACTGGGAAGCCTGAAGCTGTGATGTGTTAAATATGCAGAACTGTACCCACCCCAGCAATACTGATCATCCACATAGGGTTGAATCTAAAACTTGATCATATTCCAGCTCTCAATTGCTGAAAGTGTATAATAATAATAACAACAACTTTTAAAACAATGCACAGTTGATATCCCTGCCATCTAAGTGATGCTAACAAATGGTGATGGAGTCTTGCCCAATAGGCAGTTCCACTTGTAATTGGCCTTCCCTTTGCAGGGAGTGTCCCACACTCACGGCATTCAGGCAGCATGCACTTTTCTGCTTGTTCCAGCTCCTCATTGCAGTCCCCAAGCTCAGCAGCAGATTTGAGCATCCTCTGCCGGGTTCTCATGCCCTTCCCACAGGTTACACTGCAGTCACTCCATTCAGACCAAGGAGAGAGTAGACAGGGGATGGTATCTGAGATGAAAATAAAACCGGAATGAATTCTTGTTATAAATAAATTATGAAGGTATAACTTCTGAAAGTAATACAGGTGGGAAATGCATCGTGTGTTATCTGCCATCAGCCAATTATATTTTTTTGTCACAAGCTAAATGATGTTGCTGGAGAAGCTCAGAAAACATTATATTAAATTGAAAGGTTTGCTTGATTTTAATATCATTTCTATAGCTTCTTTGTATCTGCAGAGTCCCAGTGCATCTGAGGAATAAATACTTTAAGAAGCTATGTTTCAATCATAACTCATATAAAAAACCTCCTGGATTGTTGCACAGTGAACATGACTGGAAGCCAAATTAATTTAGTCTAAAATGTGAAACTTCCATATTTATCTATCAAAAATATTTTTAAACTTGTCTCTTTCTTTGATGATAATCTTGACATTTCTTAAGAAACAAAACCAGTATTAATTGTTACAGTAAGGGTGAGACTGCACAAAAGGAGCACCTTGATTTCTGAACTGTTCATGGACTAAAGGGAAAGAGCACTGTTCTATTTGTTTTGTTCTAGCTTTATGACTAAATATACCAGTTATTCCATAACTTAAGGTTGTTTAAGTATGTCCTGCTGATATACACACCACTGTGTGGGTCATACAGTAATAGGATACCACTGAGCACTCTTTTATTGATGCTCTCATCCTGATGGCGAATGCAGTACTTAATTCACATTCCCTCAGAGACCTAATTTTAAGGAGAAGGAAAAAAAGTGACATTTCTTCCAGTTTAGTTGTGTTCCTTGTGTGCTGGAACAATGTGCCAGAACTGATGCCTCTCTAGCAGAGGAGATAAACTCCTGGACACTTACGGCATTCAGGCATCATGCATTTCTCTGCCTCTGTGGTTTCTGCCTTGCACATGGATCCATCAGCTGGAGTCATCTTGATCATCCTGTGCCGTCTCTTCATCCCTGTGCCACAGCTAGCACTGCATTCATCCCACTCACCCCATTCAGTGACAAGGCAGCTGCTGGGAGCTATTCAAAGTGGGCAGAGAAAATTGTTCGTAAGTAGGGCTCATATAAAAAATGGTTTGGGCAGTGCTCCTGTTATTGACTGAATTCTATAAAGCTAAATAAAATACTCACAGCATTCCTCATTTACAATACACTTCTCAGTCTCTTCAGTAGGCACTTTGCACATGGAGCCATCCTCAGGGAACTGTTTTACGTATCTCTCCCTAGATCTTGTTCCCATTCCACAGGAAACACTACAGGGGGACCATGTAATCCAGTCAGACATCATGCAAGTGGAACCATCTAAAATACAGAGAGCCATTTCAATTGCAAGTATCAACAGAATTGCTGATAAACCTGCAGCTGCCCATTTGTGTGCAGCATCGTTTTCATGTGTTTCACATCATCCTCTCCTCTATTTCTTCCTTTAGTCCCTTCCTTTATACTTCTGTGTTCTTCATGCACTGACTCTGCTTAAATGCAGAATTGCCCACAGACAGCTTCAATTTGTGTTCTCAGCAATTATCCCTCTATTTGCCATAACTGAAGCCATACTACAGCAACCAACAGCCTTAAGAATTCTAAAGGAAGAGAAAACCCTACAGGGTGTTCTTCTCCTCCACCTTTCATTCCTGGTTACCTTCATCACTGCAGCCTGGACCCATGCATGGCTGAAAATCCTGGGTATCTGGGCAGGGCACGCTGAGGTCCAGCTGAGCTTTAAGCATTCTCTGCCTCATCCTCTTTCCCTTTTCACAAGTAGAAGAGCTGCAGGCTGACCATGGGGACCAGTTTGAATATATGCAGGTCTCAGGGGTATCATCTGAAAAGTAAGGAAAGGCACTGAATGCTAAAAATAATCTTCCATTTTCTCCCCTTTACTTGGCAGATGATTACTTGAGATTCTAATAGGATACATTCTTTCCTTCTGCATTCTATCTTCTTTTTAGCCCAGAAGAAAAAAGAATTACCAACTGCCGACTTTCATTTAAAAAAAAAATTATCTGAACCCCAAAAGGCTTCTCTTTTATCACCTGTATTGTTATGGTCATCTTCTAGGTATATATGCAATTTCTTTGCTGTCTAAGGGAAGGCTAATAGTAGACAGCAGAAGAGATGAAAACCTAAATCACTTTACGATATTGAGTGGAATTTTTGCTCCTGAGTCAGTTTTGTTCCTTATCTACAAATGACAATGGAGAATGAAACAAAATATAAATTAGTACTGCACAAACTCATTTAAAACGTACCTTCTTCTTTTTCCTCCGGTGCTAGATCTGCCACAATATCATCTATGTTATCAGGAACGATATTGCATTGCTCCCCCTGCAAAAGAATTATTGTGGAGGTTGGATACAGGAAACTCACACATGAATGTAGAGAGAGGGGCCAAACCACCATACTGTGAGGCACTACTGCATCTGCAGCACCTTTTTCTCTTTGAATTCCTGGGCATACTTAAAGAAAATCCTCCATTAAGCAGATGCAATAATTACCAGAAGTAGGAGAACTAATACCTTAAGACAGTTTTAGTTTTTTCTGGCATTGCTGCAGGTAGGTTAAGGAGTGTAGATTTGAAGGGAAGGAAGAGGAGGCATTAATTTTTTGGTGTATGAAGTGGGTTTTTTTGCTTGAGAATTTTATATGTATATTATACCTTCCGTGCAATTCTCTCAATGACAACTCTGGCTACCAGCTTGATAGATCCTCCTTCTGGATCATAAAATGGACTTTGGGGATGATCTAAGCTTGTAAGTGGTCTGATCTTCTCCTGAGGCACTGTAGGTTTGTTAGGAGACTGCAATTAAAAAGAAAAAAAGTGTTAAAAAGGAAACTAATACAATTAGTCTAGTACAATTAGAAATTAAAACTTCTCTGAAGTGCTATACTACATCATTCCAATGCAAGATGAAATTGGTACATTCACATTTAATGGTGCATTTTTACTTAATGGGAAGGGATTTTTTGGTTGGTTTATTTTTTCTGGGGTTTTTTGGTTGGTCTGTTTTGCTTCATTGGTTTTGGGTTTTTAGGTTTTTTTGGTTAGTTGGTTTGGTTTAGGTTTTGGGGTTTTTTTATTTTTTTGTGCGTTTTTTTGTTTTGTTTTTTTTAATTGTTGTTGTTTTTGTTGTTGTTGCTCTTTTTTGTTTTGCTTTGTCAGAGAGCACTTCTCTAATACTTCATGATTCAGGCTTGAAGCTGGGTTCACAGTAAGATGCATGCCATGTTTTGTGGTTAAATAACTACTTTAATTAAAAGAAATAAGTTAGTAAATATGCCCTCAGAGCTCTATTATAACCGGAGAATTCCCTTAGATTCTAAATAGACAAGGTCTGAAAGGAAAAAGCAACCATCTTTTGTCAGGAATATGTGTCCTGTTTGAGGATGGGACTGATCTAGTCTCACTTCAGCTGCCTGCACAGACACACAGTGTAGGTACACGTCACCTAGGGACTCCTAACCTGTTCAATTCACTTGACAGACCTCGTTTGGTCAAAATCAGGACTTTACCTGAGGATGATCTGAATTTCGTCCTAGACTGAGTGAAGGAAACAAAGAAAACAGATGATTTTAGAACTTCACAGGGATTAAAAATTGAGTTTCAATCCTTGCTTTAAGGAATGGTTACAGTTTTCTGGGCCAAACAGAACAGTTTGCTTTGGACTGAGGCAGCCCAAAACTCAAGCTGGTGTGGCTGCTGATGGCACACAGACCTGTATCAAAGGGCCTGGACACCTAAATGCTTAGCTTTAAGCAAACTAAGTCCTCCACGTGTTCAATATGTGACTGTACGAGTTGAACATGAGGAAGAAATTCTTTACTGTGTGGGTGACCAAGCACTAGAAAATATTCCCAGAGAGAAGTGGAGTCTCCCTCACCGGCGATATTCAAGAACCATACACAATCCTGTGCAATGTGCGCTGGGATGACCAGAGCACATCCTGGAGTTGGACCACAAGACTCACTGTGGTTCCTTCCAACCTTTCTCATTCATAATTCTGTGGTAATAACATCCCAGGTGAATGTAATTTTATCCCATGAATAATAATGCTGAAGGAATTCAGACAAAATGACCGACAGTAACTGTAGCTAACATCTGTTTAAATTACTTTTAATTCTTTATAAGAAAAGTTTTTCCTATAGTAGTATAAAGGCATGTACGACATCACCATAGATTAAGCAGCTTTCATTCTTCAATGCTTTAAGGTAATACATTTGAATACATTACAAATAGTCCCTATACCTCGTAGGTAACACCACTGTCCGTGCCAGCATCCCAGGGGATTAAATCCTGAACGACTTTCTGGACCCAGCCACAGTCCTTGGTGCAAAGGTCTTCGGCAGAAAGCCCCACATTCCAGTCAGGGCTGGGGCCCAGCATGGTGAGGAAGGACATCAGGTGCCGGTGGCGATCCACAGAGAACTCAGCAGAGGGAGCAGCTCTCCTGCAAATCCAGAGGAAGAATATTAATACCTGCATCCAGCTTTGCTGCTACAGGGAATTCAAGCCGGTGCTTCAGGCTGGGAAATACTGAACCACTGTGTCTGGCTCGTGGGGTGGAGGAGCAGGACAGGGAGAGGGAGGTTTCTCGGCATTGCTGAGTCCCAGTGTCCATAAAGCTTTGGTATGATTCTGGATTTGCACTTGAATGGGTGAAAGAGATGTAGCAATACAGAACTGCAGCTTATTTCTTAGTGGTATAGTAATTAAAAATCCATCACAACACTTAAAATCATTAGGACCAAAATATCAGAGAGATTCCCTGAGGTGTTGATGGCTGGGATACTTTTCGTCCCCCCCAAAAAAGGAAAATGCAATTTCTAATGCCAAAAGTTCTTGGAAGTGCTGCTCTGTGTGCGTGTGTGTGGTGTGTGTGAAAAGCACTCATTAATAGAGTTTTAGTGCTCATGTAAGTGAGAGATTAATGGCCATTGCCAGCCCTAGAGAGTTCAGCCAAGACTTTGGCAGATTTCTGCCAGTGGATGTGAAAACGCCTCTATTCATCCAGCCTTTGTGAGCCGTTCCCTCGGGAAGAAATGTGCTGAATCATGCAGTGCTCTGCGATGCTGAGCAGCAACCACCACATCCCCATGCAAATGGAAATAAAATCAGGCCTCACTGGAGGCTTCTGTTCCCAGATGAAGAGCTGGACCTCTTTGTGGCATTTTGCTCATGAGCAACAACAAATGCAGAATTATTTAAAATATTATTTTGGTGACTTTGCCCTACCAAATACTGGTCTGATGTAAACCCCAGATTTCTTCAGCTACAGGACTTCAGTAAATGGAGTCAAGTCAAGGTGTCTTTGTTTGTTTTTTTTTCTAATTTTGTGCCAATCTCCACTGTTTTAGAGCATCTAAAGACCACATTTATTTTAAATAGTGTTATTTATCTTTCCTTTTTGGTTAGGTAACATGTAACAATGCATACACATGCATAATAGTGTACCTTGTAGTCACAATGAGTTTATTCATTCTATAAAGGCTTGTATACCTATAAAAATGTACTATTTTATTTCTGTATTTTTTCTGTCTCAAAGGACTCTCAGCACATTAGAAAAAACAGAACAGCCCAAAGACAATGATCTTGAGTAGATATCACGCAGTTTCAAATGTAAGATATCTAAAAGTTAGTGTATCCAGTTTCCTTTCAAGAGGCAAGTTTCAGAAGTAGAGATTTGCTAATGGGTAAAATGTTCTGGTCACTTTTGTTCTGGAATCTTTAGAAGATTCTTACTGCGTAAATTATCTCACACTGAATTAAAGACTCTGAGTAGAAGAGTTGCTAAGTATTTGATATCATTAATTCTGCCTTTGCCAAGAAGTAATGCAAATGACTTTTTTTTCCCCGTGAGACTTAGAAGTCTGATTTCAGCTTGTCTAATGTAAAGTAATAAAATAATGAATGATATCAACTTCACTCTGTGAATACAGTATCCTGAATGTATTTGTCAAGCACATAGCCATGATTAGTCTTACAGAACCTGTTAGCTGACTTCAAGTAACTAAAGGATTTACTGCATTACAAGGGTTTTTAAGGATTTCCTATAGAAATTTTGTGTTTTAAACAACACACAGCAACAGTTTAAGCAGTACACTGTAAAAACAACAGAGATGTGTGTTTGGATACCTGATCTTTAGATGGAGAGTATGTCTAATACAGACATTGCAGAACAGAGAGGTAGGTCTACCATTTAGAGGCTGAGGGTTGGGAATCGCTTGGTAACATTAGACACATAGCAATGGAAAACTTTTGTCACCTCTTAGTCTTGTGATAGGCACATACAATTAAGGCTTTGAATGCTTAGTTAGGAAAATTAATATTAATCATGATATCAATATAATTTATTGTGTATTTAAATTATAAGAGTATTTAAATTCTGTAGCAATGTTGAAACTGTATAAAGAAATACTTCAGTAAGAGATAACTCTTCACCTATAAACTTTTGCATGTGTTAAATGATTGAGCCTCCCACAATTTTCCAATTTCAGAGCACATTGCTAAAAATTACCTATCTTAGACAGATAGGTACTATTATGGCCATTTTTCTGTATTTTATTCCATCAGAGTTTAACACAGAAATGTGAAGATTAGTAGTGGAAAAATGGAGGTATGTCCTCTCCCCTCCTCTCCTCTCCTCTCCCCTCCTCTCCTCTCCCCTCCCTCCACTCCAGGGCACACACCCCTTGGCTGCCGTGCAGCACAAAGTGCTACGCTGGACATTGTAAAAATTTTTATATGCAGTTAAGAATTATATATATATATATATATATATATATATATATAAACATAAAAACAGTTGTTGCACTTGCTACTTTATTCTATTCTGTGTGGATACTTCTAAGCACTATGAATACAAATTTGAACACCTGTTGCATAGCACTGCCCAAGGTTCAACACTCTGAGTCCTTCTTGAGTTGCTGTAATTAAGGAGAAATTGGCTGATTTCAGGCATCATCCATATCTGCTACCTGGGTGTAGGGAAAGGCACTGACTGGGCTTAGGAAATAGAGAACTCTGGGGGGGGTTGTTTGGGTTGTTTTTCAATAATCTGACAAATTTCCACTGTTTCCAGGGCATGAATTTATGAATATGGCAGGAACCTAAATCCTTCACATGTACCTCAGTAACACAATTGGCTCAAGTATCCTAATACTCCACTGTCGAACCCCATGAAAGCAACGAGTGTAAAAATGTGCTCAGTACCCTAAACCCAAATTTTTCATTTCTGTATTGTTAACACACTGGATAAAACAGGAATGTGGATTGTCTTCTTTCTCTCTTTAAAGGCTTTCAGATTTTAAGATGTTGTTCTTCCATGACAGGTTGACCATGTCGGGAAAGCCTAAAGGTTGTAACCGACCGATGTGAATTTGCAGTAAGAGACAAGTTTGTCCCTTTTCCTTCCCCTGCACATATACATGCTTAAATGCAGTGGCAAACAGGGATTGCAAAGCAAATCCTAAACACTAGGTAAGTGCCAGATGACAACCCTGAGAGCCCCACAGGGCGGGGGAATCCTGCTTTCATTGGCTGAAGCAGACAGTACTTTTCCACTGTGAGCCTGAGCAGCCCGCTGGCAATTCCTGTCACATAGGACAGAGTGAGGCAAAGTGCTAGGCAGTATCCTGCATCCTAATGTTTCCCATTTCCTTGATTTCTATTCTATTTTATTTTTGTTAATGTGATTAGGATCTCCAGCTATAAGGATGTGGTATACTGAGCAGTGTAAGAAAATGGACCTCTTTTCTCCCCTGTTTTTGTGTGGGTGTGTGTTGTTGGTGTTTTGGGTTTTGGGTTTCGGTTTAGTTTGTTTGTTTTTCTTTTTTAAGGCTAAAAGAGCACAAACATGATTTTGCTGTACAAGTTTTCTCCCGAAGTGACAATCTAGTTGCTATCACTGCTGGGGGTGGGGGTTAAGAAAGCCTTTGACAAACCAACAGAAAACTCAACCTGCTGCAAAACATATTTTTGAATGTTGAATCAACATTGTTGAGTTCTGATGAGGTCCCTGAAAAAAGGTAACAGAGCACACATAAGGAAGGTGGTTGTGCAAAGTTGCTGGACAGAAATAGCAAAAATTACATTTAATGGAATAGAACTTTGTGGTTGCTTTTGGTTTAATATTTAAAGAAGAAGAAAAAGGCAGCCTGAGCATACACTCTTTTTTTTTTCTAGGATGCTAACTAGTTCAAGAAGTAAGACCATTTATAGGGTTGATCTTATACCACTGGAATCGATGTGCATTTTGCTACAGGATGCTACTTGTACTATATTCATATAAGCAAACTGTTTGCCTCGCCCATGCATAAAGAATTTTCCAGCAACACAAAAGCTGATTATATGAGGACAAATCTGAACATGAAGAGCATTGGTATTTCCACTGCAAAGTTCTCTTGCTAGCTGTTAAACTCTCCAGGCTGGCTACTAGAGATGATTTTAGCTGTGGCAGCACAAATGCAAATAATTTTTTTCAAATAAAGTAAACCAATGTATTAGAGACCTGTTTTGAAGCAGTGGAAGAAAAGCCAACAGTCCAAAGTATCTTCAGAAATGCTGAATTTGTGCAGTGCTTCACCACTATCCAAGTTCTGACTTTGGTTATGGGTGAAAAACAATGGGATTAGGTGGATATTTTAGAGAGAACAGGGGAGTGTAAAATACTACTTTTATGATAGCCTTTTGAAATTAAATTTGAATTTAGGTAGTCTTACAGATTTTATGCTGGGGGGAAGAAATCTGATTTATATAATGGAGTGAATAACCATATGGACATAGAGAAGTTTGAAATAGCTTATAGCTCTGCAGGCTTTTTCACAGAGCTGTACTGGGGTATAATCATGCTAAACCCATTATTAGCATCTGGATACTGGATTCATTTGAGTGTACCAGGATCTGATATCACTTGTGCTCCAGATAAAATAGTAGCCTTTTCAGGTAGGAAGAAAACAGTGGAAACAGCAGAGACACCAGTCTAAGTCTGATGATTGTTGGAGGTGGGAGGTATTTGAAAGCACTGTAGACCATGTGGCCACTGGTTTAGTGTCAGTTATAGGTGGTGCTGATGATGGGAAAACACCATTTTTTTGTCTAAATTAAGAGTTTAGTTGATGACATGAACCTCAAAACTGAATATTTTTGGAAATACTAAATGGATTGCCTATTTGACCCCTAGTAGGCAAAAGCAGCATCCTCCTTTTTTAGAGACTGACACTGCGTCACATCTAAACTTTCCAGGATGAGCATTCTTATTTATTCATCTTTAGTACTTTTTGCTATTGATACAAATAACATTATGAGCATGGAAACACACTTCACACCCTTGAACTTCCAACTCTGCACCACCTGCCTACCAGCAGCACCTACACAACATCTGTGTTATTGAATAAACTTTAAAGTCATAACATCTTGAAAAGCGCGTTACCTTCAAAGACAAGAAAGGAAGAAAATTAAGACCTAAAATTGAATGGAAAACACTTTCTTAGATGTCTGAAACTAACAGAAAAAAATTAGAAGGCACATTTAGATGAGGTGTTACTAAGAAAAATGTTATGAAGTGATGGAAAAGATTAGTATCACTACATGGGCAACAGAGTTTTATACACAGCTATCAATGCTTGAATGTAAACCCAGAATTTCAGAGCTGTACAGAAGGAGAGGGAAAAACCCTCTTAAGTTCTGTTTAAATGCAGGGCAGGTAAGCACTTAAGCTAATGAATAATTTAAGCATGTACATGTCCCAGAAGAGCCAGGGAAAGGAAAGCTACAATAACATGAACATTGAATCAATGAATTTTGACTGACATCCATATTGAAAGTTGAAGCTGTTTGTGTCTCTGAGCACCAGATCAGAGGAGGTGAGAGTTTGGCTATTTTATGTCATAATGAAAGGATGAGGAAAGCTACAAAACTTTTTACAGATGTAGCTGGTGGACTACAAAGGCCTACATATCAACTTCTTACCTTGGTGTATGTATGTTCTTAAAATGAGAATGATGCCTACAAGCAGCTAAAAGGATATGTTATTGCATATCAGACTAGGGGATTATGTCATTACCACTGACATTTAAACCACTCATCAGAACAAATGTTACTCTAAAATTTAATTAATCTTAAAAAAACCAAACAAACAAAACAAAACATTACAAAAGGAGGGGGTTTGTGCTGCTCATCTCTTAGACATTTTCATATTGTCATCTATGCCTACTTGGATTACTACTGCAGATAATAATTAACATACCAGCTATTTGATCTAATCCCATTATTCATCAATGGCTACACCTTTTTGATACAATTAACATATGGGAACAGGCTTTGCACACTGGAAAAAATCCCCTCAGATATCTCAAGTTAGGATTGCAGCTTTTGAAACCGTGTGTGTTCTTTGCATATTGTCACAAACCATTTAGGTGTGGTTACCCTGCAGGGTGCTGGAAACATTTGCTTTGCTTGGAATAACTTTGGGTCACTTCTTAGATCACTTACTGAGCACTTACAATCAAACCACGTTTCAGGAATCACTGGACAGATACAGGAAACATGTCTTCTTGGCTAGCCAGGAGTTTTGGGGCTACAAATTGTCTGCCCAAAGTAATCACGGGTGTATTTACAAAAGAAATCCTAAGGGGTGTTGTAAGAGCACGGTTGCTTTGTATCCATCTCCCTTTTCAACCTTTCAATCTGCAAACTGTGCCCTGTTTATCCTGAGAAACAGCAGTGACAGATCAGTTCTTCAATCCAGCATAAGAAACATCACAGCCAGATGTCTGATCCTTTCCTCTCCCATTAACTATCAGATAAACAAGGTAGATTTACTTATGACTCTGTGTTA
The DNA here is from genome assembly GCA_013396655.1 of Campylorhamphus procurvoides. Classification (NCBI taxonomy): domain Eukaryota; kingdom Metazoa; phylum Chordata; class Aves; order Passeriformes; family Dendrocolaptidae; genus Campylorhamphus; species Campylorhamphus procurvoides. The sequence continues at coordinate 397,953 of WBMV01003348.1, forward strand.
ACAATGTTCTGAATATTCAATTACAGCACATATTGCCTTTTAACAAAAAAATACCATGACGTTACTCACTGGAATATCTAAAGAATGTAGATACTCTTTCAAAAATTTCAAAATAGCTTTGCTTTGCGAAACCATTTAATTAGCAAATGTCATAAGACTGGAATTTCATTTGACATTTCTCCAGTCCCAGTGTAATCTCTGAAGATGCTCAACACCTTTATTAATACAATACACATTCCAGTTCATTCAGCATCTCTATCCAACATGCACATGCCTTTTGGTATCTAGAGATGTGAATTAGAGAAAATGTTTAATTATCGTTGCATTAATAACAATGCAAAGGGATAACAACTGGAGGTTTGAAATTTTGCAAATAGATTTCTGTTCACTAGAAATTTAAGTGGTGAATTGTTCCAGTTACTTGGTGAGTATTTACACAAGAATGAGGAGTCAGGATTAGTAAGTAGGCCTGTAATTGCATGAAAATAATGCTTGCTTGATTACTCACAAAATTATAAAGGGAAATTATTTTGGCTTAAGGAAAGACAACAGATGGTTGGGAAATAATCATAAAACAGTAACTACCAATGGGAGGGACATGTACAGAAAACAAAAGCAAGGGCAGGATGGGATGAGTAAGTTTGATTTAACTGGATGGCCATTAATTTCCATGATCAATTAGCATAAAGTTCTTGCAGTGATTGTTCCTAGTCAAATCTTCCCTATGTTTTAATACACAACTTTTCTCCTTGCCTAGTGACATTTGAATTTCAAGTAGAAAGTAAATGGTGACAGAAAATGGAACTACCATATGTACTTGCTCTGACAAAAAAAAATGATCCATAATTATTTTTTTTTCTTTTCCAACAAATACATATGCTCTTACTTAGGGTTTATTTTTTTGAGATCGAATTATGAATTTCTCAACGTGGGTGTCAGACCATCTGTCAGACAATGAAGTTTCCCTAGGTCTCAATGAAACACATAACACTTAAAACAATTCTTTTTATAAGAATAACATAACTTTGTGATTAGTTGGGGATTTTTTGTCAACACTTAATTAATGCATATAACTATAAATGATACTCAGGTAACATCATACTTTACGATAGCATGTGAACGTGTGCTAAGAGAGGTGGAAATTTGGAGCCTTGAGCTGCTAATCTACAACTGAACAGTATTTTGTCCTGCTGTCTGTGAAAAAATAAGAGACTGTTATTTTCTCATGTAAGAGGAGTTCTGTAGAGACATTAAAAAAGAATAACCACTTTGTAAGGGCAACATATGTTGTTAGGTTTGCTCATTCTCGTTACATTCCTGAAATATTAAGGTTTGCTCATTCTTGTTACATTCCTGAAATATTGATGGTAATTCATACGATTAAAGCTTTTACCTTATATTAATTATCAAATATTGACATGCATTTTGAGCTCAATCACACCCAACCTCAAATTTTGATGAGTTATAAAAACATGTAAAAATACCTATTATTTTATATGGATTTTTTAAAAAATGTGTTTTGTCTGAGATTTACTTCAAGCAATATTTTCGGCGAAACAAAAATTTCTACTTTTTGGATAAAATTTAGAATTTACATTTAAAGAAACCCTAAAAACACTAGACAAACTTTATGTTTTCAATGTGAAACAGTAAATTTACCATTTAGACCCAATTCTTACCTGAACTCTTTCACTTTGAAGTCAAAGCTTTTTAACAAGAGTGTTTTGATTAGGTCTGCTGGTGGCTAAACTGTTCATTCGACATGAATTTCTCCTGCATCCACCTGTCAGGAATTTACTGACACATCTGTGAAGCTTCCAAAGTCATACAAGTGGGGATCACCTGATGGATTAGGGTCCCTAACACATCAACAACATGGAGAAATTCTATACAGCAGGGAGGAAGGATACACCACGGGAAACCTTCTGACATAAAATACAGTTTAGCCATTAGCCAAACGCAGAGCTGGAGCACTCAGAATTATTTCACAGCTCCAGAGAAATCTGTGTTAAAAGTCACAGCTGATTTTTTCCCTGATTTATTTTATTTCCCTAGATTGTATTGTCCTTTATGCATTACTGTTTCTGATTAGACTGGGGGTTAGAATTCTATTTTTGACAATATTCAACTTCACTGGATGAATCTCAGCTATCTATAAAATCATAAAAGGAGAAAATAGCTGAGCTAGACACACTATCGTGTTGCCATAGAAACAAGAGACTCTGTCTGGTTTTCTCATTCCTGTCATTTTGTACACAAAATGTCCAAACTTTGAAAATGTTTCCTAGTACTATATTGTCATTTTGTGGAAGGAAACTTCATTTACATCTGGATTGACAGATACTGGCTTTTACCCCATTTTAGGAGAGACAGCGCAATGTGACAGTAGGAGATAACATGAGAGATAAGGATTCAGGGGGGAAAAAATCCCTCCAGAGATTTAGAGAAATAAAAAGCAAAGACACATGGTGTAGTGGCACTATTGAAATAAAACGTTGCCATACAAGAATAAAAATAGCAACTCTATAAGACACCATATTTGGGAGTGGGGGAAGCCACAGAAATCTTTGCAGGCCATCATTGTAGTCCATTCCTGGGATGCATGTCATCAAACAACTTAAGTTAATATGACTTTTAATTGTAAGGCTCAAATCATACATCCACATGCACAAAAAAATTACATTAAAAGCACAGAGCTACCAGAACATGACATTTTCATTTTTTATTGGTGTATCTCTTTGCAGTAATAGGTACTATGGAATGCCTAGAAAGTTCTGCAAGAATTAATTGTTACTACCACAGCTCATTCCTAACTAGGTCTTTTGAAAATCTAAGCCCAGAAATATTATTTATTAAAAATTACACTCCTATTTCCTTGTAATCAGTTGGCCGTGAAACCTGAGCTTTTTACAAAGCATTTTCATCATCTCCACATCACACTGTGCGAGAAAGCTTTTTCCATACAGCTATGACAAGGGACCTCATCCAAAAAATTGAGTACATAAATCTGAACAAGATATTTACTTTAATTGAAGTGCTTTCCTTTCTTCTACAAGATAATGTATTTTTCCTCTGAGACTGCCTCCTTTTTGCCTTTATTTCCTGAGAATGCTTTTATTTTCAAGAAGTTAGTTTCTAAGAAAATCAGTTTGAATTTGACCATTTCTTTGTTTTAGGACTTCAAGACAAATTTTTTTTACTTGTAATTAATGTAAGGAAAATATCACAAACTGTTGAATCCCATGAACATTCCACATTTACATCTGTCTATAGATTATATAAATTCAGGTCCTGATTATATCTTGCAAGAGTAATACTGCCAGCCATGATATAGCATGCAAATGCCAATTCTTATGTGCTGCTTTCCTCCACTTCTTCCTGCAGTTTCACCCAAAGAGCTCATTTTTGCCTACTAAAAATTGTTTTGCATTCCAAAAAGCTTCAATCCAAAAATGTTTCCCCCATCAGCCTGAACTCTGCACTCTGATTTTGTTCCCACTGGCTTCCACTACGGCTTCTGCAAAATTTTTGTTCATCCATGTATACTTTACATGGCATCTCTGATAAGGTCAGTTTTTGAAGAAATAATGAGGTACCAGATGTTACCAAGCAATCACAGGAATACTGAGGTCTCTGTACATTCATAAACTTGGGGAGATGTGGGAGAGTTTTTCAACTCATTGATCGTCAAGTCATTTTTTCCAAAGGATGGCAGTACAAGACCTTAATCAATAAACAGCTATTAGAGCACTCTAAACATAAGTAAAACATTGTATTTTCCTCTAACTTGGCATGAAAATTTCAGTCTGCGTACTTAGCACGCAGAGAAATTAAACCAACTGAAAAAGCAAGGTATTGTGATCAGTGTCATACAGTGTGAACTATAAGTGATACATAACATTTCCTGCATTTTCCACTTGTTAGATAAATGAGTCCATTGGTCAAATTCACTCAGACAAGAAAATGATGGAGCATGCTATTTCTCTCTGTTCAGGCAATCCTGAAATCACTTTCTACTATCCTGTGCCCGCAAGGAATTGTAAGGTGTAATGACACTGCACAGCATCCTATAAGAACACAGAGGGACAAGTATCTCTGGGTGTTTTAGGTGAGATGCACTTCTGGGCTGAATTTCCCCCTGCGCTCTGGTTCATAGCCTGGAACTGCCTTCTTTCTGATCACTCTATCCTGGAGCTCTGTGCTCCTGCTGCCAGCAGAGCCACGTTCTGTGTGACCTGAGTGGTGGCTGCCCAAAGCAGAGTCCCATGCCCCAAACTTGTCACTTCCCAAGCCCTGTTTGACTCTACAGATCTGCTCCTGCTGCAGCGCCTTTCTGACAGATGCAGACAGCTTAGGCAGCTGTTCATTATGGAGACTGCTCGTGGTTATAAATACATACACTGTAGAGATTGTGATGCTTTCACCATAGAATTAAAGCAGGGGTTTAAGTTTAGACAAGACATACCTCACAGAAAATCTTCTTTGAAATATTCCCAGGGCACCTATTTAAGGGAAAATATGGGCCATACAATAAAACATTACAACTTCTGTTCTTATAAAAGCGCAGATGTACTTGGAGAGAGTCACTTAGGGAATTTAAAAAATACTTTCAAGCATCTCAAAATTTAAATCAACTCATTTGCCAAGAGAAAAGTACATCATAATTCTTATGAAAAAAAATAGTATTTTCTTTTTGGATAACATAAATCCAGTGAGATGTCAAATATAACCACATTTCACTCATCCCACTTCATTACAATGGCAAGTCACTGCGAATGAATTTGTAACTCAGGCAGTTCATCAGCCTATTCCTTGTTTCGACTCTTCATGCTTTAGCTGCTGGCACTTTTATATCCTTTTATTTTTAATCGTTCATGGTGACTTGTTATCAATGAGATGGGCTTGTTCAAAATCAATTATTTCTTTGCTAGAAGTTTTATTTTCCTGGATGCAGCTGCTTTTGCTTGAAAGGCCCAGCAAAGTTGCTGTTCCAGTGGCAGGGAGTAGATGGATTTTTATTGCTGACTTCCCAACCCTGTAATGTTCACACTGCTGCGGTCAGAGATCTGTTGGTATTGCAAGCTATTGGCTGCTGTTGACAGCAAAAGTAATTTTTGTCCCCAGGAATCCCTATAAAGATCATTAAAATCTGCATCAGGTAACAGTTGGGCACCATCTTAGCATTGTAGTTATACTGAAGTTTAGTTTTAAATCAGTTATTCTTTTTGAACTGCTCATGCTGTCCACTTTACTGTATGGAGAGAGGCTCTTGCTTTTATAACAAGAGTTAATTTCACTCATTTTTATTTATTAAACCTAAAGGTAATTAAACCACAGGCATGTCATAAGGTATTCAATGGGTCAAATCCAGCTATGGAAGGATATACAAACTTGAATGGCAAAAAAAATCCACAAGCTTTACTATTTTAAAAGTACAGAGGACCTGGAAGACAGATGAATGCAGCCTCAATTAGTAGAAAACATCTGACAAGGATGCAAGAGAAATGAGCATTATAAGGAGTGTAAGAAATAGAAATAAATAATGTTTCCTTATATAACTTTCTGCTGACTCTTAGTCACACTAGGAAAAAATATACATGCATGATTTATTTTTCAAATCATTAGGTGGGACAGTGTTTGTAAGCAATCTGTATAACCAAATACTCAAGGTATCCAATGCATAGATGATTAAAGGACTATGATATGAGCTTTTCTTATACTTTGAAGAAAATAACACATAACTTTTAGACAATGCCCATTACAGCTGCTTAATTGCAATCCACTCACTATTTAGCCCTTCTGAATGTCATTTAAACCCAAACAAAAGTATTTGTGTTCAAATGTGTTTGGTTTTGTATTTTTAAAAAAATTCTGAGAACTTGATTAATTAAAAAACTGAATAACTCATTTCTTATGCAAGTTTTTATAAATTACATTCTGATACCCATCTCAGCTGTTTATGTATAGCTCTTTATTTATTGTATGAAAAGCTAGGAAATAATTTCAGCACTCTTAATGGGACAGCACAAGAGATACATCAACTGAAAATGAGCATTCAGCCTCAGAATTTACTCGCTAAAAAACTAAATGTTTGTGACATCCTAATATTTTAAAAGAAGCAGAGGTACAATTTCATTTCATATCAAACATTTCAAGTGGATGGATAGGAACTGGAACGATTAAAGAAAATTAGTAGGTATTTTTCAATGAATTTTAGTTTGCTGTGAGGAATTTGGTGTGGTACTTGTGAATAATTCTATCAACCCTTGATAAAATGCTCCTGGAAGACCAATTCACAGAATTAAGGTACACACATTGCCAGGTCTCCAGTCTTCAGGGCTTTGGGTCTTTCATTATTTTTTATCTAAAGCCTCGCTGTTATCAAAGCTGAAAGGTGCATTGATTTGAATCCTCTCCTCTCCATGCTGATTAAAATCTAGTAGAGAACAGCAGTTGGCACTGCCTTTGGGACTCTGAGTGAGACACAGCAAACATCTGGCTCCAGAGGGAAACAGGAGGAGGATTTCTGTTCAGCTTTGGTGTGTTGGTGCATTCACACCGAGCCAGCAAGTTAGTGAGACGCTCCAAATGTAGGCAGCACAACAAGGTACTGATTTTGAATATAGCCCATAAATATTTTTTTAATATAGGTCTTATTGAAAGAAAAATACCAGCTTTAGTTGTGGCTCATGTGCATGTACATTTAACCATGTATGCAGTTTAGAAAGATATAGATTATTCACACAGATTAATAGGTAAATTAATTTATCAAATTCTCCAGATAGGTATGCAGATCAATTACATAAATCCTAAAAAAACATTAAAAAATATTACTTCTGGTAGATTTGAGAAAATCTTAAAAAGATTGTTCAAATAACATATTTATTTTATAGGACAACACTAAAAGATACATCTAAAGAATTTTTCCATTTATTATGAAAATGTTGTCATTTTATCTATTAGCACAGAGAAATTAAACAAGTAATGGAAAACCAATTTCAACTAGATATAATTAAATCATACTTTACTTTAAGAGTGTTTCTTTGGTTGAACAGAAACTTTGAAGTTTTTGAACTGAATTCAGTAAATAACAATCAAAAAAAGGAGACAAATTCAAGTGTTTTCTTTCCAAATTAATTAATCCATTCTAATTTTAAGTACCGTGAAAGTGTTTTAAAGGAAAAAGCTAAAAACTTGGAAAGAGAACAAAATATTTTTGTTTGCCAGGAACAGTCTCTCCTTCCAGACCGCCAGGGAACTGAAAAGGGCATCGATTGTCATTGCATAAGTGCCACAAAATACAGAGGGATTGCTAATTAATGAGAACATGCAGCATCTCTACCCATGCCACACATATCCCTCCCCATTTTATAAAGTAGTTAATTCACTGCTTTCCAAACACTTTAGAGATTTATCCCCTCCAGAAAACTCCTGTCTCTCCTCCCTCTCCATAAGGGGGAAATCCTAGTGATTGCTTTCTTTCTCTGGCTGATACATATTCAAGCATTCCATGCCAAATAACAAGGCATGAGCTAGAAGACAGGATAGTTGCTGGATTTTACATTCAGTCACAGCATTACCATTCAAATCTCATCAGGGGGAAAGGGCAATTAAACCCAGACAGTTCAGGGCCATGGGGTGATCCCTTTATTTTGCTGAGCTTACAGGTGTGCGGCTGACAAAAGTTATACTTGAAGATCAGGCACTTACTGATAAAACAGGCAGGGCAACAACTAAATTATGTAAGTTAATATGGTTTACTTACAATCTGTTGCCTAATAGAGGTCCCCTCACCCTTGTGAAAATGCAGTGAGTTTTGGGAACACTGAAAGTTACATTTAGTAGTGTTACTAATAGCTCTTTAAGTATGTAAACACTTCAGAAATTGAAGGTTTGGGAATTTAGGTGTTTACAGCAAAGGGTGCCCAAATGTCCTTTTGTGAATTAGCTTCTCTTTGAAGCTCACAAAAGATGCAACATTTCAGAAGAGAGTAAAGAGTTCTATTTCTGGCTTAGGAGGTTCTCCATCTAACAGCATCTAGGTAATTGTTCACTGATCTAAATGTGGAGGCTACTTTAAGGAAGAAAAGTTCTGTGGGCACAAGAATAGCAGCAAACTACAGTACAATTAAAGGAAAAAAAAGGCAACTGTTAAAAATATAAGTAAAATCAAAGTACAATGAGAAACAAAGACTGAAGCCCCAAACGGACTCATCTGTGGTTTGGCTTTCAATTCCCAAATGCTGTAATGAAAACTTACTGATCATAGCAAATTCACTGCAGGAACAAAACATATCACAAACACTCATTTCCTCAGACTGGGACGGAAGAATTTTGGAAGATTGAAAGAGCTTTCATTCAAGAAGAAAAGAAGGAAAATGCCACAGAGTATGTCAGCATTTTTCCCTCCAGCTCATATGATTGACTCAAACTTCCTTTGGATCAGAACAGTTTTGTGTTTCCCATCACCTTTCCATAGAATACTCTGATTTCTGGGCTTTGCTGCCCGGTTTAGTTACATTTTCTGCCTCAATGCTAAAACCCATACTTGGGAATATGCTGTCACATTTGCTGTTATCCTCCTTGGAAGGCAGGAAAAACAGCCCTAACATCTTTGTAGTCAGAGAAAAGACTTGAAATGGAAAGAGGTTGATGGGATCATTTTAGGAGATGATGAGGTAGCCTACTAACTATTAAACTTTGGGCTAAATACTCCTATCCATCATGAATTCTAAAGGAATAGGCCTCCTTTTCTGCTAAGCTTAGCATTTGAGTGCTTATTGGAGTGTTTTCAGACAATCTCCAGATAAATGGAAAAGAGCTGCATAAATGGGAGAGAAAAAGAGTAAGATCTGCACCCAGTCAAGAGGCACTGGAAAACCACAGGACCACAAATACTCACACAAACAACACAGAAATGAAATGGAAACAGAAGAGACAATATGAAAGGAAAGTTTTTCAAACTTCAAATAGCTCAGAATTATAGTGAAGAAAATGCCTTTCACTGCAATGTACACTAGTTGTAACTAAGAATGGACTCAGGCAGCAAAAAGGTTGGAAAGCAGTAGGGCTTTTGTATAAAAGGAAAGAAAATTAAAATGAGAGAGGAGTAAAAACCTTGAGAATATTTTAAAAAACCTAACTTTTTAGGTGCCAGGTACACTCACCATGCCATTTACATAGATAAAATATATTGTGCTTTTACATTGAAGTATTTTGTCCACAGTTTGGCATACTAAAATTAAAATAATTAACCAAAAGAAAAAAATTAATAATTAAAAACACACATGTGCTTAGTAATAATTACAGTCCTACTGCTGGAAACCCCTATCCAAACATATCTGTTCTCCTAGCTCGGACTGCAGACTGAAACTCTGCAGATAGAAAGATAGAAATGGGAAATAGGCAGCTAATTTGTGCAGGGAAGTGAGCTCTTGCCATTTTTTTTAGAATCTGAAAGGTTTAATAGAAAGTTAAAGTCTCTTTTCCTTTTTCCTTTTTTTTTTTTTTTCTCCCAAATCAATATTGCCCTTTTATGTGCCAGGAAAAAACAGAATAAACACACAAAAATACTGGGAGAGTCACACTATCTGTACTGGTATTTAATAATTTATAAGGTATGAGTATTTCATAATGGGACACATGACATACTGGAAAATAATTTCCATCCTGTATCTGATGCATGTTTGTATTTATCAGTGTTAGATGTAGATGCATATGGAAGTCTGTATTCCACATGGGGCTGAATGTTTCCCTGGCCTCCAGGAACTACAGAAAAGTGATTAGACACAAGAATTGTGATTCAAATACTTCATTTCTGTCACAATAAAGATGTCAAAATTTGGAATAAGAGGAGTAATGAATACAGCCAAAAAATAAGAAATAATTAAAAAAAGTGATGTCATGTATTTGGGGAAAGGAAATTCAAGGCAAAATTTAAACAGGTAATAGCTCCTGGTTAATTTGATGCATGCTAACTTTAAAAGTCTTGCCTTCTTTATCCCAAATTCTTCCGTCACGGCTTGATTAATTTACAGGTATGCAGATTTGGATAGCAGTGGTATTATCTGGGTTTGCTGTATTTTATCCTCCATACCGCCAAAGGCCAATGATTTGCAGCTGAGGATGAAAATAAAATTTGATTCCGCCTGAAACACAGCTGTGAGGAAGGGAGCAATGAGCTGTGCTCTTGTTTATACAAGTAAGATAAGAAAAACTGCTTTGATTTGACAGCATGCTGCATCCTGATACCAGTGTGCTCAAGGAAGAATGCACTCCCTGCGAGTACTTTAAAGTCAGAATTTCAGACACACAACTTGGTAATACAAATATAAGCAACAGCAAAATGTTTTATTCCTTGGTCTGCCACTCGTCCTTCTCATGCTACCAATAGTCTCTCTCAGTTGGGCAACCATAAAACTAGTTCACAAAGATCACCCAAATCTGTCTCCTAAAAGTGAAAATTAGGGAGAGTTTTCTACACTCTGGTGCCCCGGATAAAAAAATGAATTAAGGTTAATGAAGGTGAGTGATAATAATAATAATAATAATGGAAAACAGTGACAAAGAGCACCTATAGGGACTGAGGAGAAGAATGATAAAAAGCAGACAGTGCAATATGCCAGGGTATAGTCTCCACACCAATAATCATACCAGGGAATGACAGTATGCTAAACTGCAGTAGTCTTAATTGTAACTAAGAGAAAACATTTCAGAAAATTAGTTGCTGTCATTGTTTCCTTCCCTGCTTTGGGTTGACAACTGGTTTCAACCCCTACTTTAATTTCTTTTATTTGACTCATATCTGAAGCCAAAGAACATCCCCTGGGGAGGCACTTCATGCCCACTGGATCTCCACTTCTTCTCCATTAGCAGAAGAAACACTTACAATTATATTTTCCTCCTTATCTCTGGTGTCATGAACAAAGACTTTTGACATGGTCAGATTTAGACACTGACTTACACACTTCATGCCCTCAGTTTATATAAGAGCTTGAAAATTTACTAATTGGGATGTGACTGGCCTCAGGACTCACCACCTTATTGACTGGCATTGCCCAAGTAGATGAAAAGCCATTTAAGTCCATGGTGAATCTGTGAGAGCTCCCAGCCCAGCCCATCCTCTCACATGTTATTATGGGTGGCCAGAGTGGAAACACAGGGGTTCACAACCAGCTCCTCATGATGCAGGCAAGAATCAGCATCTTGTCTTGCTACAGCTTCTGTAAGAAGGGGAGTGCTGCATCTACCTGGCTGTTTTGGAAAGATGGGAGAGCAGCCAGCAGCCCCAGGGGCAGGCACAATGCCTGTCCTGGCTGGTGATCCCTCTGAGTGGGCAGCAGGGCTGGTACCTGGGGCTGTGCTGAGCTTCAGCATGTGCTCCCATCTCATTTCTCTTGAGTTTCCCCTGACAGATGGGCCTGACTGAGCTGGTGCCTCCAATGAGCAAACACTGAGCCCCTAATTCTCCCTTCCATGACAGTGTTTGTCACCACCTCTGTGTGTGTCCCTGCCCTGCAGCCCCACTGGCTCTGGGGTGTTATTCTGTGATGCCACATCCACTGGGGCAGCAGCATGGTGTCCACAGCGCCTCATCCCACCTTCTCCCCAACAGCAGCAAAGAGATTGATGTCCTGACAGCCCTCTCACAAGCTTTGGAGGCAATTGTCCCTCTCCTCCCTCTGGTTTTAAGTGTAACCACCACAACTAACTTGGTAATCTAACTTAGAGAGGGTTAGCAAGGAAATTCACTATATGGAATTAGGAGGTAAGCTTTGAAGTGAGAGGAGGATAAATTTGCCAACTTTTGACACATTAGACCTCCATAAAAAATAGTATTATGCTTTTTATAATTATTGTGAAATACATTCAGGAAGGTTTTTATGTTGTGCTTATTATGACACATTGTAAGACCACTTTGGCACCACTATCATACCATATTATACGTTAGATATATAACCAATGATTATGCAAAAGAGGAATATTAATGACTTTTAGTCAATTCTAGATTAGCAAGATGGTTGTGCTACACATAATAACAGACTGAATGTTTATCCTGAGGAGTCATTACACAATACTTGCACAGATCTAATCTAAATTCCAAGAAGGACAACTCATTATAGCAAATGGGAAATTAACACCAGTTAATGGATATAGAAATTTTTCTCTTCTTGTGTGCTTAGACCATGTTTTTAAATGGAATTAAAAATTCGGACATCATGGTAGAATATGATTTTAAAAAATGTATAAAAAGCCAAAAATCAAACACTATCTGTAAAATGAAGGGTTAGAGGAAACCTTATAGAACATTTCAAAGCACAAATACAAAGATTTATTTCTTTTGATGTTACTGAAAGGTGAGAATTGCCATATAGAAAAGGTAAGAATGGACTGGAAGAACATCTGGAGGATGTTGCAAAAGCATTTGCAGGCATGTCTGCGAAAGGACATGCCTTAGAGAGTATCTGAAGTTGTTCACACTTAGCTTTTTTTGTGAAGTTTCTCAGGGCTGTAGCAAACTAGGCATCATGATCAGGGGAAACATACTTTAGTTAGCTTTGAATTTTGTCATGTAATATGTTCAAGATGATGGATTGAGAATCTGGAGCAGGAGGTCCTCTTCATTTTCTCTGAACAAAGTACAAATGTGCTGTCTTGTCAATGCCAAAGCCTTCCAAGCACTCACAGCAGTCAGTTCCTAGCAATATTGTTCACTTTGATGCAGAAACATCATATATAAATGTTGCTTTATGAAAATAACTGAAATTGGAATGAAAAAATAAATGGTTTGTTTCAGTCCAAGAACTCATCGGAGCAGAACAGAGAAGTGGACAAAAGTTTTTATTTTTAAGTGTTAATTTGAGGTGAATAGAATGAAACCAACAAATTAAAAATTGCTATCCACAGCTACTGCAAGGCAAAAATCCAAACCCTCAAAACTTCAGCAGGAGAGGACCGTAAATAAAGAAGGCCATTACTGTCACCCCAGTTGACCACCTGCATTACACCTTGCCAAAAAAAGCCTAACCTGCAATGCCTGTGCAGAGCCTACAGCTCTGTCTCAGGGTTAAAATACATTCAAGTGATGGAAAATCCATCTTATGCTCAGGTAAGCTGCTCTGAAGGTTAGTCACAGTGGTAAAGTCTTCTCCCATAGCTTTAGTGAGAATTTCCTTGTCACAAATTTCCTTAGTTTCCATGCTATGAGAGATTTCATACTTTGGTGCTGGTTTTTCGGTTTTCTCTTTTTTTTTTTTTCCTCCTAGATTAAAGAGGGATCAGCTATCAGAAATCTTTTCACTATTTAAGATTTAAGCTGTGCTCACCTCCTAACCTTTTTTTTTTTTTTTTGCAGAGGGGGGAGATGATAAAGTGAATAGCTTAAGTCCTAAGCTGCTTAAGAGTTTCTAAGCCCCTTAAGGTAGGGAATGTTTTCTAAAAACTAAACTGTCTTGAAGTTTTTTTCTGACTAACCTCCAAATTTTCACATAGTTTCTAAAATGCAGATGACAAAGCCAGACACAGCATTTCACTGACTGCTACCCTTATGATTCTCATAGTGGAAACAGGGCTACCTGGTCAGTACAATTTTGCAGTAAATTAATTGACCTGCTCCTCCAAGGACTTAATTTGACTGTCAGATAATCGGATGACCCCTTTTACGGAGTTCTCATCTTTAGTCACTTTTATTAAGTCTCATTTGAGCTTGGATAATTAGGATGAACTTTAGGCCAAACTATAGATAACTTATTCAGGAAATGCCCCCGTGCCCTGACACCTCCCCCACCCCCCTTGAATGGCCACCAGTAAAGTCAAGAATATCCTGAAAGAAAAGTTTTGTCCTCTTTTCTGCTCAGTGCCAGAGAGCCCAGAGTTAGGACCCTGGGAAGGCAGTTTGCTGTCTCACTTGGTGACACCAGGATCATGTGCCATCGGGCATGGAGTGTTTCAGATAGGCATTTTGAAGAATTAATCCTTTGAGAGTTTTCTGTGGGTGGATGAGGATTTGCTGTGTCGATACAGAGCACTGTCACAGTGTGTGAGACAGGATGCTAAAAAATACTGTTACAATGTAGAATAGCATACATTTGAGCAAGAATTGAATAAACATCATCACTTATTTGTAGAAGGCACAAATTCCACGGGATAGTCCTGCTGCAACAGTTAGCGAGCCACAGTGTGTAAAAAATGAAAACATGCTAAAGAGGAAAAAAAGAGGGAAAAAACAAAAAAAAGCTCAAAAAAACAACAAAAGAAATTCTTCCTCTCTCCCCACCCCAAAAAAATAAATTAAAAACTCATCTATCAACATATTTTTAGATTCTTTCTTTACCAGAGTGAATGTTTACACGGGCCCACAAGCCCACACTCAACTCAAGGCTGTTGAAACACCCAATTCCCCACTTACTTACACATTCAGAGGTTGCCAGGCCGGCCACTGTGCTTTGGCTTTGATGACGGTTAAAACCTCATCGCTCTGTGAAAAAGAGACAAAACAAGAAAGTGACTGGGACAATTTTGCAACGACAGTGATATGTTATACAGAAAATAAAATAATGTAGCAGGCATTAGATCAAACTCTGCCTTCAGATTCTGACTGTGAGAAATATGCTTTGTCCTTGTTATCTGGGCATTTTGTGTCCTCAGCTGCACAGGGTCCATCAAGGAGCCTCTATGAATGCAGGAGGCAAAGGCAGCAAGCAAAGGCAGCCAGACCTTGGGCAGGAACTGGAGGGAGCTTAAAACACCAGCAGCAGTTTGCAGACCATGTTTTTTTTGCATTATGAGCTAAGGGAAAGCTTTCACCAGGGATTCACCAGGGTAAAAAAAAAAACCAAAAAAAAACCAAGGACAGAATAATTGCTCTTAATACATTACAGACAAAAAGTAAAGGCTGTTCCTCTAGGCAATCTAACACACTCTGTGAGCATGTATAATCTATTATTTATTATCTTTATAAATGTAAGGGTGTAAAGAGTCCATGGTGGATGCACTACAAACACCTCCACTTGATAGCATTTTCTCTTTGCTCTCCACTTATGCATGTGAAAATCATAGGGTGAAATACAGCAGCCATCTGTGGAACCCACAGCAGTGTACAAAGATTATTTCCTGAAGTCTGTTGGAGTTCCTGCATCAGCAGTTTTAAACTTTATATTGGTGCAGTAAACCCAGGACAAAAGCAGGAGGCTGTTAACGAGGCTCTGATGCCCCAAAGACATCTATCGCACTTTTTGAGCAACATCTTCCCCATCTCCCTTAGGAATCCACCCCAGTAATTCACCTGGAGGAACACAAAGTTCACAACTCACACACATGATTTCTACTGTCTTTTAGAAATATTTCCCAATTAGACCAAGAAACCCACTTCATACATTACCAGTAATTGGCACTTCCAACAGAGCTGACCTTTCAGTTTAGTGATAACAGTGCCATTTCTTGCTTGATAGCAATAGTTCTGACACCCCAGACTAGCTCTAGTCCAAACACACCCTTGTTCAAAGGAAACAAATTTCACTGCTTGTTTCTACCACTCTCACAATGTTCTGACTCCCTTTTTTTTACCAAAGCAAGGGAATTACAGTGCTGCTGAGCCCTCTCTGTGCCACACTGGGTCTTCAGTGTCAGGTGACATTGACCTCTCCCTTAACCCAAGTGGGTGGATAAGACATTTTTTGGAAGTCATCTTTATAAATACAGATGCCTGGTCAAAGCCTTATACTACATGAAGTGTCCTGAGCTAAGACAGCTGAAAGTCCAACTCTACGAAGGCAAGTAAGTATAGAAACATTTTATCAGACTCCCATACTACTGGTAGAGTTGGAATAAAGAGAATTTTGTGTTGCCAGGGAGCAATCAAACAGCAGACAGCGGGGCCCTGCCAGCAGGCAGATCTGCTGGGGCAGGCAGCCCTGGTGAGCAGCAGAAGGCTGAGCTAAGCCTCTTCCCCAGCCTGCCTGCTGGGCTGAGATGGGATCCATGCAGGAGAGATGCATCACATCCAGGCTCATCTATAGTGACCTCCTTCTTACACCCATGCCTTCAAAAGCAGAAGAGACAGTTTTGTGCTCAAAGTGATTTAAAAAGAAACCGATTCAATGAATGAAGGCAAAAGTTTGAAGTTAAAAGACATTATTTGTCTTTCTCTGACAATGGAATTTTTCATTTTCCTTGTTACAACATCCTAAAACTTTCCAGCCAGGCGTATCTTCATTTACTTGCCTTGAAAACACAGTTGCATTCAAAATTATTAACTGTGTATTTCACATCCCAAGAGAAGTCTGTTAGGAGCATAGATGGTTATGTTTATTAAAGTAATACACTGCTTAGCTAATAAAAGGCAGTAATTATGTCACTAGCACCCAAATCACTCATGGCTGAAAGCATTTCAACACGTGCTGTTCAAATTAAAAACACATACCAAGAGTAGATTAACAATGACTAATAGATTAGTAGTAAGTGCAGAAGGAAGGAAATAAGGAACACAGCATGGTGCATTCAGACATCCCTGAATTTTTAAGGCAGGTGAAAATTCAGATGCAAACACTGAATTCATGGACACTTCCTTAACCAAAATTAAAAAAGAAAAAGCAGAATCAAGTGTTCTTTTGAGCCTGGGAGGAAAATACACATTCTTTTGTATTAGAGCTCCTTGACAGTTATGTACGATTGAGATACAACTTGAATGAAATTACTGCTATTCCAGACATATTCTAATTATGCTGTTGTCTCTATCATGCAGATTTGCAATATTCTTAATTTTTTTTTAAATGTAACACCTCCACTGAGTAGACATTTTGTGCAGTAGAGAGTTTTCCTTGGACAAGTGTTCATGTCAAGAAGAGGAAATCCTGGAAAACAATACAGCAAATTCATCTTGCCACCTCCCTGTGGCGTCAGCCTGGGGACCCCAGCTCCACTTGCCACGTGTTGTCACCAGCCTGCACCTCCCCAGCCTCCTGCAGGGATCAGGCTCGGGAGTTCCCCCAGACAAGAGTGACCTTCCTCTGTCTCCAGACTCTCCAGTTGACCTCCACATTTTTGAGGGAACGTGGTAAACTTAAACAGCCCAGGCAAACAGATGTTATCCACCACACGAGTGCACAGCCTTGTGAGCAATCCAGAGATAGAGAGCTTGGATTTGCTGGCCAATCTCTTTAGCTATAATTATTGGCAGATGGTAGAAACTGGGATATGAACTGGATATGAAAGGCCTGAAGAGAAACCCACAAATTAATAGAATATAACTATTTGATGTAATCCAACTGCCTTGAATAACCCAAATACACAGACTTTACAAGAGAGGCATAAAACACCACAGTCTTTTTATGAATTTCGTTAACATTTTCTTAGTGCTTGCTTGTACCCATTTTTCTCTCCTCTTCATATTCCCAATGTTTTGCTTTGATTTTTGAAGTAAACAAACTCTCAAATTGACATCAAAATATGGAAAACAAAGAACTAGGATGTTTCACTGTGGTATGTTGCAAGTTGCCTTGGAAGCAATGATTCACAAGTAATGAAAGTGTTGCATTTTGAAAAACAAAACTAAGATTGTTAACAAAATAATGAAATGTCACAAGGTCAAAATAAGTTAAAAGGAAGGAGAATCAATGCTCTTGCTTGGAGCTGATGAAAATCCTCTAGGTAAAGTCAAATACACATTTCTTCCAACAATAAAAGTGGGGGGAAGAAAGAAGAAAACTGTCACCAGTTACAGAGATATATAGGAATAAATTTGCTGCCCTCTTTCCTTTTCCCATTTAAGGGTGTTTCCTCCTGGAGTACAATTCACTGAAGCTTCTCCAATTTCAGTTATCAGTAGAAATATATTATGCCACTTTCCAGTTGAAATAAAATGGCTTCTTCTCTACAAACTTAAAACTTGCTGAAAAAAATCCAGTGGGGCCAAAGTTGTTTCTAGCCTGATTTCAATGTAATTTGAATTGTGGCCTAAATTAAAACACGTAAAAATATCAAACAGCCATCTCCAGATTCACTTCCCACATCAGTGTTCTAGCTGGAGGTGGGTGGTTGACTCAATATCGCTTCCCTATGAAAATGCTGGTCTCCAAAAACTCCTAATAGCATGATTTTAAAAGGCTGATAGGGTCATTCTAATACCGACAGCTTTACCAACATTCTGAAGTTGGTAAACGTTAATAATTTACTTTATATCTCTTTGTTCCTGCAATGTACAAATGAATGCTGATGCAGAATAAAGTAATTAAATGGTAACACATGGTGTAAACCCACTGCTAATTTAGATCGTTTGACTGTGCACCTGCAAAGATAAAAAACATGTCCTCAGCATCAACAGAAAGTGGGACATAGCTCAAAAAGGCAGCATTAAAGGTACAATTTGATTTGAAGTCTCTTTCAGCCAAGGGGCTGAAAACAACGTGTTTAAAGGGGAACATCCATTAAAAAGTAATGAAAGCTTTCAGCAAAAGTTTTAAGTATCATCTGAATAACTTTAGAAAGAAAGTGAGATTAGTAGGATGTGGAAAGCCACATAAACTATTCCATGTGCTCCTGCTGCTTTTTAGCATGAGCATGATTAGTATCTTTTCCATATTGGAAGTTATTTTTACATGTTTTATTACTATTTTTATTTTATGTCTGCCAAATAACATTAGAAAATATTACTGTGCAGATCACTTAGCACTTCATAATAATGATATGATTTGGTTCAGCTAAACAAATGACAGGGTGTTATCTGACATCCAAATCAAAGTCAGGTTCAATGAACCGTGGGAATGAAAAACACCTGGTTTGGGCCAGAGCTTAATTTCACTCATTTCATACTGCTGCTGCTTGGCATTCATTCCATTGTTTTAGAATAGAGAACATTTAATTCCTTCCACAACACTCCTCATAATATCTAAATGCCTTTCTATCCACAGTCGACTCATTCTCACAAGTTTCTTAGAAAATAGAAAAAGCACCATTATCTTCAATTCACAGATGATGAATTGAATGTCTTCTGGAAACAAACCTAAGTATCTGAGTTTTAAGATAGCATCTGCCCTGCAGGATCATCCTTTCCCTCAAAAATAATCTGTTCTTGAAGGAGAAAGAGATAAAGTGAGAATGAAAAGGCACGTATAATGCACAGTATGTCTTCTGTGGGAAACAAAGTGCTATAAAAATTAGAACAATACAGTGTTTTGGAGGGATAGTTGGGCGCTCTTAAAATCTGATCAGTCTTCTATGATTAGTATAAATAGACTTTATTCCAACTCCACTGTGTGCAGACACACAGAAATCACTTTAGGATGAGAAAAACAGTATTTTCAGTCGACTTCTTCAGTTCACGGAAACAGTTTCAGGCCAACAGAAGTCTTCAAAACCTCAAATTCTGGCTCCTTGTAGCTGCATATGCTGTATATAGTTAGCTGTCTTGTGTCAGAGAGTGCCAGGAGGAAACATTGAAGCAAATACAAACACCTGCTTGCACACTCTGAGCAGCCAGGTAGTCTACAAGGACACCTGAAGACTCAGCAGCACAGACAAGGGGATGCTGCAGCTGACCCTCCTGGGCTTAGGTTCCTCACTCACTGCTAAAAGGATGTGTCTGCTTGGGACTGGCCACATGAAGGTCCCTTCTGAAGGCAGACACCTTTCTTCTAAACTAGGAATGGTGGCTGTGTTTGCTATAAAGCTCAAACTACTGTTTATACCTTTATGTAGGTGCAGTTTTGTCCTGCAGCTGTCCCTGCTGCTGAGCAAAGGGCTATCTGGGCTCATCCAATAACCACTTAATGCTAGAGAAATGTTACCAGGTAAGATGGAAGGGACTATAATCCTAAGTACATGTACTTAAATTCTGCTTCAGTTATGAGTAAGCTGCCCCTTCTTTGGTGTCATAGGGTTGTTATGATACAAAGGCACAGCTTTCTATAGAAGCTGAATTACATGATACTCATGTAGGAAGAATTCCACTGCATCAAGAGATGTGCCAGAAACTACATTACAAGACCAGGTAAAAAGGCACTATTTAACCCCAGTAAAAAGGCACTTTCTTTCCTGGTTAAGTGAAAAATAAAACCCCAGCATTCTTTAAAGTATTATCTAACACAAAACAGCAGGGCTAATTAATGCTTAACACATAATGGACTTCCATGATATATTACTTGAAATATGGCATGTTTTCTCCTGGTTGATCAAATCCATAGACATTTTGCCTACCTCAGTTTTACAGAAGCATTTGAATGAAAAAGGGACAAGAGCTTTGGGCACAGTGCTGAAATTTGTAAAAACTTTAAAAGATAAAGGAAGTAGCTGTCTTTTCTGTGATGATAAAATATCTCTGTGATTAAAGCAGTTACATCTAGTTTTATTTGCTCTGGAGTTCATCTTCCCACAAATATCCACATTTGCTTTATAGCCACTGTTAATGTTGGATTAACTCCATTATCAATCAGCCTGCTTTGAGTCTACCCAGGTTTCTGAAGATTTCTTGTTTATGTGGAGCATGGCCAAAGTTTGTCACAGCTATTAGCATGGTCATTACCGAGTCTTATTTTCAAGGCTACTACTATCAGGAGGTGCCAATACATCTATTTTTCTGTGGGTGTAGCCAAGTTGTCCTGCTGAAGTTGTCCTAAGACTCTGTACTGAGACGCAATTCACCATGAAGAGATTTCTTAACAAAAGCATGTGCAAAAGCTGTTTTTTTTCCCAGTTCATAAAAAAGAGCATTTTTGAAAAGGTTAAGCTTTTAGTCACAAAAGCTTAAAAGCTGCTTCATTTGGAAGGAAGAAAAAAAAGCCCATAATTAAAGACAAAGACTTACTTTTACCATTTGATGACAACTAAATTCTCTTTGAATCTATGATTGATTTAGATTCAGGCATGTTATACTTAAAGCCAGTAGCTCAGACTTGGAGTGATCATAAGCAACAGCAAAAATGCATTTCAGTCAGTGGAATTATACCAGGATTGTGTTTGCCCATTTTGCTTTGACTTCTCTGTGTTTATGGCAGCAATTTTGTGGCAGCTGAGGAAACCACACATATTATATGTAAACATGCATGAATGAAATTCATTATTTGATCTCAGTATGTAAAAATTCAATATCTCCCTGTACAAATATCCATTTCTTTAATTAAAAAGTCTTATTTATTTTCTATGAAAAACAGGTAATGGCATTTCAGGGAATACCAAATCTGTGTTTTTCAGTTCATCAAACTGAAAGTCTGGGGGAATTTCCAGGCTTTTAATAATGGCCAGTCAATTAGAAAACACAATCTTGGGCTTGAGATGAATAAAGAAGCACTGCTGGGGTGCAACTTAATAAAAATGGAAAGAAAGATGAGCGTTTAAATCCAGTTCTGAATTGTTACTGCCTGAAAACATCCCTGCTTAAGGAGAGCAAGTAACCCAGCACTTCAGACAGTCCCAGCTTAACTGCCGTGCTGTACAGGAATACTTTCCTGAATTGCACCTTAGCGATTTTGTATTCCCTTCAACAAAGAAAAACCTCTCTGTCAGATAACCTGGCTGAGAATTTTTACCCAATGTGGATTCTGTCCATATTTTCCTGGAAATATGTGTTAAAGCTTCTTCATTTCAGGATGGTGACTGCACAGACGACAGCTGACAATGCAGGGTTTTTTTTAAAAAAAGCTTTTAGAGGGAATCATAAGAACTCCTGATTTCGCTAAAAATTATTAGGATGAGATGCAGAAAGAAGTATGTTCATTATTACTCTTAGTCTATAGCCCAAAAGCACTGATTCACTTTGCGTTAACAACCTTCTGCATTACCTGTCCCACGGGGTTTTCTTTCAATGAAGTGTTTGTTTCAGGAGGTGAATGTAGGCTGAAATTAATAACAGAGCTGTTGCTAATGGCAACTCTGAAAATCATATGCGCTATTTTATTTCCATCAAGGTGCAGTTACATAATCCAGGGTGCTCCCTATAAAGCAATAACTCATTTTTTGCATAGTATAAAGCTTAGCAGTGTGTGTTAATGAGACCTAGGTATGCTCTGAGTATCTGAGCTCTCACTTTCTTTAGGAAAAGGCTCTCCCTTGGGAATTCACTTCTTGATTGCATGTTGATTTTCAATGCACATTTTGCCTCATGCTCTACAGAACACTTTGCTGTCTCTCAGACTATTGAAATATCTTGGGATCCAACATTACTTTGCCAAAACAAGGGCAAATATTTTTTACTACATCTCAGAATGGCTACTTTTTAAAGCAGGGGATAAAACTAGATTTTGAAGCTGATCGCAGGTGGGGTAACTTCCACCCTCTCTGTAATAGGTTTATCCAACACATGCCCTTCTGTCCTCCTTCTGTCCTAATTTTCCCAATCCCATCAATCCTTTAGACTAAACCAACCTTTAAACCTGTGTGCTATAAATCTACTGTTAAACTCTCAAATGACTGGAAATGGTGAGCACACCAGAAAAGACACAGGGGGTTGGGGGGAAAAACCCAACAACAATGCAATACACCAAGGAATTCTGTGTGCAATAAAGCAGCTGTATGCAACTGAATGGCAACCTGCAAACAGCAAGACAAAAACTGCATTCACTGGAGATAACAATAAAAGTGTTTTAAAGCACTGGGTTCACTCATCAGATTCACATTCAGGTAACTACAGCATTTTTTGCTCAGTTTCAAAACAGTCAAGAGTGAAAGCATCAGACAGGCTCTTGGGCATGCTATGAATAAGTGAGTTCAACTGTTTAAATACCAGCAAGAAATCTCAGGGGAAGGCTGGGTCTGCTCTGAGGAACAGCCCAGGGAATGGGGACAGAGAACAGCTCTATCACCTGGTAAACTCTGGCAGTGAGACTCCAGGTGTCAGGATTTTTCTTCCTACTGCTTTGCTCACACATTAGCCAAATGGAGAAGCTTGAACAGAGGAGAAATAATTATTTGGATAATACCGAGAGGTTTTAAATAAGACCAGCAAATTAGCTCAGGAGGTGAGCTTTCCTGACTCTTTATAGTGCTTTGAAAAATCAATGTAGGATTTTTTTCTATTCAGAATGTACACTACAAATATTCTAAATGTGCTTTAGCTGCTGTACAGAGGCAATCACAACAGCTTAATTTCCCTTCAGTAAAGATACTGAGCCTAAGACACCCTTCACCATTCCTTTCAAAAAAAAAGAGCCCAAACCAAAATCACCAAAAAAACCCAATCAGAATTATAGCCTTTAAACAGGTTAAGGAATTGAGGATCCTACCATCAATTATATTTGCTGGGATACTCTGGAAAGGAGTATTCTTTTAGAGAAATCAATTTTACCTCCTTTCCTCCACACACACACGTTCAGCACTGCTGCCATGTGGGCCATTCCTCTAGCACTGTGTAGTCTCATGGCTTATGCTTTGACATTAACCTGTCTCAGAGTTTAAAGATGAAAACACGTCTCACAGATTTTTAATAAAGTCATCTCAATCTCTGACAGGATTTAGGAGAGCAGGATTTTAAGAGGAATGTCAGAGGTTTCTCCAAGGAGATGTTGCCACATTTCCCATCAGAGACTGCCTTTACCACCTCCTTTCCTTGCAGCTCCCTTTCCTTTGGAAAAAAAGCTCTGTTCTCTGTCCCTGTGTGACCCAGGACTATCTATGCAGTCCTCCACAGGCAGCAGCTCCAGTCTGATATCCCTGATTCTGCCGGTGTACTTTAATTTTACCTCAGCTTTGCTTCTGCCCTCCTATAAGTCAGGACAGAGAGACAGAGAAGGAGACTGCCCATCTTGCAGGCAGGATTGGCTTTTAGTTTTTGTTTTTCTCTAACAAGGAACTCTCCTGTCCTGTTTTCCAGTGAGAGTTAGCATACACTTAGAAAGGTCTCGTTTAGCTAGATGCTACATGGGTGTGACAGTGTGCTCCCAACTCAGCACCTTCTCTGCTTAAGCAGTGCCACCAATGTCAGTCACAATGGCTGTGTCCAGCTTAAGCTGGGCACTGAGGAGACAGCTAACAGCACCACAGTTAAGGGCTATAAATCTTCTCAGCAGCTGAGGACTAGGTGAGCTGAAATACAGCTGGTGGGCAAATCTGGCTCTGAGTCCATCACCTCAGTCTGTAAAGGCTGGACAGCCCAGTGCCTGCTGGGCTCTCCTTCACAGCAGCAGGTTGCACACCAGCATCTCCCTGTGAGTAGAGATGCCTCTCAAAGTTACTCCTCAGGGTTCAGCAAATCCTTATCCTGTCAGATACCTAGTAAGTGAATTGGGAATAAAAGTGCTGAAGCTTTGAAGTCTTAGCTAAGTGATATAAGGGATAAATTGTGCATATATAATCCTTTACACATAAACTATTGACTATGTCTGGGACTAAGTTGGGACTCAGCTGCACCTGAATTTGCCTCTGAGAAGGAGTTTAGAATGCAAAGGGATCTTTTCTGAACCTCGTGATTCAGTGGGAGGGTCTCCCAGACAGTGTTGTCTAATCCCATCCTCAATGCAGCAAATACTCAAAAGGACTTTGCCATCGGATCTTGTTAAACCACTGTCACATTCACTCTTGAACTTTGTTAACTCACTGTAGTAGATCAATCAAATATATTGTTGCTTCTCTCTTGCAAGAAGTGCATTTCCCCATCCACAACAAGAGAGGCAAATCCAGAAAGTGAGACTGACCCTGAGAAGTTTCCTTGCTACTTCTTAGAATTTTAAGGAGTCTGAGCCTAGGTAATGTTCTCATCTGTCTCTGAGGGTTCACTCTTGTGCCTCCAGCAGTTAGAGAGCAGGGAAATAGCACTATGTTGTTGCTTGGTGGGGTTTTTTGTTCTCGTTGTTTTCGTTTGATTTGGTTTTTTCGGTTGGTTGGTTTTGCTTGTTTGTTTGGGTTTTGGGGTTTTTTTTTTTGGTTTGGGGTATTCTGGGGGTTTTTGAATGAACTATCTGTTCTCAGGCCAAAGGAAAGTTATCCTCCTGCCTGATGCCCACAACACTCGTTGCTTAAAGAGCTTCAGGTATCTTTAGATCAGGTGATATGGTTAAATCTTACATGTACCACTGAGTAGAATTAATGTTAAAAGAGGAATGACATAATACTTGCAGCTTTAAAATCAGTAGAAGCTGCTATTAGAATGACATCTGGACTTGATGCAATTAACATACTAGGGAAGAGCTATTAATTCCACTGTAGAAAGTACTGTTTGGGTTTCTATTTCCTTGCTTAGAAAAGCAAAAATAGAAGGGCAAACCAAGATTTAAACCCTGTAGCCACAATGCTGCATGTCAACCTATAGGAATCAGAGATAAATGAGTGATGTTGTCTCTCTAATAAGCCCCATATGAAGAAATGTGTTTGTCTTAAGGGACATCTCAGAAATACCTGGAAAAGCCCCAGGACATCAAATTACTGAGTGCAGCATTCATGTAGTTATTTTATTATCAGGATATTTCTAAATTAAAGAACATGAACAAAGGCTTGCACTTTAAAAGAAGGTATTCACTATATTGCACTGTACTCACATCCCACAGTATTAATTCTAAAAATAAGAAAACAGTGAGGAAAAATCACTGCAGTGATATCAGGTTAAATTGAAGTAATTTGATTTTAGGTGTAGGATACCACTGCCTGGTAGGGACACACCTTAAGGCTGTGTACCTCAGTGTACTGCTAACAATGCTTATTGTGATATACATCCTTTGCTATTTCACACAGCTGTTTTGAAATTACATGTACACTGACCTATTTATATGCTTCTCTCTAAAGTTCTGAAGGTAGGTTTAAATTTTAGGCTTTAGCTGTTAGTCATGTTATCACCAAATGACACAATGCATTATTATGCCATGAAACAGGAATTTTTAATATTTCATTGCATGTTCAGTGTAAAAAAAAAGAAAACAAAAAGGCAGGCTTCTCATTCCAGTAGTAAAATATGTATTTCTGTTGTGATCATGTCATTTATATTCCTTTAAGTCCCTAATAAACTCTCTTCTAGTAACTCTGTGAATAGGATTGTGCAGTATTAGAATTGTCCTCAGTTCTTTTAAAATTGGGATACTATGTACAGATATTTATTTTCCTTCATTCTTTATTTTCTCTCCCTCAAGTCCTCTCTCATACCAGCCTCCTGAAGAACATTGAGCACAAACATCATTCTCCTCTTTATTTTTACAAAAGTAACACTCCAGACTGGTCCCCACTGAAATCCTAATTCTAGGTGTTAGGCCACTTTATTAAAATCCTTTGCTGTTGCTTAAAATAAAAGTCAGTTGTTTCCTTTTTATTAAGTAAAATTAGGTTGTTTTCTTTTTATTAATCTCTAAAGAGATTAGAACTGCTCTGTTATTGCAGACCAAACTTCCAAAGTGGTTAATAATTGGAGCAGCAAAGCATGGTAAATGCCACATCTCATTACCGAGCCAGTGCTTGGACTCTGTTCACTGGAGTAACTTTAAAGACATGCCATCCTTTGGCTAATCAGAATGGATGTTTTTAGCATCCATGTTTCTCAAGCAAAAGCCTGTAAAATTCATGGGGTTGTTCCATCTTGTCTTCTCCTGACACTGCAATGGTACACTGAAATAAACAAATGGAAATGTTTGCTTACAACAGAATTGCTGCGTTGTTGCACCACAGAAACTACAGAGAGTCTATTAAATACACAGTTACTGGGGCATTCGCTAAAGTCTGATGAGCCAATTAATAGCAATTTTGCATTTCCATGGCACCTTGCTGCAAAGAATGCTAAAATGCCTTTAAATAATAAAGTTCTAGAGCTCTCCTGTAAATCATTTGCACCAGAAACTACAGAAAAGTTAGCAGAACAAATAAACCACCTGCAGTTCTGTCTGACAAGACTCCAACACTGACCTCAACACGATGAGGATACAGCAACACACCTTGCAAGAATAAACCTGACAACCTACTGTCACTTGCCTTATCTGTACCTCCAAAGAAGTGACACCAGGCAACCCACAAGGGAAGGGAGGGACACCGAGCTTTCTCTGCCATACTGAATGACTTGTTGATTCACTCTCTGAATACCACAGTAGCTACATACAAACATGGCACCATTTACAATCTGTACTGTCACTTTGAACTTGTGGTTAAACCGATAATTAATCCAGTGAGCACAGTCGAGTTCTCTGTAAAACACGTGAATGACATTATTTGTTTATAAAATGAACAGATAAAGATAATCTGTGGCTCAAAGCAAATCTTTCACAAAAGCAAAACCCATATAAAAGCAACCTAAGAGGCACGCTATAAACCAGACCATGAGCAGCCACACCACCAGCTTTGAAGAATAAATGTATCTCTTTAGATATGAATCTGGTTATAATGGGCTTATAAATGAGGCCACTTGCCTAAGGAAGAATTACAAAAACTTTGAACAATTCCTTTCCCCCTGTACCATCCACAAAGCTGGATGCTTGCTATACCTCATCCTGTTCTGGAATCTTTGCATTATGATCTATGCTTGGGGAAAAAAAATAGAATCAACCATGAGAAAAAATTCTTTCAACCTGCTAATTCACCCTCATCCACCTCTACCCCTGTCAGAAATCAAGTGACCTTTTGCCAAACCATCAAGTCTGAGAATTGAAATGTCAAAACTAAGTTTTCTGTACCCCAGTACTTTGTACAGTGCTACTTGCTGTGCCAAAGCCCAAACAGGGGTCATAACATTTCACAGGAACTATGCAAATGCAACAAAGAGAAAATATAAGATGATCTAGAAAGAAATTACACAGCCAAGAAAAATGGAAATTCAGTCTCCAGTCAGATCAATTCTGATGATCATGAAAACCTACAAAATATTTCCAAAGCCTGGGAACCAGAGCTCTCTGCTGATGAACAGTTCCTGCTGCCCCACCACCCAGCCGACTAATTAATTAAACATAGTCAATATTCAAACTTTAGAATTAGTTGAAATTTTAAGCCTTATGTCTTCTTGTAAACTTTCCTCCCATCAGAAAAACATTTGTGAAAACTCTGGGAACAAAACCCTGTTCTACTGAGCCAAAATTTAGTGCTCTGAACCACCCAGCTTCATTTTCTCCAAAATTTTCTGCTCATTTTAGAGATGAAAGCAAACCTCTTTCTCACTCAACGATCTGAAAAGATCCCAATTGCTAACAGGCTTACACCTTATCAATTATTCATTTTCTGAGTCAGACTTGCTCTATACAACAGGCAAGAACATTTGAAAGGGCAGATATTATTCAGGAATTAGTTTGTTTAGTTCTGAAATAAATGAATTATACAAAAGTTACCACTCTTTTTGTTATAAGCACGGTCAGGTGAATCTGAATTTACCAATTTATAAGATATGGTCACTACTGAAGTAATTAAGATTTTTTTTTTCTTTCCATCTGTTTTACATGTAGTTCTTTGTACCCTTTCCAGGTACAGGGACCTCTAAACTGCTCAGAATTCCTCTCTTCCTGATCAGGGATACAATTCCAATTGTATCAGTCCTTCTCAAAGACTCCTCTTAATCACCACTTCCTAGGGCTCTGCAAGAACTTACAAAAAGTCTTAAACCATTTACAGTTTCTTCTTTTATGCTTTCAGGTGCACATTTCTCCTGATTTGTTCTGCACAATTCTTCTACAATAAAATACCCAGTATTATTGGCCCCATGTGGCTGCATGACTTTCATTTTTGTGAACTAAAATCCAATCATCTTATTGACTGCAGCTGCTTTTAAATACACTTTGGTGTCAGCAGTGATTTACTTTTTAATTATATTCTTTTATTTTAGATGAGTGGTCCTATTGTTTTCTTAAGAGCTACTTTAAAGGCAGTGCTCAAATAAATGAAACCTCTGCATCTGAGCAAGCAAAACAACTTAATTCACAATTCCTTAACAAAAGAATTTCCTACAATAACATTCTTGATTAAAATATCACCACACTTCCAAAATCTTTTACATTTTAGTGTGATGATAAAAAGGGTCATTTTCTTGAAGTATGTTCTAGCTGAGCATTCTTGGGAGATTCTTGCTAAAAAGACCAGCAGGGACCATACAGAGATAAGATTATTTCTGTCTCTCTTCCAAAAGCCTGAGAGGATGTTTTACAGGTTTTCTATTTCAGCTGCAGAGACAAGTTCTGAATCAAATGCTCACCAAAATTAAAGACTAGGGATTCGATCTTAGGAGAAGGTCCATTTTTATCCTCTGATATGTGTATGCAATTTGTCTGCAGGAGCACATTTATGCTGTATCTGGGGAAATATAGAGCATATAGGTAACTGCGATTTCCCCAGGGAGAGATTATAATCAGTAAAAACACAAACACCACAATCCACTGCAAATATATGCTTTTTGCAATGGAAATGTGAAGCAAGGA
Source organism: Campylorhamphus procurvoides (assembly GCA_013396655.1). Lineage (NCBI taxonomy): Eukaryota > Metazoa > Chordata > Aves > Passeriformes > Dendrocolaptidae > Campylorhamphus > Campylorhamphus procurvoides. The sequence continues at coordinate 427,244 of WBMV01003348.1, forward strand.
TACATTTGTGAATGTGGAAGGTATAAGTTTACTCATGTTCTGCTGAGTTGATTTTAACCAAAACTTCTTGAAAAAATATCCTAGGAATGCACTGTATGTTGTTTCTTTCACACACGGATGAAGTATGAGATATTAAAAATATTTATGTAATCCTACTAACCATTCGATGTACTTTCATTACATGGAAATACTATGACCACAAATGATGAATTTGCCCACCAGTTTCGGATCAGGTAATTGCTTTCAATTTCTATACCATTGGCCATTATTAATATGGCTGAATGAAGAACAAGGTATTGTGCATTTTTGTAACTTTTTTTTTTTTATTGCAGAATTGAAAAGTAGCCAAATAATATCTGTGGCCACTATTTCTTCTGATTCTGAGTATCTGCCAAAAAAAACCCAGTGCAGTGCTAGGGTAACTCCATAGTGGGCTGTGATTTTAATTTTTTTGTCTATTTTTTTCCAACCACCTTTTTCCTTCTGAAGGTCTTTTTCTGTTCCTCCCAGCAATCATCTTCAAAAGAAGAGAGAGGAGGGGACAAAGGGAAAGAGCAGATGTTTTAGGCTAATGAGCAAGCAACAACAAAGTAGTTGCCATGGGGGTCTTGACATCACTTTGAATCTGGATCTATTCACTACTAGAAATGTGTTTCATTGCTGAAAAATGTGTTACAATTGGTCAAAATCGCTTCCCAAGGTGCATTTCTCATCCTTTGCCCTCCTGTGCCACTGAACTCTGCAGGAAGTGCCAGGAAGAAGCCAAGGTGGGAAGCCCTTCAAGAGCACCCCAAGAAAGCACTAACCACCAGTGCCTCCATTCACCCATCAGGCAGACACAGCTCCCGGTGGAACTGAGCTGTGACTCTTCCAGAGGTGTTCAAACTGCAGCTGCCCTCCTGTAGTCACATTCAGGCCAGCAGTGGTCTGGTTTTAAGTGTTTTCTGACTGCTTTCAAAAGGCACACTTACATTCTTCAGCCAGGGACTGGAAGTAGCAAACGAGCCTCAGATAAAGGCTAAACATGCAGTGCGTTTATTTTGGGTTAAACCTTTCCTTTCAGGTATAAATATTTACCTGCTGAAACCGAAAGCTTTGCAAACATTTCTGAGGATGGAATCTAACTTTTGTTATTAAAGACAAGAGGTCAAGCATTTTTTCCTACTGCAGTTTCTTGCTAGTACTAGAGCAGTGAGCTCTTACAGTATTCATTAGCTCTGCCTGTCTTGGTTTTTGCGTCTGTTTGCTTACCTAGGCAAACAAGGGAATATATATTTAGGGGCTCCATCATTCTGCAGCCCACAGAAGGCTTCACGAATGCTCAGTGCCAGCATTTCAGAATCTGTACCACCTACATACCACTTATTTCCATTATCTTTACAACAACATTAGCTCTGATGTGTCACAGAAATCTCCAGGGCCCAGAAATGACTTAAGAATTAATTATCTGAAGAATAATCATTAAGAAAAATAAATTCAAGCATCATGATTTCTCATTTTATTTCATTAACATGCAAGGGGAAAAAAAGACATTCAGCAAGTTTTTATGACCCCGCTCACAAATTTTTGTGCCAGAACAAAACACTGAAGATGAAAAAAGAACTTAATGAGTATTGCAGTGAACACAGAATTTCAGTCACATGAATTTATGTTGGGCACCATAATGCATAGTTCTTTGAAGTGAGACAAACCCACCAACAAAATGTCATGGATTTTTTTGTTAGTAACAACACAAAGTCAAAGACAGGATCTATCTGTGTTTGGAAAGTTCCCAGAGTATTTTGGGCTCTAAGCCTAATAAAATAAAATGGATGTGTTCAGCAGCTCAGGTTGTTTGCAACTTTGGGGCCTTTAGATGGGCCAATTGCATGTCATAGTCACTCACATATTCCAAATGCAAAGAACCACCTGGCTGGATGCATGAACCTGAGCTATATATGTAATCATCATGGTTTAAAGGACTATGACAGATTCTTGAAGACAGCATCCTTTTCTCCCTTTTATTATGCTACACCTGGCTGTTCTGAACAGCTTCAAAAAGGATTTCACCTTGATTCTTTTAGAGATGAAAAGAAGAAAAATGAAACAAGATTCACAGAAGTATTAAGGTTATTGCTGACATTTATATCAGAAAATTTAAAAACATTGAGAAAGAGTGGATTCATTTATCTCAAAATGATCCCTGTGGAATATAATGCTAAGGATTTCCATGAGTTAAAAAGGACCATTCTAGAAAGAGACCAGGAAAAAGTCATAATGGTCTTCAGCCTCCCAACTGGAGAGCCAGTTACAGTGGGACAGGCTGTCATCTATTAGTCTAACTTTCAGATCTCCCAGAAGACAAATTCCCAGAAGAGACATCTAATAGGAATCACTATTTGACTCTCCTTTGAGAAATTTGTTTGTTTGTATTTTAACATAAGGCCCTTTGGATGCATCTTTGCTCTCTTGGAAAGCAAGAGGCCTATCATGTTTGTAGAATTTCAAGTATTTATTATGGGTTTTTTTCCAAAAACTTGGGCTTTTAGCACAGGGTGTGAAATCTAAATGCTTTACAGGGAATTTGGCCTTGGAAAACCTACTTCTTAAAATCACCACAAGCTATTGCTATTATTAAGGTATGATTGATGAAAATCCAACATTGTTATTAAGTTGCAAATGCTGGAAGATGGGATTCTCCATTTTAGTAGGAGATAGCTTTCCTTAAAATAACTTAAGTGAAGATAATCAATTGCTTATTCATCTTCGAAGCATCATTTCTTCTGGAATAAATTATAACTCAAGGACTTATTGTTAACCAAAATGCCTGAAATACTTCCCCTACAGCATTCATCACAGTGATTCCCATTTAGCTCAGCAGGCAGCCGATGTCTGGGGGGGCTGTAGAACATTCTCTTCTCAGCACTGTCAACTGATCAATTAGCATGAAAGTGGTTAACACCTTCTCCAGACCTGTGTTCTTACCCACACATTGCTACTCCAACACCTGCCTGAGGGGTGATCTGTATTTCCGTTCATGGCAGTAAAGAACTTTCATCAATGTATGCAGGATTTGAAAGAACTAAAATTCAGTAAGAGCTTATTTATCCAAGTGTTTGACATTTGTTGACTGTTTTGTAAGTGAGGGTCTAAACACAATAAAGAATGTAATATTGTTATTTGGTAAGAACTATCCATTTATTCATTATACACATATATCTGCAGGCAAAGTTCTTGTCATAAAGTTCTTATTGTCTGATGAATGAAGAAATAACTCTTGAATTACAGCTATTCTTGTGCAGGCTAATGCACAATATAGTACTTCTAAGACATTGCCTTAAAAAGAAAAATAACCATGCTAATAGCTTGAGAAATTATTTTAAAAGAACCAGAACTCTGTTTATTGAAATAACAGAGTACTAGCCATTAACAGTATTTAAAAGTTGGTATTGCTGTTATAATTCTGCTATTTTATATGTCAAACATAAAATCAACTTTTCAATAACACATTCCAACCTGCAGTTAAAGTGCTGTAATTTCTCACATGCATTCAGCCAATATACTGTGTTGAATAAATATGCAATTTTATCACACAGCAATTATAGCATATGTGAGTGCATTGTTTGTATAAACAGGACTCCAAAACCCTCTGTTTACACATACATGGTGGTATTTAAAACAATAATAAATAGAAAATGATTGGTTTCTTTTCTGCTATACTTCACATAAGCATAGCATAAATGTCTTCATTCAAGCCTTTGCCTTTATTTATTGTAGTAAGTTTTTGTTACAAATTGAACTTTTATAAGTGATTCCCTCTTTTGCCACGGAAGCACAGAAAACAGCGTGCATTTATATAAACATAGCCAATGAGGGGTAGATATGATTTTTAAAGAAATAATGAGAAAATACTAATTCAGTGAACACACTGAATCAGTGAACACTGAGATACTTCACTACTATAAGATAGGAAGATGCAGCTTGTGTATATACTCTTAAAATCTGCAAGTCTTAATCTAGTTTCTAACATATCCTAAATCCACAGATAGTCTGTGCTTCAAACAGAGGTGCAAAGATATATTGACACTAAGCACAAGACTGATAACTGATGCTTAAAAATAGGCTCCTATCTCACTTGGTAGCATTTTTCTGGGATGACACTCCAAGACAGGAATGCCTGTTCCAGTGGGAAGATGCCACCACTGGTTCAGCTCACGGATTGTGTTGACCCATCTGTGGCTGTGCTTATCACGATGCTCAGGCTCAGGCACCGCAGTGCCCCCAGTGAAGAGCAATGCTGCTAGAACATTGCAAGGAAAGGAAGACAAAGAGGAAACATTCATATGCAATAGCACTAATTGAATAAATGAGAACCAAAAATTCAAATCAATATTCCAGCACTCTAAGGCAGAGCAAGAGCAGAAGTTCCCAGGGTGGAGATCTCACTCTAACGCTGAACAAAGACAACTGAAACAGGGATTTCCAGGAGGAGTGGACTTGACCTGAGGCTTGTATAAGCATGAGACATATAGTGGTTATCAAAACAATAATTCTTAGCTGAAATTAACCTTGATAAATTGCACTGCATACATGTGTGGAGCCTCATTTCAAGCAGTCATATTAGCAGTCCTTTCAGCTTTGTGAGCCGCAATGCAGAATAAAATGTGACTTCTTGCTTTTGGTTTTAAATACTTTCAATAGCATTAAAAATGCTATTCCTGTTACCTTGTCTCACCTAATTAACATCCCAAAACATGATGAAGGGACACCAGTGTCGATTCACTAACAGGATGGTATTTGGTGGGTCTATAGCGACCTGTTTTATGCCTGTTGCAAGAACAAGTGAGTCTTTTGTTAATGAACACATTCACATCCTAAGCACTAAAGTCACTGCTTTATCCTATAATACTGCAGTGATTAACATTAATTAACTTTCACACATGTTATGAGAGAAATAGTAATGCAACTTCATCTTCCTGTTTCGGTATTATTCTTCTTGTCTGCTGGTTCATGTGCAGTTTTAACTGTTTTGTTACTCCTCTTTTCTCCCCATATATTTTTAACATCCTGTTGCTGTTCGACTTGATAGCTGCCTAGGGCATGGATTGTCTCTGTCTTACATGCCTATAAAAATATAACACATCTATGCCTAGAGTCACTGGTCAGGTCTTTAAGGCACTGCTGCAGCAGCAAAAATCTAAACTAGGTATAGGTGAAATTAAAGAAGGTTTATTATATGTGAAACCGTTTAGGAATTAATGGCTTTGCAGGTATGGCAACAGAGTTCCTTCCTAATTCCCTTCCTTTGTCCTTGCTGATTGTCCAAGAGGATTTAAACTGAGGCACAGGTGGTGGTTTCTCTCTGTAGGACAAATTAGTGTGTGCAGTTCTCTTTGTTGCCATGGGTAGCCTAGTTTAAAGCTAGTTTGGGTATTTGTGCACTCGGTTACGATCCCTGAGCAGGGAGGTAGACACACAGAGGTAGGTTTCACTTCTCAGAACTCAGCGTTGGGGGCTAGTTAGTTCCTGACTATCTGTGGTTTTGGAGTCATCTCAGGTCATTGCATGCTGCCCGCAGCATTCCCAAAGCCACTCTGCTTTAGGAGGAAGCATCTCTGTACCTCATTCCCCCACATTCCTTACAGTTACTGGTCAGCAGTACCCTGTGTGGTCAGAAGGATTTTCAGTCAACCGAGTCCATCAAAGCAGCTGTTGTGCTGTTAAATACCAGAAACTGTGACTGGCAGAAAGGGCAAGTGATTTGCACAATAAACACAAGATTTTGCCATCTCATCTGAAGCCACAACCGCAGGCTGCCGTCAGGAGTAAAAAGTTCTTATCCCTGAATCATGAACACTGAGAGAAACAGGAGGAGAAAGAAAAAGAAAGGAAAAGAAAGAGTGCATTTTGACTAAGGCAATATGCTAAAGCCATGTTAAAGCATTATGTCATACATTATCCTTTTGCTAGTGCAACTTGCTATTCCTTGTTAAGTGTTATTCATCGCAGAACAGGAAAACAGTTCTGAAATGCCCGAAACACTGGGCAAATCAAGAATTAATAATACAGCTGGATGACAGCTTTTCAGTGAAACAATACTATTTTACTGAGGTCAAACACATTGAAGAAATACATATTCCTCTTGATTAATTCCTTCAAAATTTGGGCAGCTTTCCACTGGAAATACACTTGCTTTCCCATCTAGCAAACTTGGGAGCTTGGGTTCTCATTTAATTTCCTCATGACTGCTGCTTAAAGGTCTGACAAATCCAGGAGGAGCACACTGCATATGTTTCTAATGGGGACTCAGCTTTTCACTCAAGCCACGACTTTTAGGATTTTTTGGCTCCCTGCCACGGAGTTGAAATGAGGCCGACACTCCCTGCCGGGTTTCCAAGCTGCCTGTTGGCTGTGGCAGCTGCCCAGACGAGTGAGCTGGAGAATCATGGGCTCCTCACAACACTGGGAGCCTTGCCGGAATTTAAGGCTCTTCCATTACCCTGGCCAATTTTCCGAGAGTTGAAGACAGCCATTACTGTCTCGCTTTTGGAAAACAAACACGCAAACAAAAACCCCCAACACAAAACAGCCCCACAGAACTGGGGAAAATATTCCAGTTCACAGGAAAAGCAAATATTGTGCTACTGAACATCTCTGAACAGCTGATGTGGCTGCGTGTTTATTTTCGGCCACTCTGAGTTCAGTCACTATTACAATTGCCCATGGATGTCAGAGCGAGTCAGACTTCTTGACTGGATGAACTAAAATACTTGAGATGCTGGAAGAGCATCTTAAAATGCTTCACATATTTTACAATATCATGTGTGAGTACTTAGGAATGCCCCTCTTAAAAAACACTACTATGCCTCTATATTTCCATAGCTTATTACTGTTGATTAGGAGATTAAAATGCAAGAAGAGCTCTTATTAAACAGGAAAAAGTAGTTTGGTTCCATCCTAAAGCAAATTAGCATCCTAAAGTGGTTTTCTAAGTATATTTTAAAGAGAAACAGATGTTATTAACCCACTAGATATTTTGGCTTAAAATGGACTAGAAAGTAGGCAATAGTCTAATTTAAACAGCATGCAAAAGAGATGTGGGAAGCAGGATTATTATCTACATTATGCATCACTGAAAAGTAAGCTCCAATTCTGTCTCTGTGGGGAGACATTATCAGAATAATGCACAAGAACATGTGAGAGTGGTCTTGGTTTGGATCCTCTGTGGGGTTTTTGGGAAGCACATGGCTCTATCCTACATGAAGAGTGCATCCTGCCAACAAACTCCCCAGCAAAATGTCTGTATCTACACGATGCCAACCACATTTCTGACTAAGGTTTTTGCATATCCTCTACCTGTCAAAAGAATTGTTCTTGTCTTCTGCTGATGAAAAAATAATACTTTCAGTATTTAACCCCATATATTCAATTTCCTTAGTATAAGTTTGCAGTATTGGGGTGTTTATGTACATCTAAATAAAATTATTTCTATGGTCAGCTTATTTGTATGCATATGGAAGTCTATCTGAAAATTTGGCCCTTAGAGTATGACCTAGTTAAGTAAAAAAGATGTGTGTACTCTGCAGTTGGGAACACAGATTTCCTATGAGGGAAAATCTTACTGAAAACAGTATTTCACAATTTTCACATTGGAAAGGTTTGTACCTCACCCTCCTGCTATGAACAAATCAAAATGTTTTACCCTGGCGGCCCAGACACCATGGTTTATCACATTTAGATGCAAAATTATCTCAAGAGAAAAAATCAAGTTGAATAGAAAATGAGTTACATTCATAGAGCCTAACAAATGTGTGTATGCTTAAAGATGTGTTTTGTTGACAGCCTTTAAATATTCAGTTCTCTCATTTGACTCAGAATCCCTCTGCTCTCTGACAAAGATAAAAATTGTAGCTTGCAACTCTTCTAATCTGAGGAAAAAATAACTGAACTGACCTTTCCTAAATTCACTGAAAACTCCTTTATCACACCTGGTCATTCACTGAGAAACACAACACAGCCTCCTCCTTGTTGTGCACTGTGATTTATTAGGTTTTACACCACTTATGAAAATGAACATTGATTATTGCTCTGCACTTTGCTTATGAACACGCTCTCACTACTAAGCTCACTGTATCTATCATCCGTGTGTATCCCAATTTATAAGGTTGCAAAAGGATTCAGTGAAGATGTGATGATAAATGTCAGTGCTGCTCATTGGGGGAGATACCCACAAATGAGACGTGAGTGCTTGAACCGAACTGTCAATTAAAACATTTTGCATGCTTTTCCCTTGGCAAAGAGCTCTACTCAGTAACATGTTTATAAACAGGTTTACACAGCCTATAAAATTCTATTTTTCCCAGATGAGGCAGTAAACATTAAAATACATTAGTGATGAGCAATACATATAAAGAAAATAAACCTCCCAATTAAAAAAATAGGAAAACAAACATAATAAAAAACCAATGGAGTGGAAAAAATAAACCATGAGCCATATGCTGACTTAGAGTATAGCAGCCTTATTGGCAGCTTTTCTGTGATGTAGCATAGTTCATGTGACCATAATGCAGTGGAGGGACATTGAGGCCTCCAGCCTGAGCCCTGGTAGATCTGAGACTGAAAGAGTGCAAACATCCCCCAAAATCCCTTTTACCACATTTATTCTCATTTTTCTGTGGAATGCTCTTTGCCTGCACGTTCAGAACTATCACAAAACGCTAAAAGAGTAGTAAGGTTTTGAGGGTGATTTGAAGTTTATTCAACTCAAATTAGGTTTTATGTTTGTTTTTTTTAGTTAATTTTGGTAATTTCTTCATTTATGGGCATTTTTTTTCAGAATTTCCAGTGATGCCAGATTTCAATTATTGCTAGCTTTAAGTGCGTTACTCACTTATACAGAATGCTGATTGTTTTGCTGTGTATCATTTTGTTACTTTAAGTGCATTAGTCACTTATACAGAATACTGATTGTTTTGGTGTTTATCATTTTGTTCCATTATGCTATATTATATTATTATGTTACAATACATTATTGTTTGTTACAGCATTCACAGACCACAACTAAGCAAGGCTCCTTTTCAACAATGAAAGAACGGGAGGAAGATGCTGTGTGTCAATATGCAGCTATAATGGGCTGAGATTGCCCTCACAGACAACACTTTGCAAAAAATGTATAAATTGATGTGACAACAAAAATTTTCAAGCCTTTTGCAGAAAAGCTGACTGATGTGAGAGGTTTTCCCTTTATTCTGTTCTGCAGGTGGCACCATGTTCTTTGCTAAACTTTAGGAATTGCTATAGTCGCTTAAGCCCCCCCATGGCTCTTTCCATTCTAAGGATGCCAGAGCTCCTCAAGCAACTTCAAGAAATGAACAGGTTTGACAGTTTCTGCCTCGAGTTATTGCTTATTCCACAGGTCTTTGTCAGTAACAACTCCCATTAATTCACCTCAGAGACACTGAATAGACGGAATAATTGGGCTTTAGAGATCTTGATGGCCCTTTTGCTTTCTTTTTTCAGTTGTCCTGACCATTAAAGTATATTCCAGCTACAAGGAACAGATGGGTAGAGGCTCATTTTTGCCTCGTATGACATACCAGAGGAGCACAAAGCTCCTGTGTGCTTTTCCATGCAACACAGGTAGTTGTAGGTGAAAGAACTTTTTAAAGATAGGTTCTCTAATCAGCTACTGAATATTTCTATAACGCACATTCAAAAAAACCCAAACAACCAAAAATACAAACAAAAAAGCCAAAACAAAACAAGCAAAAAACAAACACACAAACAATTAACCAAAAGATCTCTCTTCTCCACAGCATTGTGTTTGAAAGTGCCCTCCCTGGTTCCACTCATGTCTGTTCGAAATAGCTCTTTTAATAAACTGTGCTCATGTGTGACCAGCCTCTCTCTTTCTGGAAACTAGGGAGGATTTTCATTTTTAAACTGCAGCCAAGGTCTTCTACAAGAAAATCAAAGTCTCTCACCTGATATACTTTCAGTCTGATCACTGATTTTGTGAGTAAATGCTCACATTTTCAACAGCTTTTTAGTTCTGAGGTACTAGCAGCCCAAGGCATGATGGAAAATAGGGCTGTCAAGAGCAAAACAATAACATTTTAGCAAAGAAAGATGTAATTGAGAGTTAATTCTGACGCTGAGCTATAGAATTCAGTGACTAAGTGACTGGAGTACCTGTCATGCAAGGTGAGACTGAGAGAGTTGGGACTTCTTAGGCTGGAGAAGAGAAGGCTCAAGGGTATGGAAGAAAAAGCCAAGCTCTTCTCAGTGATGCCCAGTGACAGGAGAAGGAAGAGGTAATGGGCACATGCAGGGAATTCCATTTAAAAATATGAAAATATTTTGGAGGGGATTGTTTGTTTTGGTTCCCTGGGAGTGTGGTCAAACACTGGTCCCACTGCCCAGAAATGTTTTGGAGTCTCTCTGGTTGGAGACTCTCAGAAGACACATCCCTGAGCAACATGCTTTGACTGAGCAAGGGGTTGGGGCTCGATGGTTTCCAAGGTTCCTTCCAACCTCAACAATTCTGTGATTCTCCCACGACTCTCACTTAAGAGTCCTCCCTGTGCTAGCACTTCACATCCTTCCAGGTGGCCTGTTTCTGTATATTGACACAGGAAGACCATAATGGAAAGCATTTTGGGAAGTGTAGCAAATTTCTTCCACTTGTATTCAAAAGTTTATATTAAACTTGTGCTGGTGAAAAACAAAGGACACTCAAAGGCTTTCAATTCACACTTCAGTAACACAATTAATTTTCTTGTCAAAGACAGAAAAAGTGATAGCAACCCAGCTGCAAAAAGGTTATAGACAGAGCTGTTGTCTTATGCTCATAATTAAATATTTCATTGACAGTTATTATCAAATGTTAATTAGAATATGTTTCTGTCAGCCTTCCCTAGCAGGCAAAACATTTCTGTCAAAAAAATCTATTGCCATTCTATTGAAGATAATATTTTGCTTCATACGTGACTGAAAAGAATTCTCTTGGTATTTTTTAACTCTAGTATTTCTGAATATCCTATTCTCACATGGATAAGTAGGATGAACACCAAACAGAAGCAGGCTGATTATTTTTATTATTTACAGTATGGTTGCAATATACTTCTCCGACAGTACCAAGAGATCTTTGCTTGATCTCAGTAACAATGTATTTAGGACTCTTCACATACAATTTGTTTTAATTTGCTGTGCTATTTGAGCATATTTTCAATATATTGAAGATCTGTGAATGAGCTTTGTTCCTCTGGTCCTTAGACTACCCAAATATAAAAACCAGCTGGAAAAAGAATCAATCAAATGTAACTCTTTCCTTAATTAACAAGAATTAACTGTTGCTCTAACTACAGGCAGAGGTTTGCACAGAAAAATGTAAGCCTTTCTACCAATTTCAAACCTGCAATGGTTCTTACTGGAATAAATTCCAGAAGATCCAAGAATGACTACTGTCAGCTGGCTTTTATCTGATTTTATTTACATTGAGAAAACTACAATATCAAATATTTCCAACAAACTAAAATATATAGAAATTTCTAGTTTTGTGGCTCTCTGAATGAGACATGAGTTGTAGGTACCCCAGGACAGCTGTTTCAGTTAATATACATTTAATAACAAAAGACACAGGTTTTTCATGATCAGTGTTTTTGAGCTGACATTTTAGTGCAGTTACTTATGAATTTTTATTTCAATTTAATACATATTGCATCTTGTATAAAAATTATAAGCAGAACAGCATTAATTGTGCCTAACAAATTACATCTCTAATGGGCCAGAAAACTCATTGAAATGAAACTAGAATTGAATTTACCAGAGCCCAATAAAAATACCAGAGGTCAATAAAATATTTTATTTCATTTTATTTCAATATAATTTCTGTTATTACTCCACAAAACCTCTTGCTTGAACTTTAATGTGAACGAATATCCAATATTCAGAAAAGTCTTATCTTAGATTTCAAAATCAAAGCGCTTTAAAGTACAATTCTGTATTGATAGAGAGGAACATGAAAATGTACTTGGAAACTGCAGCACTCCAGAAAAAAATGTATGTGCATTTGAAATTCATATTCAGTTTTCATGTAGCCAGGTGTGTTTAAAGGCCACTGTCAGCCTGCCCTGCACACTTAAATGTCTGTTAATAGATGGAGATGATCAAGGCAATATGTGCTCAAAGACTGGTTCAGATTATCAATTTGAATGGCAATGGAACATTATTTGAATCTCACTTGGGCCCATCTAAAGAAATTCTCATAGTGCATCCACCCTTCAGGGAATGTCCTGTGGGGATGGAAATCTCCTACCAGTGGTGAGGGACTGAGCACAGACATGGTGTAGGTGTTGCTCAGTGATGGGGAATCCTAAAAGAGAACCCACACAGTTGTTTTGGGTGTGTTGCCCAAAACGTTTTGGCACACCCATCAGATTTCTTCTGAGGAATTATAAATATCCTGTTAAAACTGCTCATAGTTTGTTCTCATGTACTTTTATCTCTGCTACTAGAAAGTAGTTAATTTTAAAAGAAGGGAAAAAATTGGAAGCCCCATCCAGCCATTTCACCAGTGTCATGCTAATAAACTTTCTCAGTATGAACATATAATTTGTATTCATTATTCTTTGTGCCAGATTGTGGGTTTTAGGCTATTGCACAACATAACGATTATAGAGTACTGATAATTAATATATATTTTTACCCTAAAATCTTTTTTTCCCCAATACAGAGCTGTTTTCTCTCCAGGCTTCACAATGTTTCCTTAGATAAGGTATTCTCCATTCTTTCATTACACAAAACCTGAGAACTCTCCAGAATATATTTGCTTGTCAAAGGAAAATGACAAGCTTTTACAACTGACCAGCTATGCTATGATTAGCTGTAGTGGATTCTGCCCACACCTTAAAAACTTCCTCTAGAAAATATTTAGATTGAGAACTATACCTTTGACATAAGTCAAAATTGTTCTCTTGGCTTAAAAGAAACTATGAAAGCTCAGAAATTACTGTAATCCTTTGGTATTTTTCCTACAATTCTGCCTCAAATCTTTAACTACTCCTTAACAATTAAGTACTGATGGCTGTGGAGAAAAAAAATCTATCAATTTACCTGCAGAAAAAATACAATTATATTTCTCCCAAATGTTCTGCCAGTAGGTGACTATAAGACAACAATAAGGACATAAAGCCATCAACAAGCTGGGGAACACGAAAAGGTGGCATCATTTTTCTAACTCCCAGTACATCATCAGCCTGGACCTGGCAGCAGCATTCAGAGTGAAGAAATAATTCATTCCCCAGTGCCAAGGTAGTCTTTGTAGCTCCAGAAAGCAGAACAGAATGAGACTCACATACTCGAATATTTAAAAATAAGTTGACATCAACCACTCATTTTAGTCCAGCTTGTGAATAGTTACAATTCCCATTAGAGTTGGGACCCATGACCTTAAATGCTCTGAGCATGTGACTAAGGTGAGCAGCCTTATTTCCTCTCAGTATCTAACAATTATAAATATTTATGGACAGTCCTAACTTGAAAAGAAATTATGATGAACTAGTGAGAACCTCAGCCTTGCTCCTCAACTTTCCCTTTATTTTCTTGATAAAATGTGTTTTCTTTCACACAGCTTTGCCTGATTTATACTGACAGCATGCCAGGCTTTGGTAAAAAGATAAATCTCTGCTGTTCATCACCCAGCATCTCCCACTGTTCTCTGGGAGCTCATCTGTTCTCTGGCTGACATACCATGGAAATCCTACATTCCTGGGACAGGTGAGCGGGCCATGGTCCCAGTGGAGCTGGAAATGGACAGCTTGGCTCCATGCTTAATATAGAAATGCCAAACAGTTGCAGCTCCCGCTAAAGTCAGACATTTTTATTAAAAAATTAATGAGGGAAAAGATCAATTAATGTTGTAATTATCTCTCTTCTGTTTTTTTTCAGAATGTTTGTATGTGTCTTAATGATTTAGCAGCAGAGACAGCACAGGTGGCCACAAGTTGAAGGGAAGGGGTGGCTGGGGCCATTACTCCAGAGAAATCAAGAGTTGTGAGAGGAAGAAATGTGTGGTTAGGGAAAAAAAAAGAGAGAATCTGGAAAGCCAGTGGGGCAAAGAGACATAAAGCCTGTTTCCAACTGAATTGGCAGAAAGTCAAGGCCTGTCAGAGCAATAACTGCAGTAAAACTGAAATTGTCAGGCACTGTTAGTCACTGTGTTCATATGCTAGTGCTACTGGAAGCATTTAAAAGAGGTGTCAACCACTGCTATTTAAAAATACAACCCCTGCTGTACCCGCCCACAGCCCACTCCAACCACAACACGGCTGAGAAGGAAAAAACAAACCGTGCTGCTCGATGTGCACTTTTGTCCTGTGGGTCTCAGGCAGGGTTAGAGAGGAGACTGCTCAGGCTCGTTGTTGTGAAAGAGACGCAGAGTGATGCTCCTCTGGCATGAGTGAGGATGGGGATGCTGAAGAAAAGGATGTTTTAAAGGCTACCAGGAAAAGAGTCACTATTTTGTAGGTAGGTATCTGAAATATTTTTAGTTCATTCTAGCCTTTCTAATAGTGGATAATATATTTCTAAGGTATATTATTCTTCCTAAACAACCAGCGACCTCACTGATGAAGGCTTCTGAAGTTTGTATAGAAAAATGAAAAAGTTTTGAGATGCCACCCATGCCTGGAGCTGCCACTTATTGAGGATCCTACAACCTCTACTTTACTGGCAGTACAAAATTGCACTGTATTACTAAAATATTTATGTAGGTAATAAAGTAGGGATAATGGTATTTCCCTAACAACAAGAGAATATGGCAATTCATAAAAAATTGGTACAAGAGATACTTGCACTTTAGAAGACAATAAATAATACATAGTTCCTTTGATCACACTATTATTAAAATTAATATATAAAAATTATGTATTCTCAACTGCAACACTAGGGAAGATTGTAATTTGCCAGCTCAGATGGAATGCTCTGACCTGTAGATTTCCTGCTTTCCCAGTTCTCTAAGAATAAAGCCTCAGCACACAGCTATGTATAACCCTAGCAGTAATTTGGACATAAAAAATACATGGAAACATTGCTAAAAAACTTTAACATGAGGCAAAATTTGGCAATGTGTTGTAGAAGGTCAATAACAGATCAAATGTAATGCAAGGATCACCCATTAAGTTCGATTCATTCACTGCAGAGTTTTATAAATACATTTAAATACCATACCTGAATTTTAGGAATAAAGCATATATAATAAAAAAAAAATAGGATCCCAGAAAAATAGTTCTGGAAATGGCTTAGGAAACTGCAACTAATCAAGTAAGATGAACCATGAAGACCACTAATTTAGACTTTGGTGTATAATTTGGTAAATAAGATGTAGAAGAAAGGAAATTACAGCATTTGTCATCACATTATGTGAACAAATACAAGTACTGCCTTCCACATGCAGGGGGGAAAAAAACATAAAAAACCAAGCCAAACAACAAAAAATCCCACCCAACTGAAAAAAGAAGGAAGGAGAGAGAGAAGAGGCTTTTTTAAAATTTAAAAATATCCAGATATTGGAAAAAATCCCTCTAAATGAAAGACTTGGGACATTTGATTTATCAAGATGCTTTGCAGAAATATTAAGGAATTGATTCCCGTCTTTTACACCTTAGCTCTGAAAATACTTCAGACAGTAGCTAGTTTCTCAAATCTGATATGCAAAAAATCAATCCCATCCCAAACCAAATAGCTCAAGTTAGAAAAGCCAAATATCAACCTTGCCATTCTGAAACAACCTCTGTACCTCCACCCTTAGTAAATAAATTAGAAATCTAACTTTCCCACTTACACATCTTTAGACTAGCACTAGGCTTATCAATCAACCCAGGAACTTCTTGGTTAAGTAATGACAAAAAGTAAGAGGATATTTCAGGGAATGCCAGAAACACTGATGAATTTAAGTCGTCAGTTTTTTAATTAGGCGCTGAGACATGATGGTGCATGAGTTATTATGATATATATCTCATTTGGAACTAGCAAGCTGCAAATAAGAAAGCATGACAATGTTTTTTGATAACAATAAACTATGAAAGAAAAACGTTAGCACACAATTTGCCCACAGGATGATATTTAAAGAATGACATGGTCTCTGCTGTGTATCATTCAGCAGAGTAAACACAAATAAAACCTTTGTGAGGAAAGGTATGAGAAAGGTCATGTCAGTATTTAAAGCTATGGAGTTGAGAGCTTCTTTAAGACAGTATCTTTTCCACTGAAATGGCTTGCAAAGCTCGTTCAGCTCGTGCTGCTGCCTTTTGGCCAAAAAAGTGGGTTCATTCACTCAACAGTGTTTATAATACATGCAGAGGTAAAGCAAAATTTTTCAGGAACAGGAGAGAGCACACATGGAGAGGAACTGGATGTCAGAAGGAAAAAAGACATAGAAAAATAGCTTTTTAACGCTTCTGTAGGGATCTACATGGGTCTAACTGACAGGTTTCTGATCCAACCTTTTGGGTCGTAAAGTTAATAAGTCATTTGATTGGATATTTCTTCCCTCTCCCAAACTGATCAGATGTTTTTGTGAGTCAGAGATGTCACCATCCTTCCCCCAGAACCACTTTTCAGAGTCCAGAGACATTTTTTAGTTTAAGTACTTTAGGCATTTGAGTGTGCAGCTTTTCCAAATCACTCCGTTTTTGCAGCCCATTGTGTTCACTTACTTGACTAATGTGAGCAAATCTTACAGCACAGAATTCTGAAGAACTGATCTGACATTAATTTAGACGTATTTGTTGGCAGAGGAAAATAAACTAATACTCTTTGAATAGAAACAAAGGAACTGGGAGAACCCCACTACAAACCACCATCCTGCAAGGCTTGTAGGAAACAATTGTAGACAAACAATTTTGCAGGAGCAGATTAGTGCAATAGTCATATATCAGGCCCTTCAACTTCAGTCAAATGGCAATCATTTTCTGTAAGAATTAAAGGACATAAAACAAAGCTCATGGTGTCTAGGCGTTCAGGAAAGACAAGCTAGAGAGCAAGGCAGAATGTTCTTTTAATTAGGAATTTTGCACCTAATTTTCCATGCTTCATCCTAAAACTTCCTCTTGAAAAGGCTGAGCTAAACTCTTCTTTTCCCCGAGGGTTTGCATAGAGTGAGAACTGGTAATTTGTTTGTTTGTTTTGGTTGTGTATCTGCTCGGTGCCCAACATTTTCACCTCATTGTCACGCATATCAGATAACCAATGGTGTTACAATGTTGCAATAAGACATCCTTTAAAACAAATATGTACTTTGAATGTAAATGCAAAGGAATAGCTGCAGTTGCTGTTGATGGATGGAGCGTCCCTTGTCTAAGAGTTTCTCTGAATGGAAAGTCCATCCAATTGCTCTGCATGTACCTTGTTTTTCCAAGGACAAAATGCAAAAAATCTCCTCCAATAAAATATATTCTCTGAATCCTTTTAAAAGAAAATACCTCTTCGAAAAATCATTTAAGCAAGAAGAATCCGGTGAAATGAAAGCATCTCTCTCAACTACAGCAGTATTTTCTTTTTCTTGGACAGCCATTAACTAAATTAATTACCTTGCTGCGGAGTCAATTAGGTAATATTAGTACATAAATACCCCAACTAATTATTCTAAGCTAATAAAAAGACAACTGCCGTCAAAGACATTTGACACAACCGTGTATGTTGAATGTAAATTTTCCCATTTGCTTTCCAATCCAATTTTAATTAAAACATTATAAATATCAGTCATTCTCATAAATGAGTTTTATAGCATCACAAGCTAATCACTCCAGAAAAAGAAATGGAGGGACAATAATCCCTTGCATAATTATGCTTCCAGTTAGAAAGAATGAGTTTAATAAATAGCTCATCAATTTCAGAGTTTTAACATAAAATGTTCACCGACCAAATAGATGTACCTGCAGTCTAATTGCCTGAAAATGAACCCATAAAGATATGAAGAAAACATATTCTTTTATTGGCCTCATAATTGCTCATTTTGGCTACTTCTCTGCTGTTTTCCAAGGAACTGGTTTTATAGCATTAATGAAGATAAATGATATTAATGAAGACAAATCTTGAGTGCTGTCAACTTTCTGGGCTCCTCAATACTGTCTAGTGGGTTTTTAAAATGTTTTATTAGTGAAAACTCAGGTTTTTTAGCATCAAGTTTTGTTATTTAACAACAGTGTGATTTATAAGAGGAAAATCAAGGGTTCAGGCCAATACTAGTCAGTATTTAGGACTAAATAGACCAGCTAAAAGCTAATAAAATGGATAAAATTTGATAAGAAAAGCTTGATAAAAGCTCATAAAATGTGTGTGTGGGTTTATGATTTTATGCTTGGCTTTTCCAGTGCATTTGAAGAGAAAACCAGAGATTTCCTGACAGTTGTAAGTTCATAGCCAAAGGCCTAAAAGCTGTTCTTTCTTTCTTTTAGGAAAATATTTTGAAATTTTAGAAAGAGAAGAAAATTTAATAAGGTCCCATATGGAGCAATATACTAATTTTTTCAGCCTATGGCCACTTAAACAATAACATAAAACAAACAAAAAATAAAGGAAGAGTTAACAATAAATTCTGCATGAACTGGGGAAAACAGACCTATCAAAAACCACATAATTTCTGCCAGCACGGGAAAAATAATCATGGTCATCAAACATGTTTTCAAGATTTTCACCAGGAGTTTTAAGTTCACTGTCTAAACGAAAAAACTACCATTTGCATTTATTGTAAATTAAAAAGAAATAAATAAATTCATGACCTTATCTTCCTTATTTCTGCCCTTGTCTCATCCAATGCTACCTCTCTGATTCAAGAAGCTTAAGTCTGTTTAAAAGACCAGACACATTCTCTGGTTGTCACTGACATAAACAAAAAGAGGATTGAATTTTGTGCCACCATCACTGAACTTTTCATCTTGTGGCCTAGTCCTGAAAGTTTTATTCAGTTTTCACAGCATGGCCCTGTGAGCAGATTGCAATACATCCCTTCTTCTCAGAGCCCAAATTCTTTGAAGCTCTTCACCAGCCCATCTTCATGTGCATTTTAAGTATATTATTTGAGCAAATATATTATTTGCACATTAAGAATCTCAGGATCAGGTGGTCAGGCAGAATACTGCTGGTGGCAATACCAAGACTGAAAGATTTGACTGTAAAACATTCTGCTCCCATTGGGACACCAAAAACAACAAGCAAAGGAAATTACCTGTCTCAGCACTCAGGTTTCAATCATACCTATATATTATCCTGAAGAATTAAGGAGGTGAAGGTGACCCACTCACTGCATGTTCTATATCATCTCAAGCCAAAAATGCCTCAAATATTGTTTATATATTTTTTAAAGAACTATCCATGAAACTGATATTTGACCCCACTTTATTTGAAAAGTGGGCAAATAATAAATCTCCCGAAGTATGGTTTTTTCCTACTTTCATTAATTTGACTGAAGATAACTTCTAAACAAATAATTTATCACCTGAAGTATTTTTACCTCTCCAAAGGGGCTTTTACTTTTTCCATCTCTTCAAAAGAGAGAGGGAACAAAAATGTTAAATGGAAGAGGAAAGAAAAGATGATTTGCAGAAACAGCACCTCAGAGTGAGAGGTATTCTTCATTTCTAGGTCTCCAAAGAAGAGGGGGAGAAAGTAACATGAAGAGACAGATGAACATGACTTGGGTAAGGATTGTTTTTCCTTTTCTAGCAGAGGCAAAGAAAGAACAAAAATCACAAACCACCGTGCACAAGTCAGGCATGACCTTCCTCTGAGTTGCACGGATAAACTTGTTCTATAAAGTCAAGATGCTTATGAGTCTTGTTATGTTTTCCACAGAACTACTTTCTTCTAGTATTTCTTATTTGCAGCCTTTTTCCCCCTTACAAAGTTATTTTTTTGCTGGTTTTCTGTATTCACTTCTGTTTAACTTTTTGTAAACCTGTTTAGACACTTAATATATAAACCTGGACATGTGAGTGCCCTGAATACAGAACCTCAAGCCAGGAGTAAGAAAGTAGAGGGGGGAAAAAAAAGGATATGTTTATTTATCAGTACTTAAGCACAGCCAAACAGAGCGTATCACATCATTATTCTGATTGTAGGATCTGCCATGGACCACTGCCATATTTTTTTTTATCAAACATGACAGTAACTGAGAAATACAGACTGTTTTCAAACTGTTCTAGACAGTGCACCCCTGATTTTACTCTGAGTCTACAGCGTTAAAAAAATGCAGCGGGAGATAAAGATCCCCCAGTGTGTGGCAGCACCAGACTTAATGGCACGTCACTGCCACTCACTTTCACCACGATTATCTCAAACAGGCAGAGATGGGGAGCCAAACTGGGAATCCATTTTCACTGAGCACATATCACTACAACATCTGCCCCACCATGTAGTTATAAAAATCTCCCTGCTGTTCCAGGAACCGCTTGAGCATGAAATAGCTGAGTTCCAATAAGGTAGAATTTCTGAATTCCTGGCATTAAGTGATGCCACAGTAAAACCCTTCTGCAGGAAAATGGTAAAGATTATGCTAGCACAGAGCTAAAGGAGTAGCTTTCATTTTGTGCTACTTCTAACGTATCTGAAATGTTCCCAGACATATATATGAGAAATTTAATAACTTTTTCTCTAAATTATTTTCTGTTTTCTAGGTGCACACAAGTCCTGTATATATATATATATATATATATATATATATTAAAGTCCCACACTTTCATTTCAGTGACTCAAAGTTTAAATCAGGACTGCTGCCCTACTAAAGAAAGCAAGAAAGAAACGCAGCACTTGAAATAACTTTCCTTTCAATTGTTCTGAGATCACTTTAGAACTCCATTCCAATAGTATATATTACTCTATATACCAGGCAGCAAAAATGCACTGGGCACTTCAAACTGAAGAAATTTAATTATTTGGGACTACAAAGTATACTATTTGCCTCAATGCTTGGGTTTATACAACTAATACAAACTAAAATATTAGTCAGATTTCTATACTACATCTGTTCAGTAGTACCAAGGAGAAAGTATTATTTTCTCATTAGCATTGCTCTTTTTAAATGCTTGAGATCCACAGGGATTGAAATCGACATTTTTCTTTGAGAAAGAAAACTTTCCATAGAAAACTCATTTATTTTTTGAGCTAAAAATCATCTTTGGAAATTGGTAACACTGCAGAGAATAGTTTGATTTTCCTAATCCTTTAAGAAAATCAGATTAAATACAAACATGCTTAATAGTTTGGAGCAGAAAATTAAAGCAGGAGCAGAAGGACCCACTCTTGTGTCCAAAATTACCATGGCCAGCTGCAGTTCCAGCAACATCCTGGCTCCTTCCTTGACCTTCCTGGAGCATCTCAGGAATGGCTGAGATCCAGTAGCAGCTTTCCTCTCTTGAGGCAGGGTTTTCTGCCAAGCCCTGAACAAGTCACTACCCTCCCAAAACACACACATCCACCTGCATGACACCAACCTTGATGCCCCTGGTCCCACCGAGTCACATCACCCTTTGTGACAAGCGAGACATTTGAAAAATGTTTTCTATGAGAAACTGGAAGCTCTGAGCCCTCAGCACCAACAGAGACAGGACTGGCAGCAGCCCTTCATGCAAGAAGTGTGTTCTGGGCACGTTGGGGCTGTGCCAAGAAACAAACCCCACCTTCCTGCCAGAGCTGATTGCTGTCTTCATGAAAGCACTGGCATGCCCCTTGCCAGCAGATGGCCAAGGGCAAAGCCCCTGGAGGCTCCCTCAGGCTCTTGCCCGATGCAGTGAAAGCAGCAGCATTGCAGCAGGAGACTGATGAAAATCTCCTCCAACACTTTATACATCCTGACAAACAGAACAGTCTCCTCGGATGTGGAAACAATTGGTTGAATGTTTCTGAATTGTGCATACAGTGGGGGGTTTGGACGAGCAAGAGAGTCCCAAAATGTTGCTTATTCAATGTGGCAAGGAAAGCTCTAAGAACGTCCAGTGTCTAAAAGCTGTTGTGGGGGAAATCCAGCTCTGAATTAAGGCACCAATTTCTACCCTGAAGGCTGTTAAAAATGAGAATATCTCTGACGGGGCAGTTTTATTTGGACTTGAAGTATTTAGGGTATGATTATATTATGGTTCAAAATGTATACTTAAAATTCAGGGATTGGGAAATTCTATTGGCTGTCCAAACAAGTATCCAATCCCAAAATAGCTTTGCTCCTTTCAGATCACAGTCTCTGGATGAAAACCAAACCTCAAGTTATTTGAAACTGTGCCATGAAGTGCTTCTTCTGGCTAGATAAGAACACCAGATATGGAACTGGAGCCTGCCATTCCACTGTTAGATTACTTCAGCTGTATTTATTCCATGTATTTAGGACTCCTTTGCATCGAGCCTTCTGTTGCCACCCATGTGCCAGAAAGTTCTAAGCCTTTTCCTCTACAGTTTTGCAAAAAACAGAGTCTGAATTCTGATCCAGAAACTTTTCATTATACAGATCCAAGTTACTGACATTTCTAGACCTAAACACAAAATACATTCAATAAATGATATTATTATTTATATTAATTATATAAAAGATGAGGACTTTACAGTCCTAAAATTTGATTCTCACTGTTCCTCTACCTTCATTCTCAAAGGATGGTCTGCTGAACTGGGGATTTTATGTTTCCCTTATGAAATCTAGCTTTTCCATCTTAACTTTTAAGTAGCAGGATCACTTTAAAGGGCAAAGAATAGTGTATCACCAGCATTTTTAAACATTGGCAGCTTGTCTGAAAAGCTGCAGCAGATATTAGTTGTAAAGCTGGGGAGATGAGTTAGGAATTTGAGGCTGCAAAATTTGTTTCTCAGATAGCCATCATCTCCCATTCAATGATGTATTATTTCCCAGCACTGCTGCCTTGGCTGAATTCCAGATGGATCTATGCCTATCAGAGGCATTTTTGTTTTATTCCAGTCTCCTGAGATATCCATCACACTAATAACAGAGTTGTCATTTAATTACAGGCCACATGTTGTAGTATTTTGTGTAATTTCTGCATTCTCTACACACATTATTTATACATTCGATATGGAAATAAATTGTTATGGTAAACCAGATCATTATGAGAATTTAATATAGACAAATTTTAAAATTTTATAAAAGTATATCTGCCTTGCAGATATTTGCACTGCCATCTCGCCACAAACAGACAGCAAATAAGCAACATAAAGGCAGCAAATATCTACCTCATTTTCATGTCCATACCTTATTCTGCAACGGCAACAGTGCTTCTCTGCTTTGCAAATTAGGAACACAAACATGTAGAACATCTGGATGTGTAATGGGATGAAAGAGACGGTGGTTTCAAATTGTTCACTAAGTGAATGTTATTCTATATGCCAAAAATACTTTGACAGGTCCCCTGGAAACATAATTTCAATTATATATGCCTCTGCTCTCCAAAGCTACACTGTAAACATCTGACAGCTTTGCTCAGTGAG
This sequence comes from Campylorhamphus procurvoides, assembly GCA_013396655.1. Lineage (NCBI taxonomy): Eukaryota > Metazoa > Chordata > Aves > Passeriformes > Dendrocolaptidae > Campylorhamphus > Campylorhamphus procurvoides. The sequence continues at coordinate 450,704 of WBMV01003348.1, forward strand.
TCTGGTTCCCTGGGGTGATTATAGTCCAATCTTCTGATTGAAGAATTAAGAATGCATTTTGCTCATCATTTCTGTTATCTCAGTTAAAGTGATCTGAGGAAACTTGTGTGTATCTGCTTCTTATTAACTGAAACATTTACAAATTTCTTGTCAGATACTGAAAGCAGTTAAACCAACAAGCAGTACAGATCAGTGGAATCAGGGCCTCAATCGAGGAAAGAATCAGATTGCTCAGTGTCAAGGATAGCCTTATTTAGAACAGGGGAATAGAGGTGTTAAAGACATGTTGGACTGCATGCAAAAGGCCAGGAGAGCAAATAGGAAAAGAGACATTTTCTTTACAGATGACACATGTTAATATAGAAATCACTAATCTAGAACGAGTTCAAAACTCCACAACCCATATTTCAGAACACAGTTGCATTTTCAAGGAAATTTCTTTTATAAAACTTTGCACAGTGGATGGGTGGCAAAGCCAAAAGCTCCTGTAAATGGCTCTCAGCTCTCCTCTGTCTCGTCTCAGCTTCTCTGTGGGGTGAGTTAACTGCAGTTAGGGGAAGAATCCGTTCCTATAGGTTAGGAGGTCCTTGAGTGCCTGGAAACCCTAGTATTTCAACCATTTGAACTGGAAGCAAATTAAAGCTCAAAACTAGACCACATCTTAGGCTTTATGCATCATTTAAACACACCGATTTGTGAAGTTACAAGCTTAAAAGAGCAACTTTTGACATATTTACTCAGCTTTAAAATTACTCTTTCATCCATCAGATCTTCAGAAGTTTGTTTAATTAGGGTAGAATGGGTGAGGGAACAAAGGCAGAAAGAGTTCTAAGTCAGTGACCTTCCTCCCAACTATTTTTCTCACTAGCTTTATTGGAAATACAATTTTCTTATCTATATGGGCTGTGAAAATTTGGCAGCATTGCAGGGGAGGACAGCTCATGAAATAACTGTAGAAAAAGCTGCTTTTAGATTACATGGCTCCACCTCATTCTTACATGTAATAGATGACACAAAAAGCAAAGAGAAAGTGCCTTTTCTATTGGGCCCCTCAAGTACCATACATGCAAAGATAGATATATATATATACACACATATATATGCAAAAATATCTGTAGAAATGCCTGCAAACACCAGTATAGACCACGTGCTTATGTGGATCTGACGATGTGACATGGGAGCTGTGATGATATAGACTGTCCTAAGGAAAGCTTGTTTACAAAGCCACTGTGTTGAGACTCATAGGGAACAACACACTTGGCTCTGGCAGCTCTCACACGTTTGTCAAGAAATAAAATGTCCCAATTAATAAGCCAGAAATATAGTTAGGGAAAGTTTTTTCAGGAGGCCCTAATGGTATATTTGCAAATGAAGAGTTAATTCTGTGAATTAGCAAAGGGACCATAATGCAGCCTTCAACTCAGGGATATTATGTTGCTGCATGCTTTATCTTCCCACACTTGCTTCTCCGATCCAGGAGCAAATACAGGTATTTTAGTCTACATACATACATATTGCCATGCTCTGTAATGGCCCTAAGCACAACAGCATCCTTTTTACTTCTGGGAGTCATTTCTTGGTCCCTTCCCTCCCCTACATATAAGTGCTCTATCACTGTTGCTTGTTTTTGAGTTTTTCTCACCCCTGTTTTACTTCTTTTTGGTCAACTCCTTAGCAAAGGCATCTGTGCTGTTGCTACTCAAAACTTGGAGAGGAGAACTGTCAAAGTTTCATTTTCCCTCCTCGTTGGTACTATTTTTACCTTTCCTCTATGTGTGACCTGCTGGAGAGAGCCTGGGCTCTTGCCTCTGACTCTCCTTACTGTCTTCATTACACCCTCCTCTGCCAAAAAAGGCACCTTACATTTGTTTGTAATCTGTTCCACTGCCTTACAAAGCAGAAGTGAGAAGCACCAAGGCTGTACTTCACACATCATGCATTTTTCTGGAAGCTAAAGGTCTTTACCCTCCCTCTATCATGTTATCTCTTGCCTTGCCTTCCCTCTCTATAATCAGTGCCTTGTTCATGCACAGGTGCAGACTCTTATAGGAAGTAAAAAGGCTGAAAAGAAATAATAACCCAAATTTTTGCATTAGCCAGTTTTGAGGGCTGCCTATAATTACACCCACACACAGTTTTCCATATAAACAACACTGTAGCAGCTAAAAGAAGCCATGCAATCATAAATACAGGGGAAATGACATGTGGGCCCAGGGAAAAGCAAAAAGGGAGTTATAAATTCAGGCAGAAGGACAGAAATAAGTCATAAAACAGTCTTTTCTGTGGGCCACTCCTCTCCTTAAAATGAGATTCATGAAATGGGTAAGACTTATGGATTAGCTGCTAATGGGTTGCTACAAATCTAAAGATATTAATAAGGAAAACTTTCCCATGTGAAATGAAGAACATGTATGTAGGCCAACCATTTGGATGAGATAATAATCAAAGTAATTTCGTTAATTCATACCAATGTACTTTTTTTGTTTGGTTGTTTTTTTTATATATAGTACTGCCACGAAAACAGAATATTATTTTTACATGTACAGAATCTGCCAACTGTTCTCTTTGTACCTGATGAAAGACCATTCAACCGGCTTACTGAAAACCACTTGAAGGAATTTAAAAGCAGATTAATAACAAAACTGCTAGAGGGAAGAGCAGCAGAAAGTCTGCTGTAAACATGAGAATATAATGGAAAGAGAATATAAAAAATTATGTAAGATTACTGTCACCTGGCTCTTAGAAAATCAAGCAATACATGAAAATAATGGTAGCAACAGGAACAAAAATATCCTCTGTGATTGTTCATTAAGACATAGGAAAAAAGATTTGTCCTTCCTGCTATTACAGATGGTTTATTTATGCATATATATATATATACAAAAATGTAATTTCAAATTGCTATTCTTCAGCAAGCAACAACAAGCAATTCCCAGGGTCAGTTTGTTGCCATTACATCCCAGCACCGTAGGAATGTTCTTGGGGCTGTAACTCACAGAGGAGTTGGTCTGTTTTAAAACTGAACCTGAGTGAAACAAGAAAATTAGGTACTTGGGGACCACAGGACTATTTTTGAGGAATTCATTGGAAAGGCCAAGATAAATATTTTGTGATAGTTACTGGTTACTGCATACCAATATTTGGAAGTTAAGCAACCAGGTTGTTGAATGCAGTTACTCCACTTAGCAACACTAAAAGGAAATGTCCAGAATTGATACTTTTCCTCCTACACACTTTTGTGGTTTTGGGAGAGAAAGGTTGAAGAAGTTTGACAGGGCTGGTTACAGTCCTCTCTTTCTGCTGCTGTTGGAAGGAAACCTAACTCTCCTCCCCTGTCCATTTTCCAGAAACAACTTCCTACTCCCAGAACTGTCAGCCTCCATGAAATCTGTGAGCCAGGTACTGGCTGGGGGCTCAGATGCAGGTATGACTGAGGTGAGGCTTGGCTGACCACCAGGGGTGGGTCTGGCTCCCCAGCCCATCTGAAATTATTGGCAACAAAGAGCAGAATGGAGCAGATACATTAGGGAGCTTTCAGGGAGCTATCATACTAAACCCAGAAGTTATATATTTCCACAGTTTCTGTGACTTGTTTGAATTCCCTATCTTAACTTTATGTGGCAATTTGGCTGCTATCTTTTGTCTAATTAGAACTAAATGCAGACTGTACTTTAACTCTATTAGTTCCCTTAATGGCATTATCTCAAGTTTGCAGAGGTGCTCAGTAATGTCTACACTGGTGCCCTTTACATAAGGTTCATTGCTTTTCCAAGTAATAACACAGGCTGAGGATTCAAGGGGTGATTTAGTTAGAGCTAAATAAAAATGACTTGAATTAAAAGCAGAGGCTTCTTAATTAGTTCTGTAATTTCTTCCTCCTTTTATATTACCATTGCTTTTCCATCTCTCCTTTAATAAGATGTCTCTCCCTCCTCCCTGGTACCTGTCTACTTGCAAGGACCTTTGCATCTATCTTTTTCTTGCCCTCCTATTTTTAGTGCACATCTGTTCCTGTTTTGACCTCAATTCTTTCTCATCTGGGGCTTAATTTTTCTGTGTCTTCCTACTGCCAGATCTCCTCACAGCTGTCACATCTCTTCTCTCTAGCAGATCCATAGTCCTTCTGTTGGTGGTGAGTACCTGGACACCTTCTCTGGATGTGGCAGGAGAAGGCAGGACTCAGGGAAGCTCCTGCCCAGCTGTCCTACCTCCTTCACCCAGCTCCATACTCCTAAACACTGCCAGTGTGGGCGAGTTACAACTTGCTCTGTTTTCTCCCTGCACTTCTTTTATGCTTTTCTAATACCTTAAAAGGTTACCAAGAACTGTGAACCGAACTCAGCGTGCTTTACCAGCATGCCAATAAATTCCACTTCTGTTCCTTTCACAGGCTGTATTTCATTTTTCTTTAGATCAGTAATGAGGAAATTTGTTTTGTTCCACCGCATTTCTTCTCTTGGCAGAAGAATTAAAAGCAGGAACAAGGAGAGGGAGCAAGGTCTTTATGGCTTTACTCCTGGCCACAGAAACATGTTTGCAGAAGAAAGGGTTTGTCCTCATCTCCTCAGGTGCATCTACTATGCACCTTGTGCAGCCTTAAATCACAGGAGTGCACACTGGTGGATGCTGACAGCAGTGATGCCTCCTGGCACCTGCTCCTGCCCACACACTCCAGTGACTGTGAGCGAAGCAGTCAAAGCCCTTTGCCTGCCCCTCTTGTCATCACTGAGAACACTAATGCTGTTGTCCCGTCTGTAAAAAGTGGTTTTGAAAAAAGAGCGTGGTGGTTGTGCAAACAAGGATCAGCTAACATAAATATTTCCCCTGTTTAGCTGATGTGTGCTCTACTTTTGTTCTAGTCAAGTATCCATGCAGATTCAGTGTTATAAAACAGTGGTGGAGTAACTGAATACATTAACATTTAAAAAGACACTTAGGCTAATATTTTTAAGAATTTAATTTAAAAAATATTACTTTGTACTCAGTGCATGTTATCCAAAGGCCACATATACCTTTAGCAATTTCAGATTATATAGTGAACGTGTCAATGCTAGAAATTTCTGCTTCTAATTGCATGTAATGTTGTAGGAAAGAGATACGTGCACTGCAAATAGCGCTCAACTGAAATGTTAAAAATTATCCCTTCTGCTTTTCCTCCCTCTTAGAAGACAAAGAGAATCTAATTAACATGCTTAGTGTCTCTCCAAAATTCAATTCAAACTCAAAGTATGCTATCAAAGGCTTAAACATCAGACAGAAAATGATTTGGGATGACTGAGCTATCTCTGCAAATACATTAATTCAACTCTAATGGGCCCTTATGAAAGATGATACCAAATGCAGTTAAAAGGACTCTACCTGCTTTTAAGAGAGAATAATAAAGTTATTAGGGATTTTCTTGAGCCTTAAAGCTGTCTTGCAATTGTTGAGCACGATCATGTAATTTGATAAATGCAGCAAATGACAGAGTGTCTTGTGAGCAGAGTTGTGCATGACATTTTTCTCTTCGGTGATCTTTTCTCAATGAAAAAAGTTTTCCCTCTGTCTTACAGAGACAGAATCTTTCAAAATCTGCAGTTTTTCAGGTTCTCTCAAATTTCACCCAAGAGAGCCATTTACAGATTTTTTCTTTTTTATTTTTTTATCATTCTTTTAAAAAGAAATTTCTGTGTATCAGATTTCCAGTCACCCTGACAGCATTCCCCGTCCAAGTCATTTCTTTGATGCAGCATCCTGCATCTCTACCTTGCAGATGATAAACCAGGTTTCAGCATTGCTTGTCATGTGCTCAGAGCCGGTGTGTCATTTCAGTAAATGCAGGATGTTAATCAGATAAATTATAAAGAAGAAAAGGAACATAATAGCAGTTTCTTTCAAAATTCCCTTATAGATTGCAATAAAGCAGACTCTCCCTCATTCTGCACAGTAAGTATCTCACTTTCACCTATCAATTTTTCTGTTTCATACAGGCATGCTATCCTGAGCACATTAAAGCAATATTGATGAGAGCAAAACGGTTTGTTTTTTAGTCTGGATTTCAAAGAAATGTTCTTAGGAACGAAGGTATGTCTGAGAAGCACAGCACTCTTATTAGCATTTCTTCAAAGATGCCTTCTACTTGGTCCCAGCTACAAAGGCAAAATCTGCATTTGAATACAGGTGTTCAAAATGAAGTTGAAAACTGTCAAGAATCTTACGGAAAAGATGGACACAAGCCACTAAACTGAAATGTAGCAATAGGAAAAAGACAGTGAGTGTGCACAGATTAGCAGCTCTTGTGTGTTAGATATGGCATCAGAAAAAGGAAAACCTGCCTATATTTCAGAAGCTTCCTGCTGATCACAAAAAAATATGCACCTTTCGGTCATTTGACTTGCCACCAATTACCACCAGTGCTAATGCCAAGAAAGTCCCTTACTTTATGAAACTATGAAGTCTTTTAGTGTTTCTAAGTAATTACTGCCCAGATCACTGAAAAAAGAGGTTCCAAAATATCCAGACCTGTGTGATGAGATCCTGATCCTTCATAAAAACACATAACAAACACAGATAGGATAATGGTGCAGTCCCTATGAGACAATTTTTCTTCATAAGCCCAGGCAATTAGGGTTCAAATCCCAGGATGCTTGGTCTCGTTCCATACAGTTTATTTGAGCCAAATGTGTATATAACAATAAATATTAACCACAGCTTTTGACATAACTGTTTAGAACAGGACTTAGAAATGAATTCCACAGCCAAAACTACATTGAATAAATACTACTTCTTATCTACTTTGTATCTTAAGACTTTTAATTTAATCTGTTACTCACCCATTCTGAAAAATGAAGCAAGTAGAAACTCCTGAATAACTTTTATATATTATTCTTTAATTCATACTTCCCACAGAAAAAACCAAAAACATTTAAGAGGCAGTTAAGACCAAGAAACACTAACAATAACTGAAAGATAAAGAACCATAAGAAACTAATTGCTGCCAAAATATATTATTAAAAACAAAATATTCCCTGTAATTTCATGGAGCAGTGTACAAGTCAAAATTTTCTTATGTGTTCCCTATGAGTTTGAACCCATGTAAAGTCTGTCAGGAGTTCAAATATCTTCTTTTGCTGTTACCTCTCATCTTTCTCCACACTGTGCATGGTGAAACAGTTGGAAAACACCTCTGACAGCCTGTCTCTCTCATAGTGCTGATGCTTCCATGTTGCAAGCCCCTGAGCCAGGTTTTCACCACAAGAGTACAATGCCTGGGCAAGAACCAGGACTTATTTTTAGCATTACTTGTGGCCTTTCTTAGATATTACACATTAACAAATTAACTTCTCAAATTCACAAGAAGCTTTACATTTTGTATAAATGTGGCCATTTCAGTGTTTATATCCCAGGAAGAGAACTGATGAGGACACCTCATACCCATTTTGTTAGCATCCTTCTGACTCCATTCATAGCCCTTCCAAGTTATAAATTACTGTATCGAGCCACGATGACTCACTGTAATTTAGACATATCAATCAGTCCAACCTCCAGGACATAACAATTTAATAATGTTTCACTTAAAACACTTGTCAAGAATACATGACAGATAGCTGTCTTCATCTTTCACTACAGTGAAAACCAGTGAAGGAGTTTGGATCCCTTATGGTTTAGCTGTGTAGTAATATTTAGAGGTTTCTTTCACAGAAACATGTATTTACTTTTTTTTTTTCCCCCATGTGCTTTACTTGTTTGTAAAATTCCTGACTGGTCCCCCTAATTTGTTGTACATTTCATTTACCTCAGTTAATGTTTCCATGGACAGCCATTCTTTTTTCTTTCATTCAGATTTCATTTTGGTTCACTTAAACTCTCTGAGAATGGCATTTCATTATTTAACCAAACTTGTCTCCCTGGCCTTTTCCTTCCTTTCTTCTAGTGGTAAACTTAGTTCTTCTTGAAAGAAAACATTGGAGTTCAAACAGCTGTTTTCAAAATGGCTTTGGAAGAAAACCTTTTAGATAGAGTACGGAAAAAATCAGATATTACAACCCATTTTTTTCCAAACTAAATATCTTGAAACATTAGCAGGAGCTTAGTGGAGAATTCTGAATAGCTTTAAATAGAATCTGACACCGTAAGTTGAAGTTTCATTTGTGCCTGATCTTGAACCAATAACTGAGCATGTTGCTGATCTATCAGGTCTGATTTACTGGTACTGTCAAGCATTGCAGTCTTTCCAGGTGCAACCCTTTCAGGAGGCTTGGAGAAACCTGCAGTTCTAGAGGTCTCTCAGTGATTAATTACTAAAGTAACCTATCAAGAAACCCACTGCCTTCTCTCCAAGTTCAGCCTGGATTTCTTTCCAGAAGATTGCCAAAGAGAGACTATGTTTTAGTCACACAGAAGTTACTGATCTCAGTATAAAAGTGGGTGGTAGAGTGGAGGAATCCACTGATCCCACAAAACTCAACTCTGCCATGAATCTGCTATGGAACATGGACAGGCATTTCCCCCTTTTCATTGGTTGAGTTCTTTATAGGTGGACACGTTCTCATTCTTATTCATCACTCAAAACTGCCTTGTAGCTAGAACTTCACTCGTGCAAAATTTGCCTAAAATTGTCCTTATTATCAAGCAGCTGTTATAGAAGACATAAGTTTCCTGGATCTTCCTATAAATCAAATCTTTAAGGATACCTCCCTTGGAGTAATCCAATAAGAAATAAAGCACACCCTAACTCTTTTTATTGTATTTTTTATAAGTACATACTTATTTAAGAGATCTTAGTTGCCTACCATGTAAGTATTTGGTAAGTTTCTAATCACAATGCTGGTGGAAGTCTCCTAGATTTAGACTGCAAAATTTTAACTGATGGACTTTAACATTTTAAATTTTGAAACGAGCAACTAAAGCCAAGAACAAATGAAAATATCTCCACTGGAATAACAGGGAGCAAGACATAGTAGGAAGCAAACTTTGTTTAACCTCTTTTTGGGATCAGGCAGATAAGCAGGCATTGTTTCTATCCTGATTTCCTAAATATAAGGTTTATGCACATATTCACATATTATTACACATCACATCACTTGTATTAAAAAAAAAAGTTCACTATAAAATTCCATCCAATATCCATGACAAATTCAGGCTTTAGTCTGCAACAGTTAAATATGAATGGGTCAGATTTACTTGGAATAGCTGAGAATTGCACATCAGGGAAAGCCCAGGAAAAAAAGTATAACTTCATCTATCTGGAGACCAGAAATTCTATGACTGAGAAATGCTGTGGTATGTCTCAAGACCATTTATAAAGATATATTGTTGTAATAGACATGGCAGGAATTAGCTTTGTCACACAGCACCAGCTTATACTAGTTTTAAGCAGGCTGGGCTTTTTTGGAGAGAGCTTAGTTCAAAATATGTAACTCTGAACATGCTCAAGAAGTAACAGACTCTGTGACAAATAAAGGAAATAAATGTAGTGGGGTTTTATTAAGGGGGGAAAGCATACAGGGAGTATAATCTTAAATTAGGTTTGGTAAGGGAAAGAGCATCACTAGTAAAATTCTTAGAGTCTACATAACCCTCCGTAGGCTGAACCATTAGTCTATTGCAGGTCATGGACATTATCTTAATATTTGTGGTATTGCTTTTTATGAGCTGCAGGGACAAATGATAAAACTGCAGTAATATAAATATTTGTCACAACAAACTGTAGCTGATATCACTTCATCATCCCCCTATACTGAGAATTACTAACTCCTTCAAACTTGGTACAACGTCTGCTCTACATGGTTACAGGAAAAACAACAACAACAACAACAAAGAATAAAGAACAGAGGGAAAAGCCACAATTTATCTCATGACTTTTCCTTTTGTGGCTTAATACAATGGTTCCCATTCTACCTTGTCAAGCTGGACATAAATGGAACAGTTGGAAGCTGAAGACTAAAAGTTTCAAGCCTGGTTGTGCTTATGCACTAAGAAATGACTGGAAGCAGCCACAGCTCAAGGAGAATTGAATGCTCTGAGAAAGGATGTCATTCCAGAAAAACAGTATACTCTTCAGCTATTCTTTCTTTTCATTTTTTTTATTCCTGTTGTTGTTGAAATGTTAGCATCAGTTGGCACACTCTCTGTTCCCCATCTGCCAACAATTCAGCAAAACACTGATCATTCTGAGAAAGGTGGAAAAAAGCATCAGGTTCAAACAGAAAGCTGTATAAAAGTTCATGCATGATTCAATCTCCTGTAGGGCTTTTTAGTCTATGGCATAAATCTCTAAAGCTAGAATGTAATAAAGAGGGAGAATAGTGCAGGAAAATGAGTCCTAAAACTTTAAAGACCACATTTTACCCTTGTTGTTCATACAGAGCAGTACCCAATTTGCTGCCTTCAGTATGAACAGAATCCAGCTACTTTCAGAACAAGCAACAGGGAAAACTTGAGTGCTGCACGCATACATGTATTTTTAAAATGTATGGTCCCTGGCAATATAACTTTGGCACAAAAGTTTTTAATTTCCTGTATGTTACAATGCTAAACGTAAGAGAATCGAATCTATTCACGTTCATACAAGAATGGCCTTTTAGCACAGCAGGTGTCACTGAGCTCAACTCTCACTCTCACAGTTCTGACTGCAATGATCCCAGTCCAGCCCATGCATCAAACTGACTTCACCTGGGCAGTTCTGCAGTGGATCACAGAATCCCTCTCCACAATAGGTCAGGAAAGACCCTGTGAAGGGCTAAAGAACACTTTAAGGATATGCTCCTGCTCGGAAACTCTCACGGGCTCCAAGCTGGCAAAAGGATGGGTGTTCCATTAAATGGAAAATAAAACTTGTCATCTCAATTCATCACTGTATGCAAAATTATAACAAAAATCCCATAACAAATGAAAAAGAAGTCAAATTTAAATTGGAAGAGACTCTACCCTTGAAAATGTCAGAAGTGAGAGGGATCATAATCAGAAATGGCAGAAAACCATCTGATTTTCAATGAAAATGTTACTGAAATATTTTCTTTACTCAGCAAGTATTTTGCAGTTCCCCTACTCAACTTGCTGTGTCTGCAATGCAATATATTTACAGGCTTTAACAGTTTTTAATGATTTCCAAAGGAACTGAAGTGCTATTAATCTAGAAGTTTAAATCATAAACAGGTTAAACGTAAACTGAAGAAAGGAATGAAGACAATTGATTTTCTTTTGTGGGGAAATTAGCTGCTGGCAGGTAACTTGGAGCTGGCTAGTAAGATAAATCATTTAAAACAAAATGTTTGCACAATAATAACAGATTCTAGACTGTTCCATTATTTTCAGGCAACAAAAACCTTTTCTGTGCCATCTTTGTCTATTGGAAATTGCAGAATTGTAACTAAGCAAAAGGTACTTGGCAAGCTTTTTTGGCATTTGTGCTGTTAAGTAATAAAATTCATTCAAACTGCAGTATTTAATGTTTATATAGGTGTTTCCGTGTGTGTTGGGTGGCTGTACACTCACAGAATGCAGAAAATGAGGAAATAAAAAAAAAAAAGGAAACATTGAAAGCTCTAAGAAGGAAGTTACAACATTTTTCTTCTAAGATGACACAAGATAATTTAACACTTTAAGAGCTTTTCTCACAGAAAAGCCAGAGCCCTCCATTTTTCATTATTTGACTTATAGTTTCTTATAAAGAAAGAAAAACATTCTAGCTGTGCATTTCCTCAATCAGTCCATTCCCCTTTAAAATATGTATTAATCCTGTGAAGGTGCTTGTTATGTAATGGCATCATACAGGCACCAGACTCAACTCTCCAAACTTCGGTGTCTGAGCCATGGGCTTAAAATTAGGCAGGAAGAATATCGACCCAGCTAGGGAAAGATCATCTCTCTTTCTCAGTAATGCAGAAAACATTATCTAGCTTTGATTATGTCCTTCAGAAGTCTGAAAGCCTTAAAATAACCTTTCTCACCCTCAACATTTTCCCTCTACAGATCTGAATAAACACATGAAACAGACATGAAGCCACTTTTCTGAGCTGCCCTAAGAGCATTTAGAGCTTATATTTCAAGTTCCATGAAATGTATTCCTTTTTTCAGTCCACAATGCATTTTGTTCTTTCAAACCACCACGAAAGTTCTTAAACCCAAAGGTTAATGCTAAGCTTGCACAGTACAGCTGTTGCTATGCAAGACATTTCCACACCACTGCTCGTAGCTGTCTGCAGTATCAGCCCTGAATAGAGGCTGCCAATTTGGTCAAAAGGCAGCTGTTTTGAAAACCCAAGGATAAGATCAGCCCTGGTTTGACGGAAATTTGGGGCTTGTGGCTTTGGAGTGAAAAGTTCAATGAAATACTTCACTGCACAAACAGTAACCACTTGGAGCTCTTCTCAAGATCCTTGGTTCTCCAGTGAAGCAGAGCATATGTCTGCAGAGGACCTTAGGCCCATTTGGAAATCCTGTATGCTGGCATACATAAGTTGCCATAACAAGTCATAACATAAGTCAAATCATTAAAACCCTTTAAAAAAATTATTTTAATTATTCCCACATTATATATGTATTACATAAGTAAGACCTGCTGCTTGCCTGCATGTATACAATTTCAGCAACAGGAAAGATATACAATGCTATTTGCAACTATATAAGGAAGTTTACTATTATATATATGACTATATAGTATATAAATTTATAGTTGTTATAAAATTATATAAGAAAAAATACTATCTTAAAGACTGTGAATGATTGCCTCCTGAGTTATGAAGAATCACTTTAAGCTATTAGTATCTGGTCAGGAGCTAACCTCCTTAGAACAATGGCACATGTTTTTGAGTGAGAATCAAGGGCTGGTGCATTGTCAGAGATGCTCTCTCTGCCTTCAGCTGTGTGAACCAACTCAGCTACATGGGAAGAGTAGACACATGGAAGGCACCTCGGAGAGGAAACTTCTACCCAAGCAGAGCTGTTGGGCAAGTACCTTAGTTCACAAAGAGGGGATTTGTAGTCCTCCCTCCCTGACAGGTACTGCGGGTGCTCACGCGTTTCATGCGGCACTAATTACGCCGCTGCTTTCCCTGGTTCACCAGCATTTCACTTCTGCACTGCTGAGCATCCCCATGCTAAGAGTTTATTCCTCTGACTAATTTTAGGCATGCAGGCAACTTCTGCTGTAATTAGGCAAGAAACATATGGCTGTTAGACTGTACCTGTCACAAGTTGCCATGTTGAGTTTGAAAAGCTCTCAGCTGAGTTCTGCAGGGAGCGCTGGCTGGATCTCCCGCAGCGCTCCAGCTGATTGCGGGGTTGCCACAGCACCAGGGACATGTGCACTGCATGTCAGATCATATTAATGGGTTGCTGTCCAGCCACCTCCCAGCAGACCCACAGCTCGCTCCATCTGCTGAGGGGCAGCCTCTGCTCGCTGCAGTCCTTGGAAATACAGCAGTCTGTGCTCTCCCAGGCCCTGGCTGCTGGCCCCCCAGAGCAGGCAGCACAGATGTTATTCCTTATCTAAACCAAGAGCCAAGCCCCAAACTGGCCACCTCCCATTTGCATCAGACCTGACCCTAGTTTCACCCACCTTAAGAATGGAAAAGCTGAAACTCGGTAGATGCAAGAAGACCTAAAATTCCCACTCTATTCCCCTTCCTATTTTCCTATTAGTTCCTTGGTCTCGAGCCCAAAGGGATGGCAAATTCAAAAAGACATATCCAGCATGAAAGAATCCAGGGATAACATTAGTATTTCTGTAGATAATCTCAGATAAATCATAGTCTCTGCTACTTATCTGAGATTTGCTTGATAGATCTAATAGGATGATTTTACTCTTAATGCATATCTGCTCCTAGACAGGCAATGTGATTACCCAATGTTGGATTCCCACTGTAACATTAAACTTTCTTTCCCATATGGCAGTAATTGCAGTACAGGATCTCAGTAGGCGTATAAAACAGAGAGTACAAGAAAGATATATAGCAGAAGCAAACTATGCCAACTCTGAAAACATTTCTATGCAAATTGAAAGCTAAACCCAGCATTTTAAACTAAACAACAGGAGTGTATCCTCAGATTTGGGAACCAAAATAAATGCAGGTATTTAGGTTTATCTAAATTTATGGAGCAATCATCTCACTGCTTATTTTAAGAAAATGATGTGTAACACAGATTCAAAATAATGCAAGATTATGTAAATCTGAATAAACATTAAAGGGGTCATCTCTAATTTTGTGAAGACATTGGCTATTCCAATAGTTTTTTATTTTATTCCTTAATTTGAATCTTGGTCACTAGCAGTGCATCAATAAGGTAGGGTTCAAAGAAATCTGGAAAAAATTAAACAAGCAGGGCAAACAAAAGAAGATTGCTGCAATTGATTTTCCTCTTTTGAAGCCTTCATGCCAAGAAACAAAGGGGCAGTTTGAGAGAGCATTTATTGAATCTAGAATGACCAAGAAGTTAAGGTTTTACTAGGGAACAGTAAGGGCCGTACGAGCCAATATAACTTTTTATGGGCAGTTTTGATGAGTATTTTATATAGATATATATAAAAACAAGCTCCATTTTTCATCCGAAGTTCTGCTGGGTGTATTCAGAGTGACATTTGTGCAGCAAACTGATTTTTATTGTTTCTCCTTGCTGTTAAAACTGCAATGCTACTTTAGACAATGAGAAATATTTTACTTTATCTCACATATCAGTACAATTAGGAAAGTCTGCTGTTGCTGCCATTTTGCACATGATGACACAAAGTGAGGATACCAACAGTCTGGACAAGCCTCAATTGATTTTTTTGAGCTTGATATTAGTTTTCAAAGTTAGAAGTTTAGAAAACTGTGTGAGCATGTATTTCTAGATAGGTATTTTATTACTTTGCTGACAAAAGAAGTGTGCCTGCTATGCAACCTTCTCGGTTTTTCATCCAGTTTCATTAAAAGGTATTTAATATTTCAAAGGTAAAGACAAAATTTCAGAATTCTATTTTGATAATATTTTTTCAAAATTGTATATCTTATATTTCATAAACCTCTGAAAAATAATTTTGCATCCAAAATGACAGTCATAATCATAAACCACTGGGGAAAGAACCACTCACCACGCAGTTTTTTCCTCTAAATCTTGTTGTAAAGGACTTAGAGATCTAGTACTCCATTAACTTATCCTCTTGTCTGTCATAGGTTCTTCAATTCCAAAATACTTTCGAAACCTTACTAAATCACGATTAGTTTGCTCATTAGAGATGAGTGTTTCCTCCTTGAACTGCAACGTGTCACACTGAAGATGTGAATCAGAAAGTCTGACAGACACAGATATCTGAGATATCTTCTCAGTAAATCCTGTATTATTTCCTTTTACCCCTTAAAGATTGTAGGGACAGAAACTTATCACCTAAATAACACTGAGTTTAAAAAAGTTTTATAACATCACAACCTATTTTCTCTAACCCTAAAAATGCAGATGTAGGAAATGCCTAATATAGAGGATACTTCTGAATTAAAAATATATAAAATATTTTTACAAATTTTTCTCCTGCTTGTTTATATCTTTCCAATACTGGAAAAACTGATCAGTAAAGCACTATGTTTTTAATTCTTCAAAGTATACACTAGTTCTGCTGTTCCACCAAAACTGTTGCTAAGAGCTAGGAGTTCTCCATCCAAACATTACACAAATACAATTCAGTGTGTCATGAAGCAAAAAAGTAGCAAGTCTCCTCATTTGTAATTGGGAAGCCATAAATACCAAACAAATGAGAGGTTATTTGCTTCCCCTATATATAAATGTGTGTTCATCTAGACAGATATGTTTCTAGTGTGCTGTACAAAAATCCTACAGCACACCAAAATCTGCCTCCATGGGGGAGCTGTGATGGTCTGTTTGTTGGAACAGACTTGCTTATTCAGAAACCACAGAAATTCATCTCTGGCTCTGAGAGCAATGTCTGCTTACAAGAAGCTCCTTTTATATTGGCATTGTTAAATGCATTTATTGAAATAGCTCCAGGCTCTACAAGCAGAACCTCCCTCCAACCTCCCCTCTGCAGGATGAAAACAAAAACTAAATAACTATGAGTGCACAACAAGAATGAGAAGTGCCTTGAAAACAATAGCTAGTTAGGAGAGCAACTATTTAAAATATTAGCAAATCAGCATGTGGCTCTGCAAAAGAAGACACTTAAATTCACTCCCATTCTCTTCCTCATTTCTTATTGTTCTGTCAGAGGATTGAAGCAGTCAAGAACAGCATTTGTTTGGGATTAGGAAAGGCCTTAGTTTAACTGAGAGCTTGGGGAAGTCTCAGGCTCAGGAAAGATCACTCATGAATTTGGTGGGACAAAAGAAAAAGCTGCATTTATCAGTACAGTACCTTTCAGGGAAAATGTCCCTTTTTAAAAAAACAATAAATGTAAAAGACCTTGCAAAGTGAATTCTGAGATCTCAAGGAATCCCATTATGACTTGATGTATTCCTATAAAAGATGCTGTATTTTCATCTTCCCAATAGGTTTATGTATGATACTTTAGGCAACACAATATGCATATATTGTTTATACTGCTCTGCAAATCATTTAAGGAGTTATATATAGTAAAGTAGTATTATATTTCACATTAATTTGTAAAAAGCAAAGCACATATAGCATGAATTGAACAGCAATGCAGAAAAATAAACCTATTACTATCAAACTCAGTAGTGATATCCCATTTAGAAGTACTTAAATTAATGTCAGTCCTTGAATGCTTGTGGTAACAAAGGAACAGAGTAATATGAGATGCCAATGATTTTCACCCTATGTAAATCCTCATATGATTAGTTTCAATGCTTTAATTGTCTGTGAGGAGAAATTGCTCCTTTTGATTTTATTACACACCCTTAATTTGTTCCTGCCTTTCCAAATATTCCAACAGCAATGCTGGCAGTGCTCCAGCCTCGAGAAAAACAGAACTACTAAGGCCAGCTTACCAGAACTGGGTGCTGTACCACCAGAGGAGGTGAAGAACAGCAGTCAGATCAGAAACAGAGCCAAGCTGCACAAAACATCCTGAGGGCAAAAGATCAGACAGAAGAATTCTCCCAGGCTTCTTCTTTCAAAAATAATACTTTATTCTCTGCACTGAGGGGATTAAGAAACATTTGTACTAATAGCTTTTTCCATCTATTTGAGACTGGTACTCTGCATAGTAAACTCTTTACAGCATAATTTCCCTCAAATCACTCATGATCATATTTCCTAAATATGGCTTTACAACAAAGTTAGCAACAAGCTTTCTCAGCAGTGAGTAGGAAATCTATTTTGATAAACTGAGTGTTGTGCATCAGGTCAATTTTTACACTGCATGTGCAAATACTGATTTCCAACATGTCCTGCACATTACATCATGCTTCCTCCGTAGAAGTTTGCATAGATGCTGTTTGCATCTTTCACAAGCCAAGCTCTAGCACTAAGTAGCAATTTAACCAGAAAATGCATAATTCAACAGCTCCCCAAACTTCCTTGTTCACAGCCACATTACATATGTTTCTGCTTCGATTCTACACCATGAGGATCTTTGATAGACAAGTGTATCACTCTTGCAAATTTGCACGTTACATACATTTTACACATTTTCAGCACTCACTTTTCTTAGGATGTTTTTATTTGGGTGATCTGTTCTTACCACTTGCAGTTCTGAATTCCCAGCTACTCTTACACTGAATCAATATTGAAACAATTTTCACACAAACTTGGTCTTCCCCCCGGTACTAGAAGCTGTGTTATGTGAAATAAAGATCTACTTAAATAACTTGGCCTTCCTAAAAATGCACCCTCATCTCTATCCCTGGAGGGAAAGCTCAGAATTCATACTGCTATTATTGATGATGCTCCTGGAAGAAAAAAGGAAGAGAAGAGGAAGGCAGCAGAGACATTAAGCAAATTTGATGGTTGCTGGACCCATTTTCCCACTGTGTTCCCCTCGAAATAATGAATGCAATGGAGGAACAAGAAAGGAAAATATCCTGTGATTCCCTCTGAAAGGCACTGGTGTCAATTCCAGCTCTCCATACAATCTCTGCTTCCAGTTTCTACATGCCTGGACTTATCCCAAGTTGTGTCCCGACTCAGCACCCTGGTGTGTCTCTCCCCCTGTTGCAATCCCTGGCTATCCAGAGGCCCCTGACCATGGGACACACTGGAGGGGTGCTTTCTTGTCCTCTCTGAGAGCTTCCTGCCTTCTCTGAGGAGACTTCTGGGCAGCACTCAAGGATTCAGTGAGTGCCACCTGCATTACACTTTGTCCTGTTGGCTGGAGGTTTTAAGCTGGTGGATGGAGCTAAAAAACAGTAAATAATTTGCTTCAGTGGAAAAGAGAAAATAGAAAACAAGGAAAACTCTTCCGAGTCTGAGTGAAAACTGGGAGGTGAGGGAAATTATCTTGATTCTTTCAGATGCCCAGCTTATCAACATGACAGAGGTAGCGTGGTAATGAAACTCAAATTCCTGAGACAAGATCAGCAACTGGAATGATCTCCAGCTCTAAGAAATGAGACCATTGCTCTGAGGATTTCCTTCATGTTTAACAGAATGTTCACAACTGCTCTTCTACATGGGGCATTTCTGCTTATTAAATGCCGAGTAGAACAGTATTCAGTGCATCCAATTCTGCCAAGCCACCCAGACAAAACTCAGACTATTTCTCTGAGATCACAGGCCAAGTCAATAAAATTTTTCTTTTATTCTTTTCAGGAGACAGAGATTACATAAAATCCATCTGTTCTGTTAGCACTGTCAGACCTCTGCAATACACAGGTGCTTGATGTATGGTATTAACTTTCCAGACGTTTTGATACCCTGTCATTCCAATAAACTATTGAGATTGAAAAGTGAATTGAGAAGAGAGAAGGAAAATGCCTCAACTCCTCTGACAGCCATGAAGAATTTCACGAATGCTCTATTCCCCCAGAGGTATCACCAAATAAGCACGAGCTCTGTTGCTGCTCAGCTGGCATTTGTCCTGTCACAGGAATGAAGATGCGCTGCCTTCTTGGGAATGGCAGGAGAAAATGTGACAAAACATTGAGTCATCAAGAAAATCGGCATTAACCTCTGTGACTGTGAAACACTGCGCTTCTACAGCTCAAGGTAAGACCCACAAGGCAGAGCTAACAAATGGATTTGGAAAGAACATGCCCAAATTTGAACACTGCATGCAGCACTTCTGAGGAGTTTCAGATCTGGGTATTTGTGCTCACTAATTACATCCAATGGACTAGATGTCATCAGGAAACTTTGTTTCCTTATGATGCTGCACTGTTTTATTTTAATGTTTCACCTGGTTTGCTTGTATAAAGCTGTACAAGACTGTTCCATGTAGCTTGCCCTGTTTAAAAAGAATGAGCAAACAGGGACTTTAAAAGCTCACTGGAAGATGGAAGCATCAGTTGGTTATCCCTGGCATTGAAGTCTCTTCTGTACCACCTGCAACCTGGCATAGGGTACCTCAGATTAGTCCTGTCTTCTGAAATGAGCAGACCTCAAAGAACCTGTCCCACAGAAACATCAGATTTTCATACTTTGTTGTGTTTGCTATGAATTTGGGCTTGAGCAGAAATTAATTGCGACACAATAAAACAAGATTTTTTTCCACCCACGAGGATAAAGAAACAGTTTTAATTTTTTGATGCAAGAAGAGCAGAGGAACAGAGGCAGCAAAAGGCAATGCTCCCTACAGTCACTCTCCACAGGATCTCAAGGTGGCACATTTTACTGTATATCCACCCATTCTTCTCCCATTCTCTGGTTTTGAACTCCTCTACGTACAGATGAAACCTCACCCTTCAATCATCCACATAGCCCTCCATTCCTTGTAAGAGCTGCTGCCTGCCACATGCAGAGCTCTCCTAAAACATCCTAACAAAAATAATAAAATAAAGATCACAAGTGATTTTTTATGTCAGGCAGGAAGAGGTAAATTTGATACTCCTTATAGAGTAGATTCTTGGGTCCTTTTAGAGAACAACCACCAGGAAAAAGGACTTGTTGAGGAAAAGAGAGGACTGCAGCTGCAGATTGCAGGATGCTGCAGGGCAGCTCTAGCCACACATGGGCAGGATGACCCAGCACTCATACCCCTGTTCAGAGTCCTTGTGAATCAGCCTTTTCCATTTGATAATAATGAATTAGCTTTTCTATTCAACTCTACTGATTTTCCCCCACTCCTGGGAGGGGCACTGTGGGGGCCAGGGGGTTGCATCTATCCAAGCAATTTCTATTTCATACCATTCTGGTCCCATTTGTCCTCTTTCCTTATGTTGCCTCCAAAATATTCCTCATTAGACTGGTCATGCTGGATCTGCCTCCCTCCTAACCTTGAGTAAGCATTAGCTGCTGTAGGAAAAGAGGTGGTGTGCTCAGGAGTAGATAGGAGGATTAAATGGATGAGAATGAAAATTAATTACTAAGATTTTGGCATGCAGAACTGATTGAGGTGGGAACAGCTAGGGAAGAGGTATGGGAATCTCACAGAATGAGCTGTCAGATTCCAGGCAGTGCAGAGGCCTCCAAAATATCATGTAGGGATAGCATATATTCATTATTACACAGGGTTTAATATTTCTTTGTTCTGCTGAATGCATTAGGCACATTTGAGCTGATTTATGTCACCGCTGCCATTTTTCTTCCTGAAAATGCAGAGAAGCTTCCTTGGTGCTAATACACAATATGATACAGCAGAAGAATAACCGTTCAGTTAAGATACCTCTGTTGGGATAAAGCTCTTCAACTAAGCTTCTTCCACTCAGGCTAAAGGAAAATCTTCTTTACCCCAAGGATTAAAGCTATCACTCACTGAAAGGAAGCTGCTGACAATACATAACACTCTCCTTGTTAGGAAAAGTACTTTTCACTTAGTTACGAACAGACCCATTGGTCACTGGGCTGGTTTTTAAAACCAGGAAACTCTACCTTTATTAAAATTTAATGACTAGTAATTCTTTGCCAAAGAAAAACCATAAAATTAGAAGTTTTTGTCCTTCTTCTGAGCATGTCTCAGATACATTATGCTGCATGTTAATTTGCTTTGATGTGTTTTTAATTATTTAAAAATTGTAATTGCATAGCAAGACAAAATGTCCTAAATTATCAGATCTACTACTGCAAGATTCTCCTCTCTCTTATATTCAGCAGATTTTCATTAAAATCTTCATGACAGTCAAAAATATTACATTCAATTTGAATAATAATAAAAAGGTGCTCCTCAGTTACTTTTGCTTCAGCCCTGTCGTGGTTAGACCCTGAATAAATGCCTGATGTCCAGCAAAACTCCTTCAAGGCCTCCCCCCACCCCCTTTCACCTTCCAGAGGGAAGAAAAGAAAACCAGCTAGTAATTTACGGCTAGAGATAACAACGAAAAGAGGAGCTTTGATCTATACCACGGGCAAAGCAGAACTTAGAACAATGCTCAAATTTATCGCTAAGAAACTAAAAACTAAAACTAAGAAATAAAAACAGGTTAGAAACACCTTCCCACCACCACCCCTCGATCTGTCCATGCCCCCTCCTTTCCCTGATGGTGTGGGGGACAGGGGAATGGAAGGTTTACAGTCAGTTGTTGCTGGGTCAGCCATTCGCAGATCTAAGTCCAAAACTCGAGCAACAGTTCTGTCTCAGGGGGCTTTCCTGTGGGCTGCAAAGGGGACAGCTCGCTTCACCACAGTCATCACCACGGTCACAGGGGAATTACAACTTTGAGTCCTTCTCCTGCACTCTGCTGGGTCCCACCCCCACAAGAGAGATCCTCTGCTNTGCACTGACCTTGATGCCTGCGTTGTGATGTTGTTAACCCATGGCTGCCGAATTCTAACTGCACCACAACTTTTTAAATATGTTTTCACGCAGGGGTGTAACTTAATGGTTCAAAAGCAGGAAGTTTTCCTCGGAGCTGGCCCTCATTGGCCCTGCTCTATAGGATGGAGGGAAACTTCCAGAGGCTTCCAACAAAAGCCAATCTTCCTCTTATATAAAATAAAAACCCTAACCAGATAAACCCACGTCAGGCCCTAAAGTAAATTTTCACTAGTACTAACATTATAAAACACCAGTTTTACAACATATTTAGCATACAGAACTAAGCAGTTTTGCTGTTAGAAATTCAGTTGTTTAATGTATTAGGAACAGGGTTTGTCTTATGCTTGTAAAATTTGATCAGAATTTCCTTCTTTTTAATTCAGAAGGAATGCAATTTCTTGGTTTCTTAGAATACCCCAGGAGAAATGTCATAAAATCTCACTGATTCCATTATTTGATAATAAAAAAACAGTTAAGTCACTGTATTGTAAAAAATGTAGTTAATAATAGTTAATCCAATGGTTTTAAATTCTTAGGAATTATCACATCAAATATTTTATGTCTTCAAGTTTTTCCTAAATATATTAATTCTTTAATCAGAAAGCCTGATCTATCAGTGGTATCCAACTATATTGTTTTCTAATATTTGATTAAATATCTTTTACACTGTTTTTTTCTGATCAATGGATTGTAACAAGTACCCCAAACTCAGAATTATTATCAGCTTTTCTCTCCCAGCTTATTGCAGTTAAATCTTTACATTTTATTCAGTTGGTGAGTTCTACAGGCTGATGTTTTAGAAATATAATTTGGTTAAGCCTTATGAGAGTTTTGATCATTTTTTTCAAATTATTTCATTTACCAGATTGATTAATGACAAATGAAGAAGCATGAGATTACACAGTTGGACTCAGCCTTACACGTCTTTTCCAACCTGAATGAGTCTAGGAGTCTATATTCAGCATATTCTTACTCTGCCTAATTTATAATATTGTGATTTCTATGCTGGTCTGAGTATTTCTTGCCATGAAAGTAAAAAACTCATATGGCTGCAGTTAATACCATATATGACCGCGTTAAGATCTTCAATTAATTAATCTGCATGCCTTCTACAGTCACCACCTCACAGAAAGAAAACCAAATCAGAGAACTATATTATTTGGCCACAATATAAGGTAGAGAAAGTAAACTTGGGTTTCTAGCTTAGCACGGCTCCCCCAAGTACTCATTCACACCTCCATTTGGTCAGATTCTACTTCTCTTTTTGATCTCCTGCTCAGACTGGTTTGAAAGAAACTGAGAAAGAAAAGGCAGACCACATATATTTATTTCTATAAGTGGATTTGCAGGAACCCTGAATAAAACAGTGTAGAATGCTCAATGCCCTGAACATCAGTCTTGCAGACCACAGCACTCAACCGAAAGACAATTTTTGGCACTTGGGTTAATCCTATTAGAGTCATTGAAAAGAAAATACTATAATACAAAAAGTATCAACACTAAATAAGCGTGTTGGAAAGACATAATGTACATATAAGTTTCAAAGCAGCATTTACAGGTAGTCAATAATCTTGTTAGATGAAGACTCTTCTCTTTCTTCTAGAGAAAATGATGACTCCCACTTTCAGTAAAGAACTCAGAAAAAACACCTTTATTCTGGTACATAAGACAGCCTGTATTTATAGTCTTAGACAAAATTAGGCACCATATTATTGTCATATGGATATATATATGTATCATGGGATGTACTGTGAAAGAAGAATTATGAAGAGAGCAATAGAGCTTTTGTCAATTATTTCATAAAGAATTGAAGTTTCAGTCTGATAAAGAACAAAATGGAGCAATTAAAATAAACTACAATAGATAAAGCCAGCAAAAAGATAGTATTCCTATCAATATTGGAGTAGGTAAAAGAATGAAGAAGAAAATAATATTTTTTAAAGGACAGTATTTGAAAATAAATAAGATTGATAGAGACCTTATAAGTATTAGATGCTATACTGGGAAACCTGGTGTTTGAATGTATCATGGACTCCCTAGAGCATGACTAGGCTGTGAAATTACTATTTAAAACCAAAATTTTAAAGCCTGTGATGATGTTAGGAACATAAAATGTTTCATATAAATTCTCAAAGAAAGCCTGATTTGAATGATGGCAATAAGGATAGCAGGACAAGATGTTTATTTGTTTATTTGATCATAAATGAGGAGGAAAGATGCAGTACCAAGAGCGACATAACTTTAGGCAAACTCAGCATACAGAATAGAAAGCAGTAGTGAACCTGAGGTTCTACATTAACTTTAATGACCAAGAAAGAAAAATTAAAAATAGCTAAGAAAATGGGACTGTAATACATACAGAAATTAACAGGCCTATTTTAATGACCATTAACATTTCAATTTTAACCACCAAAGCAAATCGTGGACTGGTTTAAATCAGCATTACTTCAGTAACTCACTATAATTATATTTTTGCATTCACTGATAATTTGATCCTTAAACTCAGCCTTCTAGAGGACAGCCACAATCCAGGCACTGAAGGGATGTAAATCTTGAGAAATGATACTGATATATCTGAGAATTATAAGATGACCTGAACATGCTGACTAAGAAATTGAAAGCCGTTACCTAAAGCACAAGAAGCATAATAAAAGGCTGAGCTATGGCATTAATGTTCAGGTCCATAATTTTGCCATTCTTGCATTGTTGGAGATAAAGAACAATATTCCATAATTCTTCAGAATATGCAAGGAAAATGGGATAACTTTTGTTGATGTCCAGACTGATGGATTGAGAAGTAATGAAATCAGATACTCACTAATCTGCTTTATTGGCTCAGACAACTGAGGAATCTATATGTCAACCTAACAGGCTCTCTGACATAAACCTGACAATACCCATTTAATGAGACAGTCAAAATCTAAAGCAGCTCTGTCTTTCAACACTTTAAGTATTTTCTTTAAAAAGATTCAGGTTTTATTACCTGAATAAAAGTCTGAGAAGCCTTTGGTTTAGCTGGGAAATGAGTTTATTTTAGCTCAGCCCCACTTACCAAACCCATGATGGGGATTCATCCTAAGCTGACAGATCTCTGACTGCAAGGGCAGCGTTGCACCCAGTGCCTTGGTGAAAGCCACAGCCAGAGACAGTCTGACCATAAGGTTCTCCTAAACTGAACTATTCTCACAAGTTTCACAGCCCAGGGCAAGGGATGCTAAGCAGCAAGGACAGGGGTAATGCCATATCTGTATTTTAGCAAACTTCAAAGTGAGATTCTACCTTCGTTTGTACAGAAAAGTGAAACTAGTGGAAGGTGTTGCTGTTCTCAAGCTCCACTTGGAAATGTGAGGGAGAAAAGCAGGAACCTTTCATTGGCTGTTTAGGGAAGTTTTACATTGTTCTGATAGGGAATACTAACACAGTAAGTGCCTGAACGTGACTACAGCAGGAAGGTAAGCTTGAAATTTGCTTAGTTGCTCTGCACGAAGCAGTGAGCCTGAAAGGGAGCATCTCTCTGTGTCATGCCTGTCTGCCCTTCTCAGAGGAAGATATTTCATCTGTATCTTTCCCCTCTAACCTCCTGACAATTTTCCCTAATTGTCTTCTTCTAACACAAATTCATTTTCAGTTTCTACCCTTTGTTCGGGTTTGCTCAGTAGTTTTCAGATCTACAGCTGACAAATGAACAGCACAGTCACGTAAACTGCAGTTTCTTAGGAAACCAATCTAAAAATGAATATCTATGCTTTTCAGATATTTTAACTACAATGTCACAGTTCATATTCCATGCTAAAGAAGAATGAATACATGTGACAAAGAAAAGCAAGCATTTAAGTCCTTTGAGGAGCTGAGATCTCGTTTAGGTTCATACGCCCTGGCTTCTGTAATTGATGGATGCAGAACACAGTAGTACACACACTGCACGGAATATAAAATTCCACTGCTTAAGGAAGGGGCCACAGCACACTGAAGATATGTCTAATACTGGAACCAGCAGGAGGCAAGCTGCTTCCTAGTCATATTTTATCCTAAAATACTTTGTGATGAACACGGGGATTAATCTTGGATTTAGAGACTAGTTTAGAGAGTAACGAAGGGTGGAAAGTATGGACAGATGGAAGGTTACATGCAGTTGAAAATCTTGCAGTTTTATCAAAACTATTACAGCATTCAAGGTTCTAATCAAAACCTAAAGCAAATTTTCTTTTCTTTTTTTAAATCCACTTCTTTAAGTTGTAGCCCAAAAATTGGAAATATAAACGTATCACCAAAACATGAGCACCTACAGAGCAAGATTTCATTTCTTCTAAATCTCATTTTTCCCCTGTTCTTTTTTATTGATTTTAAAATTACTTTCATGACTCTGAGTGTTTTAATCATATAAAGTGGTATTCCAAATGATCTTGTAATTGCATGCCTACATGCTTGAAATTGGAAGGACTATTATGATCCAGGCAGGGACCACTCCAGAAGAAAACCTCATGGGAAAGCAGCATTGCAGTGGGACAGGAGCTGGATCCACAGTGCCTGGCACTGCACATCATTTGCCTTTCTCTTCTGTTTCATGATGATACTCATGGACTCTCTTACAGGGAAAGCTATCAAAAGGGAAGGAGCAACTCCATGATGACTCTTCCAGCTCTCCAGAGGCCAGGCTCAGCAGAAATCCTGCTTTAATGCCCAGGCAATCTGCACTGGGGAGTTGCTTGTCTGAACTGCACAGGTGGGAAAGGTGACCTACCTAGCACCATATCTGATCCCACATCAAGAAGAGTTTAACAGCACCAAGGAGCTGCTGGAAGCTTCTGTGTCAGGTGCTAATTCAGCACCGAGAGACAGGATTTTGCAGAAGCAAACACTGGCAGTGACTGAAGCATTTCACTGTGTTCAAAGTGCAGCAAAGCTCTGGAAATACGAAGTCGCAGCAATAATAAATAGCATTTTTCTCACAGAAACACACTCATGCTCAGCACTTTTCGCAACGGAACATCTGGCCAGGCAAACATATTTACAAATCATCAAAGTAAAGGGACTCTTCAAACTTTTGGAGTTGAGAATCTCACTGGGCTTGGCTTTCTCTTTTCCTTTTTTCTTCTGTCCATAAATATATTACCCTATTAAAATGGTATGATTAAGGGAGTACTCTAATTTATTTTGGAATATTGAAAACAATAAGTAGGTTTGAAGACAGTTAAATGATGAAAACAGAGTTAAGGCATTTGATAACCAAAGCGAAAATTCTATTTATTCCAAGCAGTTCTATTCCAAACCATTATCATTTTTTCCTATTATATATGGTCAGATAAAAACAGATAGAAAAACCTACAATGACTGAAGATAATAAAGCAATTACGATACAGGTGTCATATCCCTAAATTGCATAACACACTGATATGACACGACTGGTGACTTTTTGTCGTTACTCCAGGAATTACTCTGAAGAAATATTTTAAGTTTAGAATTTAAAAAGTCTTATTTCTGAAAAGAAAAATCAGCTTCATTATACATGCAAAGGTATTTTTCAAATTGTGTGGGAACTGCACACTATTCATACCTGCACATTTGGTGGTCAGCAATTTCCAGACGTAACAAGCTATCTCACCTTGCCTACTAACTCTCTGGGGATGAACTTCATACTCCCATTAGACAATCAAGTTAGATGTAAGAAATATCTGATTATAAATTATTTAACTGAAATAGACTTTTCGTACATTTACTTTTCACAAGAAGCATTATTTCACACTTGCATGTAAAAATACACTTGTAAAATAAAAGCGATATTTTAAAATGAGACACACCCCAATGCCGAGTACTCACTTTTCACCTTCTAGTCAACCTTAATGGCTGTGTTGTGATTTCCTGAAATGCAGGGTCAGTGACAGAAAAACAGATAATAACACTAATTCTTGCTGTAGTAAAAAAAATCTTATTCTGTAAAGAACCTGAGAACTCTTTTTGAAATAAAAGATGCAGTTCTTGAGGAAAATAAAAGGCAGCAGGCATTTCCCTGAATAATGCTGATCATACTCCTGCTCAAGTTACAATATGTGAATTTCACATACCATCAAGTAGCAAGTTCCTAGAGCTACTTTTTTAAAAAAACTGTCTTATTGTGGATTTAAACTGTCTTGGATAAATCAGGAAGCACCATGTGTAACTGAGAAGTTCATGATACTGTGATAAGTTCTTCTTGTAACTGACACTTTTTCACTTTCTGACACAATTAATAAATATTAAGGTTTACCTAAGACATTATTTCAACCTTGCTTCGATTTCCATCATCTGTTAATGCAGCAAGGTGTGTGACATGACAGGAATATCATTCCCTGAAATTTATTCACTCTCAGCCAATTTTACAACTGCCTCTGGCAAATTATTGCATTAACTGCGTTTGCCACCGTTCAGACATGAAATCAGTACAAAAGCTGACACGCACCAGCAGGTCCCATCTGGGAAATCCCCGTGGCCACTATGTGTGCAAATGCCTTAAGCCAGGCTCCCACCTTTCAAATTCATCCACTCATGGTCCTGACACAGCCAAAGTTGTAAGACCTACCAACTACACTGTCTTATTTAACTATTTTAGGCTATGCTGAATATTAATAATGCAAAACACAGCATTTCAGCACAATGTGATTCCAGTGTTGCATCAAGGCACGCTCCATTTAAAAATAATGCAGGAGCTGACTCAGAAGAGCCCAGGGATTAAACATCAGTCTAACTGATCACTATTTTTTACATTCAAAATACTAATTCTTTCAAAAAGAAGATGGCTAAAGCAAAATCTGAAGTAAAGACTGAAGGTATAGACAGCATAAATACTTTAACTTCACAGGATTTTTATGGTTCAGACTGTTTCCTGGGAAACATGTTTGAAAAAAAATATTCAACAGCAATTAGGTCCACAGATTTATGGATGTTTAGAAATTCCCTGTCAAGGAGGAAGATAAGGTATTTGAAGTACAGACAGGTTCTAGCAACCAGACAGAATGGGGACGGATAAAGGCATGAAAATCTGCTGAAGTCTTTTAAAATAAAGTAATTCCTCACACAGTAGTATTAAAGTCCTACTGCTGTTAGTCTGCATTGTCAGCAAACACCTTAATGAGAAGGTCACAGACAAGCTGCTTTATTCTACAGGCACCATTAAGCCTATTAAATTTATTTCCACCTTATTGACATAATTTTGCATTTGAAAGCCGGTACCAATGGCATTAAACCACTCAAATGTTATTAACATTTAAACAAAAGTCTAATTTCACAGGAAGCCAAAGGTTCTGAGGGTCAAAATCAGTGCTAGCAGGGAGGTGTATGTGCCCTAATAACATTTCCATGGGAAAACACGATGCTTTTCTGCCTGCAATGTGAGATGATACAGGTCTAAAAACAGGCTTACAGCTGCACACGCCTGGACCCCCGCAGGGATGTGAGCTGCACACACAGGGAGGCAGAGGCAGCCAAGAGACATCTGCAGAACTGCTGCCCACCTTTTCCTTGCATGCCAGGAGAAGGCAGGGCTCAGCACTGGCCTCACCTGTTTGGTTGGTAATGGGCAGCAAGAGAGGCACAACCACAAGGTCAACACAAAAGCTAAGAAAAGCTGATGATGGAAGAGAAAATGTGTTCAGAATATTTCACAGTGCAACATCTGCAGCTAAACACAGCAATATTCTTATAGTCAAAGAAATTTAAAAAAATAAATACCTTCCATTGGTATAGTTGTTTTCATATTTTATTGTCTCAGAATTGGCAGGGATATGAGGTGTGAAATGCTCTCATAGGAGATGCAAACAAAAATATATTGACGTTTTCAGAGATATTAATCTAAAATTGTGTCTGCCACTCTAAAAGTTGTTTCTTTTCCAAAACAAAACAAAAATATTTGACTAACTGAGTTTATGAGACTCTTTTCATTCTGTTTTCTCCTGGGTTTCAAACTGTGATTTGGAGAGAATGTGTGTATTGGAAAAAAGAAGGGAAGCACAGCTTCAAAGGTAGGAGAGAAATGATCTTCTATTAGCTTTGATTTGGGAGCATCAACACTGTAGGCAGAGGCTGATCTGTGATTCAGGATGTTTGCTTGGGGGAATCCTGCCCATCAAGGCTCAAAATGAGTTTCCCCTGCAAAGTTGGGAAATTTGCTGTTTGCCAGTGTAATTTTCTTTTCCATTAATGTGACATGACTGTAGCAGTGTGCTGCTTCAGCAGAACCATGCTTGTCCTGAACTGTCTTCCATCATCTGCCACAGGGACCTCATCTTGCTCAACATAAATTTTGTTCTAGAAGCTAAATAGTTTTGGCTCCTCTTCTATCCCATATTAACTCTTTGGATTCCCAATGTTGGTCATATAGGGCAGACAGGACATTTTTCATCCATATTCTTTCTGTTGGTCATTTCAATGCACAAAATAGATTTTCTAGTCCCATCATAATAAAAATGTCAGTTTAGCCAAGAATTGATTTAGGAAGAAAATAAAAACCTGTTTCAATCATTGTATTTCAAATTTTTAAAATAAAATAAAATAAAATAAAATAAAATATTTATGTTCTTAGTTTGAAGTGGGTGGTTTTGTTTGAAATCACTAATTTTATGTATTACTTCATCACACAGTAATGATGCTACATGTTCAGATGCTCCTTTGAGAACCCTATAAAGTATAATATAACAGCAAAACTATGGGGGGAGAAACACAAAAAAGCAACCTATTTTACCAATAAAAATAAGTTAATAACTTAGGGTGAGATACTATAAGAATTTTCCTGCATATAAAACTGCAGAAGATTAAGATTTTGCTCAAATTCATTAAAAATCACCTTTTTTTCTTTTAATACTTGTTCAATTTGCATTACAAATTTTCACAGAAAATACTGAAGTTATAAAACAATATTGATTTTATGGATCTGAAGTCAAGAGATGAAAAAACAATCCTGCAGAATGCACACACTTCTAACTTTTAACTAAACAGACCCTTATTTGCATAACTCCAAGAGGGCAGGAATAGCTCAATTCAACTCTATTCTAATTTTTTTCTTTCCAGAAAACAATGACATTCTAAAGCAAGGAAGGAGAAAAAAGGTTGACATGAGCATACAAGGAAGGTAGGAAAATGAAAGCATCAAAAAAATAATCAAAAATAACCCCCAAAACAACAAAATATAAACAAACAAAGGAAGATGGAGTATTTCAAGGGAAATCAAGAAGGAGAAAGAGAAAAGACAAATAAGACTACACAGGGTAAGAACTAAGACCTTCAGCCAGAGTCTGAGCTTCTACTGACTTTTGCTCTGCACATTCAAATTCCCAGAGGTAGCTTTATCCATCAAGCAATGGAGTAAGTTTTTGTTCCATCAGAGATTTCTCATAGGCACTTTCAACAAATCATTTTATCTGTGCCCAATTCTTCATATATACACTGGGGATAAGATGATGTCCCAGCCTTCAAGATGTGCCATAAGATAAAAGACATTTTGAACTGCGTCTTCAGAAAACAGCAGTAGCAGTGATCATCAAATAAATCCTGCAGGTAATATATGGCTATTAAAAGAAACTAAGCAATTAATGAGACAGGCTTGAATTTCTCCCTCCCGTGGCCAAGTCCTAAGGAATTACAGTGGGAGCAAGAGCAGAACCATATCAAAGAGCTATGGTGTGCTATGATGCAAATAAAACAATTAGGAATCAAGGAATTAATAAAGACTTCATTTGTGTCAGATCTGAAATATCTAACCAATATAACTGGCTTTAATTTGACATTTCTTTCTAGGGCATATGACAGAAATTTAATTAAATCAATACATTTCTCCTCAATGCTAACTATCCCTTTTTTCATGTCTCTACTTGCTTCTTGACCATTATTAAACTCAGTAACTCAAGTCAAGCAAATGTGAAAACCTAAAGGAAAGGCCTATGATAAGTAGACAATTATGTATTTACTATTTTTAAATAGCATTTTTATTTCAGAGGAAAAAAACTTTAACAGCTCCAACTTTTAGAGCTATTTATTAAACAGAAAGACATTAGGGAACGAATAGCTGCAGAAATAATATACAAATGGATGACATTGAAAGTCTTCTGAGAAATATTTTGCCTTATTTGCAAAATTTTCAGGTGAAAGTTGTGAAAATGTGTACAAAACCCCCAAACTGCTGCCAGGTGAGTGTTTTGATAGACATCTTGGAAACCTCATCTGAATTTTGGACAAGCAATTATTATTCTACATGACTGTGAAAATGTCTTCTTTATGGGAAATATGTCCCTTAAAACAGTTTGGTTTTCTTAATAAACACACCTGAAGAGTGAAACTCTTTAATTTAATACTGAGAGGACCCTTATTTGGTTCTGTGGAATCAATGAAATGAATCAACACCCAAACACCCACAACCACAGAACTCGGAGCAACACACCGTGGTTCTCATTTTAAGATCCTGCTCGGTATGAGTCCCCAGAAAAGGGAAAAGAAAGGGAACAGCTGCTCTGTTCTGTACTCAGAAGAGCAAGAAACAAGATGGGCTCCTTGCTGCTACCCTGTAGGAGAGTACAAAAATCTCACTGGAATGGGAAAGAAAAGGTGCAGTATTGAACACACACCCCCACGAGTACAAAAGGGAATGTACGGGTGCAAAAGCAGGAGGTTCCTTTCTACCAGCAACCAAAATAGCTGTAGAAAAGTTTATGATCAGTGTTTGTATCAGACAAACTGCTGAATTAAGTTTTTGCAAGATCACTATACTCTTAAGTGTGAGGTTATTGCCCTTTGCTCATAATTTTATCTCTAAACTCATTTTAATTCATCTATAGCCAGCTTCTAATAAGAATCTCCACAGGTATTAGCCTGTGCTGCAATGTGAAAAGGCTCAACCTACCTATTCCTTAGCAACCAGTTTACTCCATGTATTAAGCAGCACTATTTCTAGAATCAAAACTCATTGCAGTGATCTGTGTCATTCCAGGAGAGAACTTATCATTTTTTGTCATTTACAAAATAACTTTTTGCCAACTTTGCATTTCCCAAGTGTAGCATAAAGAAGGATGATCTTTCTTTCCACCCTGTATATTTCCACTTGGCCCAATCAGCCTTTTTGCTTAAAACGACAGGGGTTTGTGTGGTTGTGGGTTTTTGTTTGGGGTTTTTTTGTTGGTTTGGTTTGGTTTGTTTGTTTGTTTTTCTCACTTGCTATTGAATCCTAAATCAAGGTAAAACAACTGTATAAAAGGCATTCCTGAAAAAAAACAGTCTTCTGCCACCACCATTTAAATAGATCAGTTGAACCAATGCACCTCAGTGAGGACAGGATTAAGAGAACAAGCAGGCTGAATTATGCTTTTAACTTTAAAGGTGATTGTTGTGTTTACCTCCAGAGAGCACTCAGAGATAAATGGCTGCTATTAAAGTGATGATCTCATCAACACATGGCAGCCTTTTTTCTTCTCATACGCTGTGAAGAAAATAGAATTATCCCACTGCTTGAAACCCATCTTATTTTCTCATGCCTCACAAACTGAGAGAAATGAGGGCAACATCACCAAGCCTTAGCTATCATATAAAGAACAGGTCAAACGCTTTCCATTCACGCTTGCAGATGAACAAAATTGTTAATAGGATTTTAATTCATTCCTACAGAATCTCATATTTCTTCTCAAATGATGATCAAACGTTTTGCCTTTCACCCTAGGAACATTCAAATGATCCATCTCTCCCTCACTGTCAGACTCCTGCATGCTGCTATTAAGAGTATCAGCACAAACGTTCCCTTTCTTGAAAAATCAAAAGCACTTTATGATGTTTTACAAGTGCTTTACAAAAGCACATACAATATTGGCTGTCACCACGTATACCTGTCCTGCCTGACTGTCTCTCACTGGTATCAGAGCACAGACTGCAGTGCCCAGTGGTGTGGGATGTGATAACATGACCAGAGCCAAGGAAACCCAAGTGTTAGTTCTCTGCCTCAGACATTCACCAAGAATGGTGAATTAGGACACATTTTTTTCTGTGTCCTAATACAAATGAATAGGTAAGAAAATATATTCTACATTACTCATTCTATTTAACTAGGTAATATTCTCTCTTAAGCATGTAACTCTTAAACATCAAGTTCTTGTGCAGACTATAGCTCTTTCAGCATCACATCACCTCATAATTACAGTTTAGTTTCAAGCAACCCTGAAAATTGTGTACAGTCAAAAACACTATTCAAAAACAGTGGCCAAAGAAAAGACCCTTTGACTTAGCTTTTGCTTTAAACTGCAATACGATGTTCCCCTTTCACAATTCAGCCTCAGAGATAACACACAATGGAGAGACATCAACATAAAAATACTTATGGCTGGACATAAAGAAGCATTTCTGCATAGCAACGACAAAAGCCTTAGAAATATATTTGCCCTTAAATTGGTCCAAAAGTTAATTCCCAGTTTAGTCCCTGCTTTATGACATATGCAAGGCACTTAACCACTCCACACTGACAAAAAACTCAGTTTAGCCAACTGGTCTGAGTAGTAGGTTATTTCCTTTCTTAGATATTTTTAACATGCTCTGAAATGACTAGATGAACCTTGTGTGAATAGAAAACAATACAGGACATCACTGTGGGAAAAGAATTCTTGTCTTGATGATGACATTGAGGAATTATGTTACCAGTTAAGCAGAATGCATAAAAGAACCATAATCCAGTCCTTCCCTCTGCAATTTGATATGCTGTACCAACACGAATGAATATATTTTAATTTTTTCTCCTAACACCATAAGGAGAAAGACAGCACAAATTACCTATTTTTTTAAAAAAAGGGATGTAAGATTCAGGGGACAAGAGGGACTATCCCAAGGAAAAAGCAATGTCAAGCATAGTGATGACTCAGACAGGTGCAAGGCTACTGCTTTATCCCAAACTGGATATCCCCTTCCTTTTCTATATTTTAAGTTCTTTCTTCTTAATCCTTTAAAACAACTTGGGTCTACACGAGGTCAAATGGAAAAGCACTGAGATCTAAGAGGAAAATAACAGGTAGCAAGCAGGTTTGCTGTCTAGCTCATAATAACCACAAGAATTTCGGTTATTCCATGCCAGCAGCAGAAGGTTAGAAAACAAAATGACCTTCAGCTATAAACATTCAGATGCACGAGCTATTGCTCCTCTCAATCCCCCTTGTTCCTGAGATTTTTGTCTTAGGTTGAATTTTGACCCCAGGTGCTTCAGGCACAAAGCAGTGCTGTATTAGGTGGACAAGACCAATGCCCTCTGTGACTAAAAGGTTACATTTTACGGGATCACAAAGGTCTAATGTGTTCTGTAAAGAGCAAGATATTTTTCTGCTCTATCAACTAGACAACAGACCTATGGCATGGTTATGAAAAGCCATTCATTTAACTGTTAGTTGCTGGGGGCTTTGTGTAGCTATTTTTGTTTCTTTCTAAAGTCACCAGCACATGGGAAAAGTTAGAGTGTTTAGTTACCATTTGGAAAGTCAAAACATATTGCCAGTATACAGGAATTGATATAATTTACTTGTAAATTTAACAATTCTTCACAGCATCTTTTTTTCAGCATACACTGGCCAAAACAAACTGGAATTGAAACAAAGCCTGGTCTCCCTGAAACAGATGTTATAAACACATAAAGGCAAAAATAAAAGCTGACAAAGGGCTTACAAGCTAGTTTATTGTACAGGGAGGGGAGTGGGGGAAGAGTGTGAAAAATTTTCTCCTGGAACATTATGGATGAATGAATGGCCTGCAACTGAATTCTTTCACTTCATTTGAACAGCTATTTAAAGAAAAGAATATATACCCTCTAAACTCTGGAAAGTTCTACAATTAAGTAAAAAAGAATTGACCAAATGACAGCATACAATCTGGGAGAGGTTGAAACACAGGTGCTCTTTGAGAGAAGCCTGGAAAACACTTTCAGAAAAAGTTGATATATGTTTATTAAAGTGCTTTTCAGTGCAATTATGGGAAGATTATATGAAAATTGAGGCGAGACTGAAAATGCAAGGAACAAACACCTAAGAAATGGCATTGCTATTGTGCTGCACACAGGCAAGGTGAAAACATTTACAGGTGAGTGTCAAAGGATCAAATCATCTTGATTATTTATTGTGAATTTAATTCCAGCCCTTGTCTCCAGTGGAGATCAGGGGCACTTCCCATGGCTCTGTCACAGCCTTTGGTTAGGAGGAGAAGCAGGGTTAGATCAGGAAGATGCAATTGTCCTGTGCCATAAAAAGAAGAGCCAGGCACTGACAGTGGCATCCACTCAAGGAGACCAGCAGAGAGGGAGAAAGGCCTCCATGGTACTGATGGTGACACTGGAGGAGCATCTTCTGAGCAAACTGCCCTCTTCTGAAGATTATTCTATAATATTGGCAGCAGTGACACATATCCAATCACTTTGCAAAATGGAGCACGAATAATCTGTTTTACATAATGAGTTAGGGACACGTTTTCACCCGAGGAAAAGTGATAAAAAGGAGAAATAACACTTGCCATAACCATGACAGGGGCTGTGTTTTCAATCAGATGACAAGGCAGACCAAACTTCAGAGAGAGGTGTCAAAACACCGAGTCAGGTAGAAAAGAACACCTTCCTCTCCAGCCTGGGAGAAGGCAGCAGTGCTGAGATCACATCAGCACCTGAACTGAACCCTGCTGTGGGTAGCTGAGCTGGTCCTGCAGATCTGAGAGCACTCAGGAAGGTTTCTACAGCTGACAAAACTAAAGCATGATGAAAGCAAGCAGTTGCTTTGATGGCAAAGAATTGTTATCTTAAAGGTTAAGTTCGCCCTGCAGAACCTCACAACATCCTTGTAGCCCTCCCAAGTTGCCTGTCCCTTCTTCCAAAGGTCATAAACTCTCCTCTTTTTCCTGAGTTCCAGCCAAAGCTCTCTGTTCAGCCACACTGGCATTCCCCTCTGGCTTGTCTTTCAGCACAGGGGACAGCGTGTTCCTGAGCCTTTTAAGATTTCCTTCTTGAGGAATGCCCAGTCTCCCTGGAACCTTTGCCCTTTAGGAATTCCTCCCAAGGGACTCTCTCAATCAGTTGCCTAAATAGGCCAAGGTCTGTCCTTCACAAGTCCAAGGTAGCAGTTCTGCTGACACTTCTTAATTCTCTGAGAATCAAAAAGCACTTCATGATCACCGTGCCCAAGAGAGGATCCAACCAAATGGAATCATTGAATGCCATTACAGCAGACCAGACTTCTTGGGAAAGGGGTTTTTCCTTTGGAAGACCTTAAGTGTTACAGACATTAATTAACACTATCATCATAAAAGCTAATACACTAAACATAAGCTAACATATCCCCAAATTTTTCATTATAATTCTGAATGATATCAAATTGCAAATTATTTCAGTAATGCCAGAGCAGACAGAAAAACAGCCCAGAACCAAATACTGATGGAGAGAGCGAATATTGATACTTCTCTGAATGTCTGCAAACACTGTAACTTTGGAGTCATGACAGCATTAATAGGGAGCTAATCAATATAATACATCTGACTGCAGTTTCTCCTTATAATAATCACTCAATCATTAATACTGTATTTCTTTTGCAAAGTTCATTTAGCTTGGTGGGTAGTGAACATTGCTCTTGCTTTCAAGAACAGCTTTGCAGTTATGTTGCTGCATATATTTCATGTATTTTATGCCTGTTAGTATCCAATCATAAAATAGAGGTGTCTTCTGTCTTCCCTATGTCCTTCGAAAACTGGTTTCACCATTTGAAACCTTCTCTTTTTCTCCCTTAGAAGAAAAGAGCAGTGGAGAAAAGTAATGAGGGTCTGTAGTGAATGAGGGAAACACACTGTTCTGCAAGCCTGAATTTCTAAGCATAAAATATTGGGTTTGTTTCATGATTGAATACCTCTTTGCAAATGCTTTATTAAATGCTTGCACACTGAAAATTGGGGTATTTCATATCTTTACAAACTCCTATTCTCCACTGTTACGTGAACAAAAAGTAGATATAGAATATGATCTTTGACATTTTAATTAAAACCCATTAAAAAGTCTATAGCGAGTAATAAAGTACAAATTGCCTCCCTAATTTCAACCTGCACTGCAACTGTGTCATGAATTCAGATAACCATGGATAAAAATCTTTCACAGCTAAGAACATGGGCTGAGCAAAAAAATCTGGGCCTGACACCTAATTAAGATATACTTCCCCCTGACGAAGAAAGTTCTTCATCTATTACTATGTGTTACAGTGGTTCAGGACTATATTTAAAAGAGCATTAAAAATGTACCTGAAGGCAAAGTTAATCTTTATATTTGACAGATAATAGAAGCTTTTTTGCAGTAGGTAGCAAAGTGAATATTTTATTTCTTTATGATCTAATGACCATTCTGTTTAATCTTAATGGAGTAAAGATGAGCAAGAAAATATGCTTAGGGGATATACTAATACATCAATTATGGAGAGTGGGAAAGTACTTTAAAAAAGTAACAGTAATCTATTGTAAATGAACATCTCAATAAGCACTCCTAGCCACAGGGAGAGCTAAAGAAGATGCATTAAAATCTATTCAGATTCTGCTCATTATAGATATGTTCTTCTCAGCTCTTAAGTAATGTAGCAATCACATAATTAACTTTGGAGAAGGGAAGCATTTAAAACAACTGTGGATCTATGGAGCACAGTAGGCTTTCTCCTGTTTCTCAGTGAAAGTGATTTTTTCCATCTACTTTCCTTAACATTGTTGTAAAAGTGCTGAGACAGAGCAGCATTTCTCCTTAAGGTACTGCAAAAATACAAATGTGATTCCACAAACCAAATTGCCACTATTTTTTCCTTGTCAAAGAAACAAGATAAGTAAAGAGTAACA
This sequence comes from Campylorhamphus procurvoides, assembly GCA_013396655.1. NCBI lineage: Eukaryota > Metazoa > Chordata > Aves > Passeriformes > Dendrocolaptidae > Campylorhamphus > Campylorhamphus procurvoides. The sequence goes on from WBMV01003348.1 coordinate 489,309, forward strand.
TATAAATAAACTCCCCTCCTGCTTAACTACAAACACACTATCCCATAAAGAAGTGGACACTTGTCTCCCCTGGAAGTTCACCCTGAAATGAAGATCTGAATTTTACATAAGAAAATTTTTGCTTCTTAAATAATTTTGATTTAGACTTCTGTCCTGTCAAATACCATGAAATGACACAGCCCAAAAGATCTGCATGCCCCAAGCCCACACATGAGCTCCAAGAAGAAAGTTTACAGAACTTTCCAAGTGGAATCACTGAGCCTGCAGCCAGCTGAGAACCCCAGCTGTGAAGATATGAAGGACTGATTTCAAGCCTCCTTAAAATGATGAGCCTTTCAGCTGACTCTAATGAGCATTGATACTCAATACAGTAATTCAGGGTAAGATGCCTTTGCTCAGTAACTCTCAGCACTGGGAACTCCAAAGGTTTATCTTCCTGGAATGGTTTGGGTTGGAAGGGACATTAAAGATCATCCAGTTCTAACTCTCCTGCCACAGGCAGGGACACCATCCACTACATCAGACAAGCCCTATCCAACCTGACCTTGAACACTTCCAGGCATGGGGCAGCCACAGCCCCTCTGGGCAACCTGTTCCCATGCCTCACCACCCTGACAATAAAGAATTTCTTCCTAATATCTAATCTAAACCTGCTCTCAGTTAGCAGCCATTCTCCCTTGCCTCATCACTACGTGCTCTTGCAAACAGTCTCTCTCTCCATCTTTCTTGTACTTGAAATTTGACTACAAAAGCCCCAAGGAGCTTTGCAGAACAAATCACCTGTGAGAAATGTTACTCTGCACTGGGATTCTTTTATGCAGTTTTCTTCCTTCGCCTGCTGTCTTGCAGCATGTTGGAATACTATTAAGCTAAAATGCAGGGAAGCCACCTCTCCAGAACAGGTTTGCACCTGGGGAGTTAAAGCAACACAACTACTGCCCCTACATCCAAAGGTTGTCCCAGGCAGATGAGTCTCAAGTGTGCGAAGATGCACTGGCTCACATAGGCAGGCTTCTGAATGAATTTAAAAACATGAATATCACTGATATGACATGAATAATGAAGGAGTAATCTGCCTTTAACACTGCTGAGCTGATGTAAAATTCAGAATGAACCGAGTCTATTCGCCTACAGACAATCATGTGCACACACACAAAATGTAAGCAGTAATTTTTTAAAATGTTCACTTCAAAAGGATGCCTATAAAACCTCAGGTCTTGGGCCTTCTGGACTCACTGAGTTGCTTGTGTCTGATCAAACCATTCACTACCAGCAGCAAAAGTTCTACGTGAAAACTAAGTGGGAACACAGGGCTGGCAACACAAGACTGCAAAATACACATTAGATACCAATGCAGCAAAACACACTCTTCTACATTGCAAGTTATGTAACTTAAATCACTTAAAAATTCTGCAATGAATACCAATAGATAATATTCTAGAACTTAACATTTCTGCAGTACAAGTGAGGAAGGTGGTTACCTGTTCTTTCCTGACTCTCTCTTCCCTCTTTGTGTGTGAACTCATACGGAAAGGACAGAGCAAAAGACATAGGGGGAGAAAAAGCTCAGCATTATTGCACATGTGCACTAATTCTGCCCAAGCTTTTATGAAAAGAAAAAGAAATGGGAAATATCCAAAGTGGCAGTTGTCAGATAACTTACTGACAGCTTTTTCATATTATGAATAGGTGTCTACTGTGGGTATTTCGTTGCCTATATAACTCAAATGAAACATTTTTATTTGACTAATAATATAGGAAATTTTTAAACCTTAATTTTAGGGAGTGATTATTAACGTGAATTTATATAGGATGTAGAAAAATTGCATTTCCATTTGCAAAATGAAAAGGCCCCTGTACTGCAATTCTAAGAAGGTCTGTGTGTGGGATCCAAACTCCCATACGTAAAAAGAAATTTCAATTTTCATTTTTCCATCAACACAAGCTGTTTCATGAGCATTGTTATATAGTTTAAATAACTGAGAGATTTTATTTATTTGCAGTATTACAGCTTTTTTAAGCCAAGGAGTAATGAAGATACAGCAACAGACCTTGGTTGCAAATTATTTTAAGAAAACTTCTGGATGCCTTTCTTAACCTGAATACTGGGGAGAAGTATGCACCTTGTGTTTAAGGGAGCAGATTGCTCCTATTCATGGCTGTATATTAATCAATGACATTTTAGCCCCTTGATAAAATGGGAAAGATGAAAAGCTAGTGATGCTCAAGTAGATTTTAGATAGTGGGCATCTCTTGCTGCATATGTATGGCTAGCTACAGGCTTTTGATGTAGTTTACATGGAGAAGGAAATTATTATCAACAGTTTTCTCATAGCTAAACATTAAACTATATATATTATATGGCCATATATGTCTTTGTATATTATACACACTTGTATACACACACGAGTTCCCCTTTGTATATATTACTTTAAAGCTAAGGATGACAAAGATCTATTTATTCTTTTGGTTTTTATTTTAAAAAGCTGAGTCCCATAGTGAAGCTTTCATGAGAAGGCACTGCACAGCTATGGAAAAACTGCATTTAGAGGCCCATTCTCAGCTGCTGAAGGAATGAAAGCCAAAAATCACACGAGTTCTGAAAATTGCTGTGAGAAACCAAAGCTGTGAGGATGGAGCAACAGAGATGCTGCAGCTGAGTATTTGAACTGACCTGTTATGGAAGAACATGAAAAGAAAATGCACACTTTTGATGTTTGGACACATTAAAAAAGCAAAGAGTGCATAGATGTGAGTCAGTATTGTATTAGATTCATACATGACTGGAGAGATTTACAAAATTTTAGCTGGAATATACATTGCTCTTGTTAGAGATACAAGGGTTTGCCCTCAACCTCCTGCTCAAGGCACAGCTTTTTCCTCTCAGTAAGCTGAACATAAATAATAAACCACCATTTGGTAGCCCCCAGCCTTGATGACTACAAAGCCAAATAAAGATTACGTTCATTACAGATTAAAAAAATAAAATAAGAATAATAAAAAAACCTCAAAGTTATAATTTCTTTGTTTGTGAGCAAACCCATGACTGGCCATTTCCCGTTTTCATTCCCCTTACCATCATATTAAGAATCCTTTCTCAAATGGAAAAAAAAAAAGGCAGATAAACAGATTAATAAACATACTTGAAATGAAAATTTGCAGCTCTGATAAATGTGCCCCGTCTCATTCAATTTCAAATGTCATAAGGCAGAAATGCACTCACACTTTCTCAATTCTTGTTTAGTTTAGAGGTGCATTTGTCTGTCAGACACTCAATAAGCAACCCCCAAATCTGCAACTAATATCCATAATTGATCTGGTTTGTGTATCAAAATAACTTCATTAACTGTAGCCCAAGTGAGCTTTCAGTCTATAATTAAAAAATGCTTAATAAACTCTTTCTCATTTCCATATATCAATGTAATTCAAAAATAGGATTTTAAAGAGTTCTGTTTTCTGTGTTGATACTTAAATCAGATGCCTTTAAAGCACTGAATGCATTAAAAGTGTTGAAAATACTTAAAAATTCAGTTACAAAAGGACAAAAGAGCAAAAATCGTTGCATCCTCAACATCTAAATTGGTATTACCAACTTACAGGGAACATGGCAAAGATAATAATTTTAAGATGCATTCAATTTTTGAAATAAAATAATTTATCCGATCTCTTAGCTAATTTTTTTGTCTTTTCCTAAGACTGAGTAATATTGTGTAGAAGAAAACATGATAAGAGGAATAAAGTGACTTGTCCAAACTAGATGACCTACTCTACCAGTAAGGTATAAAGTATTTAAACACCTCTGAGCCCATTCCAGATTTGGTGCTGGCTTCTTCTCACTGAGAAAAAACAAACTTTTGAGGTACTCAGTGTTTATCTGGGCAAAGCATCAACTTATTTGTTGTAATACAGACATAAATTTCCAAATTATTATTTGAAAACAAATTTTCTATAGAATATTTTATTTATCAACATATTGATTTTTGAGCCAAATATTTGATATCATTTGCTAAAATATTGCCATCAAATACTGGTGAATGTCAATGCAGGTGACAAATATTCCACTCTACTCTTGATTGTTTCCTTTCCAGTAACTTCTGCATGGCTTGTTTTCCACAGAATGTTCCTGGAATAGAAGAACACACCCCATGCTATGAGTAAAGGTATTTATTTGAAGATACCACTGACTGGAGCAATCATATAATGAAATGAGTTGGCCATGTTTAAAGGGGAGAGCTGACTGGTGAAGAATCCAAAAACATCATCTTCAAAGGATTCTAGAGAGTTTGTAACCAGCAACTAATTGCAAGAAGAGACATTTTCATCCCAGCCCTGTGTTAACTCTTGGATCTGTTTTAGGCATATATTACAGTTCCTAAGTTCATGCACATGTTATTTTACATCAGTGTTTGACTTGTGAACTTCAAAGTGAACTACAATCTGCAAGCATGTCATTCTTTCCTGAGCTAAAGACCAGCCAACAACATTAATCCTCCCCCCTGCTAAAAATAAGTATTCCTACTTCGGTTTTTGACTGACAGAAACTACAACACATTAGAGTCCTTTGGATTCAGGCTAGAAAAGCAACCTAAGAAAACAAAACTTTATTTAAAGACTTATGGATATCCTCCCTCTTCAGTGTCTTGGACTATTTGATACATTACATATTAATACACATGTAACATAAAACCTGAACATGCCTATTCATTGTAGCTTAAATGCAATAACTACATTTTTAAATCAGTATCTGTGATTTAGGTATTTAACTGAGAGGAGCTATCTTAGAAAAGGACACAAGCCAAGTAATGCTCATATATTTGCATCCATATTTGGTTTTGGAACTACGCACGATATTTGTACCAGGTATTCTTTAAAGTGTTCTGCTGAAGTTTACATGGAAATAAGCATTTGATACAAACAGAGTTTTGAACTGAGGTTCCTAAACAAAACCCCAAAACATTAATGCCAGAATGATGAACTCTGTATTGTGTTTTTTCCCCTTAGTTTTTGTTTATGTTGAAAATTTGTCTGAATAATTAAGCATTTGCAAGTCAAATGAGCTCGTAGGACTCCAGCTTCAGCTGTTATTTCATGCTGTTCCCTTTGAACAATATTTACAATGCAACAAGAGAGAAAACAAGGGAAGATGCTGTGGCTCCTGACAAATGCTGCTAATGAGAGTTCAGGCCCTAGTTTAACCTTTGCAGCACCTCCTTAATAGGCAGCTGAATGCCACTGCCTGTTCAGCCACTGCATTTTAATCCCAGGTTAAACCACTGCAGAAGAAGCATTCAGAGAGAAGTTGACTCTTCCCTAATTTAATTTTTAGTGTAGTCTGACCCTTAAAAAGCAGATTTTGCTGAAGTCAGGACGAGTTTAGGCAGTGTCTCCCACCTGCTCTACCTGCCTGTCAACCAATACAACATTATTGGAGTTACCTCTTCCACAGTTTCTGTTACTTAACATTCTGCTCGTGTTGCTGCAAGACAGTTCCTGAGAGCCCCAGTCACTCCTCAAATGTATCTGCTGTGCCTTGTTAGGATTTAGAGCTGCCATTCTGAAGCAGAATAGCAGCAAGCAATAAGACAGATTTCTCTGGCCAAAGTCTGGCATTAGGAGTGCTCAACTTCTGCTATCAGATGGAGTTTGTCCTTCATTATTAGCAGCACACAAAGAATCAGTGCTCCTGAAATGCTCATGTTTTAAAGATCCTGCAGTGGTAGACTCAAAGAAAATAATTTGAAAGTCATTTCATTACATTTTTCCACTGGATGAATCTGCTACAGGATGGTAATAATTTTGTGACAGCAGAACAGTATGATAAAATCTAACCGCAGGAAATGAAGAGGCAAGATATTTTAAGATACCAAATTAGCAAATAATGTCTAGCAATCCAATCATATTGTCTCAAACAGACGACATTTCTTTTTACTTCTATGTCTGTGTACTGGAGAGATAAAATTATTGCATATCCTCCAAATTAATGGATCTATCAGAGCAACTGTTTCCCTCCTTTAGCACTGCTTTACTGCTATCAAAGAGGCAGAGAAAATCTTCATAAGCTTTGACTGGCCTCTCAGTTACCATAGGCATTTCAAAAAAAAGGTAGGAATTTTGGTAGGTCCCATTTCTACATGATCAACCATCAGAATTCACTGAGAAGACCTGTTTGAAGAGTATTTTTTTATTGAAAGAGAACATGATTATGGATTTTACTCAAAAGATGTATTCCTTCCTGTTTTATAATAGAAATGTAGGGTCTGTGATGATTAGAAGAAAACAAGCAGCAAGGCAAATTGAGGTAAATGAAAGAGAAATTAAATGTTGAGCTAACTGTTAACACCTTAACTCATTTTTAGTTATATAAATAATTTATCAATTACTGGGTAATTATTCAGAGGGCAAAAGCTCAAAGAATCCCATAAAATTAGAGGTGTGAAAGCTCTGGAATTCATTAAGAGTTTTAAAAATCAAGATGCCTTCTTGATTATCAAGTAGTAACAGCACAGAAAATGAAGGAGGGGAAAAAAAAGTTTCAACTGCTCGAATATCATCTCTACTTGTCTGTTACCAAAACAATCAGCAGTCCTCAGCCAGCAAGGAATGAGGGAAGACAGATCATCAGTAATTTCTGAGAAAACAGGTTAAGAAGGACTTGGCCAACAAGGTGCTCAGCACAGGAAGGAGAGATGCTTTTGATGCTCCGTTTGCACAGACCACCTACCCAAAGTGTGCAGGAGTCCAAGTGAGGTCATTTGGTAAGAAAACAATGTCCTAGCAGGAGTCTGCTCAGTGCTGACAACTTCCAAAAGCATGTTCTCATTTTAAGTAGGTGAAGAAATATCCTGCAATGCGACAGTATATTGAGACAGAATTTTTGACCCACCAATAGCACAGGCCTGTCTTCTTAATGGCATGACAGCACCAGACACTTAAATTGCAAAGGCTGTTTCTTGCAAGGGAAATGCCCACCCATCACAGAACAAAACTATGGTGGTTTAACAGTTCTGCATCGCAAGGGCAAAAGCTGTGTCTGATTTTCACAGAGCTTTAGCAGCAGAAAGGACCATCATTCCTCTGTGACAATAAGGCACCTGGCCTAGCTCTGCACCGAACTGATACCAGGGGATTTATGATGTCCCACTAACCCAAATGAGCAATGGTAACCAGATTTACAGCTCTGCTCAGGTGAGTGTCCAGTAGATTTACAGCGTCTTCTTGATCTTGTTACTAAATCTGGCAAAGAGCAACTTGACAAAAAGCACTGTTAACTGAGCCACTACTTCACTAAAGTTTTGAACAAAGGCTAAGTAAAATTTCAAAATTATATTTTGCCTGGTGTTCTAAAGCAGGGAGATTACCATAATAATAGAGAAGACATTTTTCCACAAAATGTGTTCAGTATCTGCCAGCTCTCACAGTCCTCCAAGCAGAACCACACAAAGAGTAACTGTGCTCTAATGACTAAGAGTTTATCCATAGCAAAATGATATTTTCAGAGTAATCAAATAAGCCCAAACTTGTCTATTCATTTTTTTGGCTCACTGCATGAACTGCTAAAAGTGTCTCGAATCTTTCATGTTTTGGCCCAGAAAAATAATACACCATGTAATAGCAATTCATCAGAGGTTAATTTTGTGAAAGAGTCATTAACTTCAATGGCTTTTAGACTAACCAAAGGTGTTTTAGAGTATTCAGGGTTAGTACAAATAATACATATTTTTCCAGTATTTGCAGGACTATTTTCATCAAAAAAATAATTTCTCTGACTGAAATGGAAGTGAAATTTTTATTAAAAAACACATGCCTTTGCTTTACATTCATAGCTGAATGTTTCATGCCTTTTGGTATCTTAAAGGGAACTTCCAATATGCTTAGTTATTTTTAAAGCTAGAACACAATTGCTTAACACTTGCACAAGCCATAAAAACCTTTGCAATACAGTTCCAATTAGAGACTAGAGTAACTAGTGAAATCAAGATATAAAAGAAAATTAAATATTATTATTTTAAATGTTTAATTGCATTTCAACAATTGTTAGGGGGATAAAGTGTATATTTTTAAACGTGCCTTTTCAAAATGAATGCTGTATTTTGGTCTACAGTGGTATCAATGGTCATAGCAATAAATCAGATGGCCACAAAGAGCAAAGTGGCACGGGATACACAGTTAGTTTCTTTCTTATTGGAGAAGCATATATTTATTGTCAAGTGCTAAAAGAGAATGGAATCGGGATGAACAATTTTTGTTTGTTTTTTAAAGGAAGCCACAAAAACTGAATCATCTTAATTACAATTTCCAACAGAAGTTTATTAAAAGATGGAAGCCTCCCTAGAAGAGATGTTCTGAACCCTGTTGTATGAGTTATTTACTGGCACATAAAGCTTCTCTTCATGACATAAATAGACAGCAATTTCTCTTTGGCAGAAACACTTTATGAAATTTAGTGCAGCAAACAGGGATTTCAAAACTTCTAATTACCAAAACGTCAGGGATCTTAAATTATTATATAAGGTACACCTTCCTAAAGGAAAGGATGAAAAATCTATCACTTAGCATTTTCAAAAGGCATTAAAAGTACTATAATTCACAGCAGAGTTTTATGCATAGAGTGCAGAGTCTAACTGAGCAAACAGAGGCCTAGATACCAATTTATGATCAAGCAGCTTGATCTGTCCAGAATTAGAATAAATACCACATTAAAACCATGCTGTCAGGCTGTAACTAAAGTGGAAGGCATGCTGGGACAGCATTCTGCTATTTCACTGTTAGACCAAGTCCAAAACTACTGAATATGTCTATGGGCTTTGCACAGAAGCCCAAAGGGCTTTTGGACTCTTTGGATGATCAGCAGCCATGCTTTCCATCCTAAACCCTGTGGCCACAATAATATTTCCTGTCTTTTTAACAGGGAGGCACTGGTGCCTCTGAAATCTGGATGGGCAAACAATGCCCTTCCTGGGGACTGAGGAGAAGGGGCTCTGTGGGCATGTTGATGCCCACTGAAGGTTTGCTTAAACAAAGGTAAACAACCCATCTGGACATGAGTAACAATAGCAGAAGAAATTATCAGTAGTAACACATGGCAAAATAATAGTAATAGGTGGCAAAATAATCTAAGATCCTCTATATGTTTCAATCTCCTGCAATGAAGGCCAAGCCATCCTGTTGTCACTAATTTTTTAGCTACTTTAAACAAGCACAGACTAAACTACTTGGACAGCAATTGCAGCTTTCACGTCAGGGTCTCTGAGGCTTGAGAGTTCAGGAAGAATTTTCAGCTGTGCTGTCAAGCACAAGTGAAACCAGGTTGAATCTCCCTGGCTGGTTGACTGATTTTAGTTTCTCTCAGCACACAATAACAGGTGATTCAAAAAGCAAAATTTTGAGCTTGTTTCAGTAAACAAGACAATTGGCCCAGCACTGTAACAAAAAGTGATCAATACACTGCAGATTCCTCTTTATAATTCTGGTGGTTTAGCAGTGTCAGTCAGAAAAACCTAACGACCCCATTCTTCTGTGGAAGAACAAAGTACTGTGTTACAAAATAGGTAATAAAATGGTAACTACTCAACTGAAATACTGAAATTACACTTCTCCATTAAAAAAAAAATCAATCAGGATCAGTCCAACAATGAAGTTACTTTAATTTTTTCCCCTCTTATCTTTTTTTTTCCTTTTATTTTGTGGATATATTAAAATATTACCTGTACCAGAATGCATAAATGTTTGGAGGAAGTCATAAAAATTGTATACTTTATTCTATAGAATCCTTTGTTATTTTACGTTTCATCTTCAATTCATGCACATAACTTAAATTACTGCATGTCAAAAACTTCACAAGCATCTTCCTGGAAAGAAGAACTTGCTCTTCTGAAAGGTCTGGAGCCACCGTCAGCTTTCATCTGAGGCCACTGAAGACAATCTATAAAGTCATCCCACTTACTGACATTTCAGAGAGCATTAAACCAAACCTGAAAGAATGTCACCTTTGTGTCCACAGGGAACAAGCAGAGAGTACAAACTGCACTTCATGGAAAAAGTGACAAGGTACAGAACATTACTTATCAGAGTTTTTTTTAAAGAATTGTGGCAAAATGACTTAATATTTATTCTAAAATAATTAGGAAAAACCAAAGTATTTCTCTTAAGGTGTGAGATATTTAAATCAATGTCTCTGTTTTAACCTTGTTTCATCTGCCTAGGATATGACATTTAGCATTACACTTTATTCCTTCTGATTCATGTTGTAACCATCTTGTTTGTTCATTTGTTTAAACACAGCAATCACAATTGGGATGCAGAATTTCCCTTTCAAATTCTCTATTTGTTTCTGACAAGGCAGTTTATCAAATAACAGGTTCTGGAGATGTCAGACTTTGTAAAAAAACAAGTGAAAGCGGGAATATATTTCAGAGATACGCGAGGTCAGTGCACATTCTTTTCCTCACATAATTCCCTTCCATCCTTTGTTCGTTTATAACCCCTGAAGTATAACGCCTGAATTATCCTATTGTACACATCAACCACTTGACAGATTGTTTGAGTAAAACTCCTATGTGCTGTGGCTTTCCTTTCAGGCTGCCAGGGATAGTTTAACAAAAAGGCTGATTAGTTCCTTTAAGTTCTCCCAGATAAACAAACTACAAAGCAAGTTTACAGTACCCAGGATCATCCATGCAAAAATACCACACAGGCTCTTTACAGTAACAACACAAATCAGAGCAGTCAAAGGCGCCTAGTCAAGAAGAAAAGCTGATGATGATGCAGCAGTTTGTCATATGGGGAGCAGAAATGTTCACGCTTGAGAATCCTTAGTTAACGACATAATTGTCAGGACACCTCTTTAAAAAGCTCCTTTAAGGAAAGACTGATGCTGCTGCACAGAGCTCTGGGTCCAGGCACCACAACGAAGCACAGACATTGCCCTTCCTATGTTTTCAGAAACCTCATAGTTGCCTGGAGTGTGATGTTATTGAATCACATCCTTCCACCAACCCACAACAGAAAGCTGGAAGGATAGGAGATAGGGAAAAGAAAGGTAGAATAAGGAATGGGGAAAAAGAAAACAGATCCGGAGATAGACTGGGACATGTGGGGAACAATGCTGTCAAATTTCAAGGTAGGCAAGGATATTGCAAGGGGCAAAGCGTAATTTAAACAAATAAATAAATACATAAAAGCAGCCTGACTTAAATATCAGCAAATTAGCTCCTGGTGTTACTAGCTCTGCTGTCTTGGTTGCAGAATTTTACCTCAAAATCTCACAAAAACATTAGTGGAGCTTAAGAACATGTTTAAAATCAACAAGAAGTCAGTTTGGCATTTGATGATCCGCTGCAGTGTTCCAGGTAATATCCAGTTATAACACTGGTTCACTGCTTGGACAGTCTGCAGGAGGAGAGCAGGGGGAATTATTGCAGCTTTGACGCAGTCAGACATCCTGACACTGAAATTAACTGCGGCATTCATTAATTTCATGTCCAATTTCAGCAGCCCCTGAAATTGTAGCCAGTTATATATTTGCTGTACTTTAAAAGTCACAATCACCTCTGATTTGAATCCAGTGTATAAATACATCCCCTTTTTGCAAATACATGGCAAATATTGGCAAGGAACCCAGACTGGGAAAGCAGAGAGAGTCACAATTGTCATTCTTTTCTAAATTCACTGCCTCTTATCCCAGTACCCCATATGACCTTCACAACTGCACCTCTACTTGCTCTTCATCCCATACTCTCCCCATGTTCCTGCTGCTTCAGGAGCAGACCTAATTCTGTGTCATCACAATTCAGATGTGCCAAACTCCTTTTTATAAACTATTCACAAAGACTGTGTAAAGAAATTAACTTTAGTATGAAGACACTATCTGATTCTTTATTTCATGTGGGCCTACTATAAGAAAAACTTGATTTCCCAAGTAAGCAGCAAAAATGATAAGTTACATATGGTATATGGAATATATGGAGTACTCTGCTGTAATTTTAATCCATCTGGGTTTATATCATATTGCTGGGATAAAATGCAGCTCCTTCTCTGTAAAAGTGCAAAGGACCAAGGTCTACTTTCTATTTCCAGCTACACTGAGGTTTATTATGAGTTAAAGAGAGAATTAATCATCACATTTCTCCTCACATTGAAATTGTGTTTTCCTGTTCATATTCCTTTCATATCCCTTTTATATATTAAGTTATAAGCTGTTTTCATTTTATTTTTCTTGGCTTTGGGAGTTTCTTGTCCAAAACACCAGCTGTTCTTGTACCATGATTATATACACTTAAGCATCACAGAAGTAGGAATGAAATTCAGTACATACAGCCTTTTGCTCTACAAGTTTTCTCATGGGCAAAACAGTCTGAGGTTGTTTTACGCTGTTCATATAATTAAATCTTTATTTTTGTACCCTTCTATATAACTCTGCATACAATCTAAGTGTTACCTTGGAGGTCTCAAGATAGTCTCTTTAATATACAGCAGTTAGGAAGAGAAAGAATGATTAATCAACAATATGATTTTAAATACCGCTAATTTCTTCTTCAGAAGTATCAAATATGGGAAAGATCCAAACAAATGTAGCAGAAATGACTGTAGATACAGAGGGTTTTTTACATGTGTTCAGAATTAAAGAATAGATTCTTTTCTTTGGAAAATAGATTATTAAGGAGAGCATGCTTTGGATATATAAGCAATGATTAATAGGGAAACAGCACTTAATGTATTTGTATAACACACAAAACAAGGTGATTCATCAGGAAGCAAAACATAAAACAGATTCTACAAATTGCATCTAAACAGTAAATAGTAATTCATTATTTTAAGACATATTTTTATTCATCACTGAAGTGTAAAGTATTATTTTCCATTATCACAATATTAATTTTGCTTTGATTTTAATTAAAAATTTGTACCTCATAAAAAGAACGGGCACTGAATAATTGAAACACTGCTACTTCTATAAAACTCCAGCTGTTCTGAAATCTTTAATTCTCAATACTTTTGACAGAAGCAGAAAGTGTCCCAGGAATACATTAAAATGTTGCATATCAATTAAATGTTAAGTCACACCTCTCCTGGCATGCTAAAGGCTGGCAGAGCAAAGCTGGCACATGAAATGCCCAAACAAGCCCTTTTGCTACCAGTCTGCTCTCCCTGGCACTGTGTCCCTCTACCCCAGCTGAGTACTTTGCCTCGGACTACAACTCCTTTGTATCAGCCTGGGAGGGAGAGTCAGGGAAATGGAATCAGACACTCCAATAAATCACATCTGTCCTTAATTGTTCTGCCTTTAAGTTTCCTTACTGAATGCTGTTTTGCTGTACATTGATAAAGTGTTCGGGGTAATTTCTGCCTTCTCTCCCATGTGGAACAATTCTAACTACATATATATATATGTGTATATATATATATGTACATGTATGTACTTACCCGCAGACATACATCTACATGACACTGTGAGTATAATTGTGTGTTATCTGTAATAATATTTATATTCTTTCTGTCTTATAACTAAGCTCAGTTCCTAGCGAGGAAGAAAGACAGCCTAATATTAGCAATTTTATTTGGTTGATTGTTATTTGATGTAAAAAAATTAAAATAATCTATAAACTATTGAACTATTGATTATTGTTATGCTAAACGAACTCCCTATAAGATGATACACTGTAAATGCTCTTTTACCCTTAAACCATAATCCCAGTTCATCAAGTATCAGTAATACATTGTGCGAAACTGTCCTGCTCATCAACAAAATCACCTCACCCTCTTGTGAGAACATTTCTAACTTGAATGAATCTACAGAAACCCACAAATAATGTGCTTACCAGAAAACAAAAATACCACAATACACTATAAACTAAAACCCACCACTTCAGAAAGGAATAAGGGGTATTGCTTATGTCTTCAAGGTTTTCCTATAGCAAAATCTGTGTCTTCACAATTAAGCCAGGAAACATGAGTTTTACTTGTCTACCTCTGACTTATGCACATGGATATTTAGAGCACATAGATTTTCTGAATTCAGAATGCTGTGACTTACTTGTCCTTTCACAGACAAAACACTCTTGCCAGAGTAAGAATGAGCCTAGAAAGGCAGGCAGATCTCCCTCTCTGCTTAGCTGAGGGTTAGTCAGCAAAATTGCATTCAGACACTCTCAGCAACAAGTCATTCACAGGCCAAGGATTTTTTCTTTGAAAGTATGAACTAAAATACACTTACTTGCTGTCGAATTTCTTCTTCCATCTTTACTGGGGACCCCAGCTCTGCGACTTGTTTGACACCTTCACTAGCATATCCTCCATACTCCCAAAGGATGTAGTTCTTGGAGTGAGAACTACCAATGATGGCAGACCAGTGGTTGGTGCGCCCTTTCAGGGAAAAAAAACAAAACAAAAACAACCATCAAGACAACTTCAAAATATAATTCCTAATTTTTGTTAAAGATTTGAAGTCACCAATCTTCACCGGCACCAAGCTTTTGCTGGTGTTTTGCATGCTGTCAGTTCTCACTACATCAATACACCACATCATTAGAACAAGCCAATGACCTACAGAAATTGAGGACAAAAGGTTAGTAATTATTGGATGTGACAACACAGGCAGAAATGGTAAGAAATATTGTATTCCATGTAATCAAGCAGCACCTCAGAACAGATAGGCTTAGTATACTTTTTTTTTCCCCGAAGATCTCATGCTTCTTTAGGAAGCTGAAGAAACCTTTAATTTTAGATTTCTATGTCAAATGTTTTTGAGAAGGGAACCTGCAAGGGAAGACTTCAGAGATCACTCTCAGATTAACAGCAAGTTGTTACTTTCCCGTTTTGAACAGCCCACTAGATCTGTGTTTGAGTGGTGACAGCAGATTACCAGCAAAAGGTGGATTTAAGCATGACCACACTGTCATTAAATCTTTGGTTTATAGCGTGGTGACTAAACATTATCAGGTACAGGGCTATACAGCCAGAAACTTTTCTGCTGAAAGAGGGCAGAAACATTTGCTTTCTATGGGCAAATGGTAGCTACTATTTCTCCCAAGAAACTTCTGAAATACTTGTAAAGAACAGCTCTTATTTGCACTGACATAACTGTTTTTTCTACTTCTGCATATTTAAATTATACATGTGCCATGTCTCCTTCCCTCACCTTCGCCCCCAACCATTAGGAGGGATTCTCTTTAATTTAGGAAAGGAGCAAAGAAGTGAATTTTGATGCTTCTGCATTCACTGAGTTTGCTTGCTCAGATTTCTCATGGTGTAAGAAATGCAGAGTTAGGCAAAAGGATTCCTGTTCTTGCTTCGTCACTTGTCAGGGAGGGGGAAAGAAAGAGTAAAAGTTTAAAATAAAAATGCTAGAGAAGCATGATGGAGTTGAAAAGACAATTGAAAAGAAATAAGGAGTCACAGAAGTTCCACAGTCCCGGAAATAAAAATGAATTCACTTAAGTGTCAAATAACATGCTGCAAAAATAGAAGTAAAGGATGAGAAAATGAACTGCTCGCATCAACAGTCTGGTAACAATGCAAAGGCTGAAGGAGATGAGGGAGACAGAATGATGGAGCGAGATAATATTTAACTTTTTTTTGCAATGCAAAAGGTAGAGAGTAGCAGTAAAAACAGCTGAAAACTGAATAAATGAATGAAAAATGAATAATGAAGTAAATAAAAGGAATGCAAATTTAAGGTGTGAAAGGTGGGACAATGAAATTGAAAAAGACAGTGTAGAGAATTGTATAAAGCCAGATGCAGGAACCTAATCATGGGAGAGTAGAAAATAGATTAGAAATATAAAATGAACACCAATGGTAAGGGGAAAAAAGCTAAAAAGGTCTGGCAAGCAGAAGAGAGAGATGAGGGAGGTGGTCTAGCAACAGAGCAAAGAGAGCCTCCATAGGCCTTAGCCCTAAACTTGGATCAAAGCACATTTACTGAGTTCTGAATTGTAGCAGACCTGATGTTTTCTGAATCAATTAAAACTCATGATTAACTGAGCCCCAAAAGGAGAAAAAAATAACTAAACCTTGCCTCCTCCACAGGTAATAGCTGAAGAAACTACAAGGGCAGAAGATGGTTTCTTGATCTAAGCTCTAGCAACTGTTTCTTAAATCTACAGTGGCACCTTATCAAACCACAGAGAGATGCTGTCATGGCTCCAGTGATGGAACCACCAGTTTTGCCCACTCATTTCAACTAGCACACAGGTCTGACTGTCTTACAAGCCACAGACAGCAGTGACACTGGAAACACAGTGACACTGGAACTTATTCAGAGAGGACGTTCCACACAGTCCCTACAAAACAAAAACATATCACTACAGAGAGGAACCAGAGCACCTTGAAGACTTTAGTCAAATGCACAATGAATTGTCCCCTGTGCTCCAAAGCTTCTCTCACTCTCTATCCTGAGCAGGACAAGAACATCTGATGCCTTTGCAATCAGACACAGCAACAATCCCTAAAGATCCTGGCTCTGCAGACAAAGTACCTGGCCCTTAGGGGCTGTTTGAAGCAGACCACATCTGCCCTAATCTTTTCTCAAAAATTTGTGCTACATTTGCAAAGGTTCTGCTCCTCACCTTGTCCCTTCTATTTCTCATGAGAACAAAGGGACAACTTGATATTTCTTAAGCTTTTCCTCTAAGCATCAAAGAAACCTATGGGAGAGAATCCTAGCAGTACGGGGCCAGAGGTATTTTGCATCCAACATCGTTATGCAGTTCTTAAGGCAGCAAACGGAATACTGACAGATTTCCAATGCTGTTACTTCACTACATTTTTGTAGTTTTGAGTAGTTTCTCAATTTATACACTTATATGTGTATTTTTGCATGAAGATCAAGGAGTCATCACAGCACGAGAATATATCTTCTGGCACATTTCATGGAAGTGCCATATCAAATCATGATGGAGAGCATAAGTATGCCTGTTATCACACAAGGATGATACCCAGAGAGAATAAATGCTTTTAAGCCCCAGGGCATATGTAAATACACATCTTTCTGACTTTCATAGTTCCCCTTCAGCCAGGTTTAATAACAAATTAAACACTCAGTTTCCATTAGTTTATCATCAGGAGTTGTGGCAACTTGCAAAAGTTACCTGAAAAGCATGCTTGATTTTATTTAAGATTTAGTTTGGAAATCAGTTTCATTTTACTTTTTTTTTCAGTTTGAAACTCACAAAAGCAAAATTGTTTCAAGAATTAGTTTTTGCCCCTTGCTTACAGCTGTGGCACACCTCTCTCAAGTCCCACTGCAGCTGGCACACTCAGAACAAGGTTGTGTAGCAGTGGTTTGATTTTGAGCAATGCTTTACAGAGCGGGCACATCTGATAACTCCTGAACAGACAACATGCTTTTCAATTTAATGGAGCAGAAGTATTTTAATGGCACTGGTACAATAAATGTTAAATTATTCCTAATCCATGGAACCTGCAAAAGCCTCAAAACAATTTCCCAAAATTAAAAGTTTTGCACTGTACCTTCCAGAAACATTTCTTTGTAGTAGCATTTGGAAAAAAACAGTTCTTTGGAGAAAAGCTCAGCAACAGATACATATTCTTTAGAGATTTTTTGAAGCAGGTCAGAAGACGAGTTAAAGAAAAGATGCAAAATATAAGTTTAATGATCTGCTCTCTATTTCAGCCATACTGGTAGTATGAGAGTAGAGCAGAATCTTTTATCGGATGACTTGGCAAATATTTACTGATTTACCACAGTCTATAATGAATAATAGTTTATTTTAATGTAATTACTGCACAAGTTCAACATTTTAAAGAATAATGTCATTAACTAGTTTTCATTTTTAACATTACTATATCTGGATGAGAGCTTTTTTTCCACTTTCTGAAATTTCAATGTAAAATCTTATTAGCTGTTATTACTGGGATTAATCGTGTAAGTTCCAAATGGGTATTTTTAATTTTTTCCAGTTTAAGTATTAATTTAATTCAGAATCTTGTAACTGGGTTGCAGGCTACAGAGTCTGCTGTTGCAGCAAAGCACTGCAACTTGCTCATTTTCCCTCATGCACCCGTACTGTTCATGAGTTCCCTGACTTGGATGTAAAAGAAAAGGCCATTTATCCCCAGTATGACATCACTAAGTCACAGTAATTTCACAGTTTTCAGTCATTTTCTCATGCCCTGTTTCTAACGACCAGCTGAATCCATCCAAACAGTGCACATGAAGTGTCACACTCAGCAGATACATAAATCATCCAGTAGCCTGAAAGAGCATTCCTGCAATTATTGGGTTTGCTTATTTTATCTCCCACATATTATGCTGACCGACGGTATTTGAACAATGCTATGTACAACTTCAAATGTGTGAGAGACTCAGCACAGGCAATATTATTAAGGCTGTTAAAACTGGGAGCTGATACAAACCACATTTGAGTTACATGAGGACATTCTGACACTGTGACAGTAATAATAATTTTTTAAGAAATCGACATAAAAAGTCTATATAATAAACATCAGCCACAGGCAACATAACAAAGTTTAAAGACCCATAAATGTGACTCATGTTCTCAAATAGTTTCCTAGTCTTTCCTGCCACAGACTGTGGAGTCAGTCATGAAAAACCAAATGCATAATACACATTCTTGTAACTTCAGCTTTTTGCAGTTACTTGAGTAACTTGCAACAAAAATACTCATTCTGTAGTGCAGGAACTTAAAAACCCAGACAGGAAAAGTTCAGAAGGTGCTTTTTATCTGTGTATTCAACCTACAAAGACAAAGAAGACAGACTATTCTAAGTTATACAACTAATGCCCTTGGGCAGCAAGACTCAAAACTCACAAAAACTAACTGAAATCATTCAAAAGACTTTTAAGTAAAACAAACTGACTCGATTGGCACGGCTGAAAAAATCAAAATGTTAGTGTTGTGGCCTTTCCCTTAAAATCTTATTTCCTAGCTGTACATTGTAAGCCAATCTAAACTTTCAGTAAGAAAAAAAGGAACCTTTCTCACCACAAAGACATCTTAAAAAATATGATCTCATAAACAGCTTATCTCAAAATGTCAGGCAAATCAATAGACTTTACTTGTAATGTATAGCACAGAAAGATCCATTGATTTTTAATAGCAGGATTCCATATATGTCATAATTTACACTGCAGAGCTGTAAATAAGTAATGCTGTGTCACACAACAAGCTCCAACCCTCTTCACAATCCCTATATGGTACAGGCAAAATAATGATACTCACGTGGAAAATCTTTGGGATGTGTTTTTTCTGACCAGTTTCCATAAAAAGTTAGCCTGTATTTGGCAGTTCCACAGGCACAGCAATCTAAAATGGGTTTGTCAGTCACACCTTCCGAGGCTGAGTCTGAAAAGGCAGTAAAGTACCCACTGAAAATGGCCACAACTCAAAGGACAGAGGAATTGCCACAATAAATACTCCAGAACTCAAATTTGAGTTAAGCATATTTTTTGTTGTTTATTTTTAAGCTTACTAGACTAAACTGGACCATATTGATTAGTGGATGCAATGATTTAAATGTACAGACTTAAACCAGGCACAGTTTCAGACATCTTCAGATTTTAAACAGGATTGTTTCTAGTTTTCATCTGACCAGGATGAAACCTCAGTTGATTTCAAAACACAACAGGCTTGAAATTTGTGGACAGCCAAAACATAAGTTTTCCAGTAAGATGCAATAACCAGCTGCAATGCTTAGGTTTAGGAAAGGATTAAATTGCCCAGGATTCAACAAATAAGTGCCCTGGAGATAAATGGGTATCATGCAAAGACCAGGTATAAAGTCGCAAGCATTAAATTTAGTGGGGAGCAA
The DNA here is from genome assembly GCA_013396655.1 of Campylorhamphus procurvoides. Taxonomy (NCBI): domain Eukaryota; kingdom Metazoa; phylum Chordata; class Aves; order Passeriformes; family Dendrocolaptidae; genus Campylorhamphus; species Campylorhamphus procurvoides. The sequence continues at coordinate 509,100 of WBMV01003348.1, forward strand.
GGGAGATTGTATGATCAACAGTATATGTGATACAGAGCAACATAACTGAATGGAAGATCCTGAATTTGAACTGGGATATAGCTGTTCAAGGCCTCAAAATTTCAGGGACAAGGAGCTCAGAAAGATGTTTTCCTTCACCTTACCTTGTTCACAAATTTTTTTGGTGAGAGAACCTTCATCTTGAAAATAAATGATGCGCTTCTGCACAATACTGGCTCTGTAAAGGGGAAAAAAAGAAAATATTTGAAATGTACTTATTCCTTAAAGGAAAAAGAAAACACATGATAAAATAGCAAAAGCAGAAAGGAGCGAACTACTAAGACCTGTATTGACAATATATATACAAAATACAGGACTACAGAGAAGATATTTTTATCTCAACTTGCCTTTGAATTTCATCGCATTTTACAGAAACGTGAAATGCATTTATCTTTAAAGAAGTGATCATAGTCATGTGGTGAGGATTTGTGCTCTCAAAATGCATGACAGTCAACAGAATATTCAATATTCCAATCAAATCTTATATTAAAATACTCAAGTTATATTCAACTTCAGAAAAAAAAGCACAGCTAAATTAAGCAGCTGTTGGTAGGAAATTACATGGTATTCTAAAGAGATAAGTACTTCTGATACATGACAGCAATTCTGTGCAAACATCATGTAAAACACAAGATAGAAAGAGAGCTAGCATAAGGTAAAGTCTTTAAAAGCAATTCAAAGATTCCAAAAGACAAGCCACTTTAAAATTAATCAAATGTAGAATATTTTATTAAGGCTTAGAGTTGAGAAAAATCATAAATTTGTAAGTCTTAGTGTCTCAGATACTCCGTTGAGAAGGGTGGACATTCAGTCCTAAATAAACTTTAACTAGCTTTTTTGACAATTTTTAATTGTAAAATTAATTCACACAAAAACTTTATCACCTTTCTATAAAAAAAACAGATTTTGGTTAAATTCAAAGACGGTCTATGGACAGAGAGTTTCCTGACCACATGCTTTGAGAGCTTGCACTCTTCTTTGTTTACCAGCAGTAGCGTACATTCTTCTAGGAACACTGTGTACCATCATGGATATTTAAAGCTCTGAATAGCAAGGGCCAGTTTCTCTTCTTTCTTCAACTTTAGTCAAATAATTACCTTAATCTCTTTAGAATTATTCCTCACTCATGACAGCTCAAGTGAGAAGAAATGCAAGACTGTGTATGTTTAGATGTGTTGTTAGAGTCATGTAACCTTTCTCTGACAACATCCCACCCATACAATTATCAAAAATAAGATGCAATTTTACTGTGTTTTCTTTGCCAAGATGCAGGGTCAGAGTAGGAGAGGAAGGAGTCCTTCTTTTCACACATGAGAAAAACTGGGTTTTGTGAACCTCCTAAAGCTAAATCAAACTGAAAAGGGTGCAGAAACTACAGCCTGCTGTCGTTCTTAAGAGGGCTGGCGTCCCCAAAAAGGAGATGTGGTAAAGAGCAATACAGGCCACCAACCAAGGCTGTGACAAAACAGCATGAAAGAGAGAAGAGGAAAGTGACTTTTTCTAAAAGCAAGGACATGATCTGACAGTATTTGGTACAAGGAAACACCCAAGCCTCATCTTCATAAGGGAGTGTTTAGACTAGGGATAAATATGAACCTGTAGGAAGTGAATGAAACCCAGAGTTAGTTAAATTTCTTTTATTAATATAGGAACTGTCATGGGACAACTTAAATGATGGCAGAAAAGACTGACCAAGTATGTGAGAAACAGAATGAATATTTTCTGAGAAACCTTTTTCAGGGTTTCTAAGAAATAAGGGGGGAAAAAACCAACAAGCATAACTACCAGAACAATGATAGGATAGCCTGTGACAGTGGCATGGTACCTTAATTTTCCCAGCCTTCACCCTGAAAACCAAAGCCTACTCAGACTTTCTGAAAGCTACACTGCGACAGAGAACCAACACTTTCATGCAAGCTCAACAAAACACACAATTTTTGATACACCATCAATCATGGCTTTTGAAACACTGTACCATGAAACTGGAAAACAGTCATGTAGGATGATTAATAAAATGCAAAGTAGCAGCAAACTGAGCTGAAATAAATATGCATTCACAACTCACATCTTCTTAACATGCTTTCCTAACTTATACACTAGCAGATTACCAGGGCAAATAGCACCTATACTGATGTCCTGGGAGAGGGCATGGAATGTAGCCTTAAATTTGTGGATGATACTAATCCAGGGGAGCAGGTGACATGCTGGAGGGTAAGGCTACTATTTAGCCAGGGAAACTACCAAGAGATTTGAGGAAGAGGTTGGCATGAATCCCAGTAAAAGTCAAAGGCAAAGTCTTGCACATGGGATGGAACAATGTGGTTATGACATTACAGTACAGGGACCTGCTAGCCAGAGAGCAGCTTTACAGGAAAGGCCTTGGTGGTCTTGGTGGACACGCTGACCACTGGCACCAAGGAAGCCAGAAGCCTCCTTGCAGCAAAAGTGTAGCAGGCAAGTCAAAGAACAAGGCTTCTCCCCTCCACTTGGCACTCATGAGACCATGTCTGGAGTATTACAACCAGTTTGGGGCTGTCTGTTTAAAGACAGACGTTGTCTTTTTAGGAGAACTCCAGTGAAGGGTTAGAGGAAACCATCAAGATGGTTAGAGGAAAGAAGCACACGATGTCTGAGCAGAAGCTGAGAAAACTGGGCTCACTTGGTCTAAAGAAAACGCAAAGCAAGGATCTTACAGCTTGTTGCCTTCAACCACCTATGGAAAAGAGGCAGAAGACCTAGAGCCAGGTGCTTCTCAGAAGTGCAAGGTGGCAGGAAGCAAGGTAACAGACAAGTGGGGACACAGGAAACACCATACAGTTAAACAAGGAAAATCTCTCTCACCACAAGGGTGGTCAAAATGATCAAAGTGGAATGGGCTGCCTAGACAGTCTGTGCAAACCCCACTCCTTGAGATACTCAAAACTTGATCAGATCCATGCCTTGACCACCTACTGATGGAACAACCTAACTAATGTATTACCATCTCCTTCAAGCAGGCTAAATGATTTCCACAACTCCCTTCCAATCTAAATTATTCCATGATCAGCTGTTTGAGAAAGACCTCAATTCTACACATAACAAAGACATCATGAGTACTTAACTTGAGAAGCAGTTTTTAGTTATTTTAGAAATCAAATACAAAGATTGTTTGAAGCCTGAAGTGTACTCGCATTATTCTTTTTGCTGCAGTTAGCTTGTCACTGTGAAATGCCAAAGGAACAGCTCCTTTTCTAATAACAAAAGCTTCGCAGCTTTCTGAGTCATTGTCTCTTCAGCTGTGTTTGAAACTACATAGCGAGCCAATAATTTAAATGGGAGTTTTGTTACTGATTCCAAATGGATTAGGATTGCTACCTTACATGGCTGCATGAATATCAAAAACAGGCACACAGCTTTACAAACACTCAATCAGTAATAATTTTTAAATATTAATTTCTCTAATAAGCAGCTTCAAGATTGAAGAAAGACAAAAACATCTGATCTCACTCCTATAATTTTTTGACATAATTTTTATTCTTCTATAAGAGTTCTTTGGACTTAACACTCCCTTGGTTTTAAGGCTTACAAAAACAGCTAAAAATTTAATGACTGACCTTTACAGAGAGATAAGAAAGCTTTAAAGAAATTACACACAGTACACCCTCTGTTTAGTCTGTATGAACTTAATGGGAAGGGGATATTCAATTGCTTTTCCCCACATATTAATATATACATGTGGATCTTCAATTTCTTGTTTCTTCTTTTTATTGATGACTTGTTTCTCTCACTGACTATCAGAAAAAACATGAATTAAAAAAAAAGGAAATAAACAGAGCTCAAAAAATCCTTTTCTTCCTCTATTTCTTTGAAATGATGCTTCTGGATTTGTGCTGAGGCTTTTCCATCACCAAACAAAGGAGCAAAGCTGTAAATTACAGGCATATATAAACCTAGCAGCACCTGCTTTTATTAAAGAAAACCAAATAAATAAATTCTCCTAAAAGTGTCACTTATTCTTTGTCTCATAGTTCTCACAGTAAAATAAAGGAATGCCTAGTTGCTTCTGTAATATTTCTTTTGGCAACACTACTTCAGAATGTTGTAGTTTGGATACAATCATTGAAAGACTTCCATGGAATAAGAAAGTCCCTCTTCAGCACAGTTCCACAAAAATTGTGCCATTCTCCTGTGAAAAGCTCTAGGAAAGACACATAAATTGCATGTGGGATTGGAACAAACAGGAAATGTCAGAAACCATAGAAATCCAGACTGGCCTTGCGAATGCTCCAATTTATACCAAAATTTTGTTCTCCCTTTTCTTGCTTTTCTTTATCACTTTCCTTGCTTTTCTTCCTCTTCTTCCTTTTCTTCCATAGAAACAGCTTTAGATCACCTTCCTTACTACTTTTGTCAAATTCTAGCTTGAACAGAAATACTCTCATTTTAAACTACCCGTGTGGGTGTAATGATGTGACAAAAGGAGTAAGGAAGAGGATTTGTAAGAATTGTTCCTATGACATTTTTTAAGGTTACATCAAAACCATTAAGTACAATATTAGAGTTACATTTTAAGAAAACAGGTTTTGTGAGAGCTGGTGAGGATACCCTAAGGTTTGCTTGGATATTGAGAAATAATAATAAGGAACTAGATTGCAGATAAGAAATTTTCTGCTCTGTATTACCTATGAGTTAACCTTGTCCTGCCCTTCCAGATATCAAAATGACTTTCTTTAGTGATTCTATGCCTTACTGATTTAATTACAGCATTATAAGTTGTTTACCAGCCCACAAAGCTACTGAGAACAATTAACAGGATAAGTTTATTTGCTTTTTTTGGTTTTGTTGTCTTTTGGAGAGAAACAACTTTAAAATGTACCATTTATACTTTAGCACTAGAAAATGAGGTGAAAACCACGCATTTATATTTACTGTAATTTTGCTGGCACTAGTGGATTTCATAATTCTAATGCATTATTTAGGATGTTCTCATTTTATTTCCTTCTGTTTTGTCTCAGAAGAAAGCCAACTCTGCGTTTCTGACAAGCACTTACAATGTCAAGAAATGCACAAACTCCCAGATGTTTACCAACAATATTTACTTCTTTTCCTAATGTTTTGGAGACTTTAATTAAAAAACCAAACAAATTCGTCTGAAAGCATATATGATCCTCTAGCCAAGAGATGACCAGCAATTTTTACACTGGTACTGTATTTGAAAAACCACACTCTTCAAAATAATTTTTAATTCAGAAAGTGTCCTGTTTCACCCAAGGAGAGGCTCCATCTACACCAGAATCTAAGTCTGCCATCAGCCAGCATTGATTAAGGTCAATATTATTAAGAATTTGCAATAAGTTATTTCCTTCTTAATGCCTAACTTAAAAGCTAATGCAGAAAGTGCATTTTTTATGGCCATTTTGTAGGTCTTGTTCATTTGTTTGTTTTTAAGTGTGTTGTTAATACAGTTTGAACAAACCAACCAGATCTGGCATTTGATATTAACATGAAGTTTATCAATGTTCCAAATTCCACATTTACATCCCTGCACAGGATGAAGGTCTTTGATAGACCAGTCACAAGAAAAACAACAAAAGATGTTCACTTCCAAACAAATCAGTGCATACATACATGCCAGAATGCCCTTCTTCAGTTTGATTTTTCAACATTTCACATACACTGTCAGACAATGCAATCCAGAGAAACCCCAGAGCCAGAGCAAAGTACTCTAAACTTGTCTTAAAAAATTGCTTTAGTTTCAGAATCTTTTTGGTGTCCTTCATGTCATCCTCAGGTCTACCTTCACACCCCTACATGGGACCTCACTGACTTCAGGGCTAATTTGGCCATCATATAAAATACAGCAGAAAGCTCCAAGGGAAAACACAATTATACATGTTGCTGTCTTACATTTCTCCTCAGAAAATTGCTCTGCTCTTTGCCTGAATGGCCACAAGACATAAATGTTGTATCTAAAATCTTCAGAATAAAAACTCATATTGACAAAATCATTTCTGATATGTACACTACCCTTATCACTTGCAAAAAAAAAAGAGTAAAATAAAAGTCATCAGAGGAAAATAAGATGAAACAACAAATGTCTAGGACTCCTGAGAAATTTTCACATGGGCTTTATGTTCACCAGGGATTTTGATAGTCACCATTGTTTGTATCAAGGACCATCTCCTTGAATTTCAAAGTCAAGCATTATAAATTATATTGCAAGGAAAAGCCAGAAAAATTTGGATAGGACTGGGGGTGGTTGGAGGATTTATTGTGTTATTGTAAGGAGTACTTTTGTATAGTAGATGGAGACAATATGCAGGACATGGCAGAAAGCAAACCACATTTCAAACCATCCTGCATGTGCTGCTCTTCCTTCACCAGTCCCCACGTTTCTTTTTGTCACTGCTTGTCCTCTGTCAATTTTGCCATTATTGAACAAGTGTGGACAGCTGAGAACAATAAAAAAGCATATTTGCCCTTTTACAGCATTTCATTTAATCTTTATGTCCTATTAGTATTCCCCTCCCCTCTTGTTAAACCTTTCCTCACTCCAGGTTGGGAGGACCAAAATACCCCCTCAACAACACTTTTTTTGCACACTGTACTAAAAAAAAAGCAAAAGAAGTAAAATTTAAACATGACCATGAGTACCCAGCAAAGGAAGCTAGAAAAAAAGTCCCCCAAATCTTCAGAAAAATGGTTCTAAATCTTTAATATCATTAGAGTGAGAAGTAAAATAATTTGAAGATGAAAAGAGCCTTTTTCAAGTTGCCAACTAGCAATATACTGAAGTTATGTTTTAATGAGTAAATTATTTGCTAGGACAGACAAAAATTTGTATGTCAAGAGCAACATCCTAACAACATCCACCCACTGGTAAAATACTGATTACTAGATAGTCAGTAGGAGGAATCTAAATTGGAATAAAATATTTAATGTTTTCAAATCCAGAAAAATCTTCACCTCATTTCAATTGACGGGAGCCTGAAGGTGAAAGCACCACAGAACAAATTAACACCCACTGAAACTAATATACCTTAATTTGATATTAAAATGCTTAATACTGCTTCTTAAGAAACCTTAATATAATGAATGTGTTTGCCTGAGGAAGTTTTTGATGCAGTATCTTTAGCACTTGAGGTTAAGTCTGACACCACAAATCCACTGGAACCAGGGCCATCAGTAGAGACTTGTCAGTTCTTAAGCACAGCTGAGACAGACATTTCATCTGTCAAGAATTAATACCTTTAACAACTGAATCTCTTCTACCTGAGCTGTTCTGAGAGCTGAGACTGCACAGCCTACTGAACATGCAGCCAGCTAATGCCTGGCTGATTAGGCTGAAAGACATGAGAGCAGAGAAATCAAAGAAGATAAAGGACCAATAAAGATAAAAGGGTTGAGATCAGTGACTTTTTCACTTTCTTCATTCTGAAGGGGCAGTACACGGGAAGAAGGCACATTCAAATTGTATTTGAGAAATAGCTGAAAGACCACACTGCTCATGCAACACATAATTATCAAAGAAAGATCAAATTAATCCATTAAATTATTCTATATCATTAGGGAGGTTTTCACCAAGCTTCTCCTCCTACTCTTAGTTCAACATCTGCTGCAACAAGTTTGTGGCTAAGAACAGTGTTAAAGTAGTGTCTCTTCCTCATAAAATTGTACTGGTTGAAAAAACTAGTTGCAGAAAAAAGTTTGAAAAAATTTGTAGCAGATGTTGCAAAATTATGATATACAGATTTTTGGAGAATGCAAAGGCAGGGAGTCTGTACATCTGGGACTTTGTCTTCTGGCTTCAGCCCTAAAAATGTCAAAATTCATACAACCTTCCTGTGTCTTATCAGCTGCCAATACCAGTGGCACTGATAGCAGTTTTGCTACAACAGAGCAAGCACACAATGGAGAAAGAATGGAGAAAACACACTACATGAATATCACAAAAATACTCCCAGGGACAAGGAAATAGCAGTGTTGAAGAGTACAGAAACAACTCGGAAATGGATCAAAAATTGTCCAAGACATGCCTAAGAAGGGGAAGAACAAAATCTAGTCAGTCTTTGTTACAGCAGTGGATTGTCAGACTGTGGATTGATTACTCATAGAATGTATACATTAGCCTCCCAAATCAATCTGGCGTAATGAAACTCCTGGAAAAATGTATGATTCCTTTCCGTGGTGGTTTTGAGCATTTTCTACACAAAATACAGCAGCAGGCAGAGGAAACAGACACAACAGTATCAAGAAGCCTTTGCCTCAGTGGGGTTCCTGAAGTCTTGTTGATCCGAATAAAGGTCAGCATTTCACAGAGGAAGTGATTACAGCTATGCTTAAAGGACCAGAGATAAAGCAACAGCTACACAGTCTGCATCTCCCTCAATCATCAGGACAAGGAGAGCACATGAATAAGACCATTAAAGCAGCATTGTGAACAGTAGTAAGTAGTAATGAAAGGGATTAGGATGATAAAGTACCCTTCATATTAGCAGCTTTGAGAAGCAGGCATAGACTAGGAACTGAAATTCAGCCCTATCAAGTTTTATTTGGAACAAAAGTGCAGCTCATTAGATTACCTTCATTAGAAACTTCAATATGGAGATGTTTTAATGTGGATAGTTGAGATACACCAAGTGTGATTAGAGAAAATAGAGCAAGGGTTGAGACAGTGTGGAGACAAGCAGGAGTGCTCCTTCAGATATCGGTATGGGAAATAGGTGAATCCATTATGGTTTTGAGATTGACACCCAAGCAATGCAATTTAAACTTTTCCAATAAGTTGGTTTAGATTTCAAAACTGAAGGCACAAGGAAAACAAAACCCATGATCTTCAAGACAAAAACATAAGGTATATCTGTGTGCCTTGTTTATTGTAGCAGGGAGTAATTTGTTCCCACCATTCACACAGAAAAAGAGACAGAAAAAATCACATGCTCTGACAATCGAATCACACAATTATCAGATGTGCTGATGTTGAGAGTGTTCTGAAAACTTAGATGTGTCCTGAGACCTTATGCTGCAGTTGATTGTGAGATGACAGTCTAGTGAGACCTGACTGACCTTCTACTGAAATCAATTCCCCACTTCAGTTTCACTTTATCAAGAGCGAATCATAGCCTGAATTCCTGGTGATGCATGAGTAGCCACTGGACAACTAGAAAACTATAAGGACAGCACTCAAAACTTTATTCTCACTGAGCCAAGTGGGTTATTGAAAAAGACAGTGCAGACAGCACATATCCAAGTACCTGCCAAATTTGCTCCCTCTTTAAGAGTTTAGTTTTATTTTACTTACTTGCTTGAGCAAAGTTACTACTTTGTGAGTAGAACCGTGTGTGGCAGGAATGCAGATCACTATTATAAAAATGGAAAAAATGATGAGATACTTGTGCTTTTTCACTATATTGAAGACAATGTTTTGGCCATGGTAAGTTCAGAGAAATTAGATAAATGCCTGTTAACAAGCGTTTTGTTATCTGATTAAATCTGATGAATAAGACAATTTCTTTATAAACAGTCATGAAATGGTGGTACCTCAATACATGATGTCAACTCTGCAATGTGGAACTTTTTGTTTTCTTATATGAGCTCCTTGTCTTATATCTACTTCAGTGAACAACTGCAAGGCAATCACACCACAAGAGAGCACATCATTTTTTCTATGCATAAACCAAGTGAATATTGCCTTTTCAGAGAAATCTATGGGAAGAAACCATAGGTAATCTGTAAGGCTGTCCTTTCTGCAGCAAATGAAAACCCAGAAACCAAGGGTGCTTTTTGGTGTGTTGCAAGACTTTAAACTACATTCTGCCGGTGCAGTGAACTGATGGAGCAACAAATCCATTTCTTCTGGAAAGCAGCACAAATAGCATTCAGACTGCTGCTGTTCAGATAGCAAAGATACTTAATGCATGTCTAATGAAGTAGAAAGGACAGAAGAATTGGGTACCTTATTAGTGCAAGGAAAAGAAATGAGTGGCCCACCCAATAATTGGTTGAATTTAGTATTTCGATCCTTTCACAATTGCATTAAGAAAATTGTCAATCCAGGTAAGCGAGAAAGACTGTCAAACCAGGAAACTAGAAGGACAACATCAGCTCCACAGTCAGGTTATACAAAGAACAATTCCTTTTCTAGTCTTTTTTTTTCCTTTTGTATTTCTAAAGAACTGCAAAAACAGAGATAGGTGATTCTTTAAGGGAACAAATCATAATTGATTTTGTTGTTCTTCATATGAAGGAAAGAATGAAGAAAAATACGGTGTTCAGGTTCTAAGACCCTTACTGATATCATATGTCACTTTTAGAGAATCTCTAGTTAATAAACTTAAATTTGCATGAGAATTGAAATACTATTTAATATAAGTAAGTATGGTAAGAATCCAACACATTGTTAATTCAGCCATTGGCCTTTCATAATAAAATATAGCTGTGCTTGAAACTTTAACTGTAAAATGTGCTCTGCAGAGCTGTTCTAGATTTCTGTGGGCATGAAGACACTTCAGCAAATATTTATATCAGCATTCGAGAAAAAGTTTGCTAATACTGAAAAGTTCATACAAAATGGTCCATTCAATATAGTTTATTTAATCTGACTGCAGATTTCCTTATATACCTTCACAGAATACAAACTTGAAGTACCTGAGCAGATTGTACTACGAAGGAGCAAATGACCAGCAAGTTGTGCCACATTTATGACTAATTTAAATTAGACTTTGTAACATCTAAGAATTGCCAAAGCGTTGTGGAATCGAGACCATTCACTGCTATTGTCCACTTCTTTGTCTGGATCAATAGAGATTTTGAATGATGGAGGATCTTGCCAAGATATTCTAACAGCACTGCTTATTAAAGCCTCCTACTCACTGGGCACATCCTGGATAAAATCACTAAATTTAAAAAAAAATAAAATTAAAAATCATCATCGCTGTACTCAACTTGCCCTTCACATTCATTGATCTGAAATGAGCATACCACCACACCACCGCAACAACATGATGTTTATATGACAGTGAGCCCACTGGTGCCCTGGGTTTAATATAGAGACAAAAACATCTTTATCTGTAAACCCTACAAAGAGTATGACATTTTGATTCATGGGTAAAATATGTATTTTAAAAATGCATCATATTATATTAAAATAATACCTTCAGCTTCTGACATAAGACAAATCAGTTCCTTAACATGAGTTACTGTCCATAATTTCAGTTCATGTAGTTATAAAAACAGTGATTTAAAACATTCAGTAATAAAAAAATGACAATGTTTCTGATGTCATCAACAGTGACTCCACGGTATGTTCTCAAAGAAAATCAAATTATGCCTATCATTATTATTTATCTTCCTTTTCTCTCTCTGTTTCCCCTCAATGGTCTTGAAGTCAAATTAAACATCTGTTTGCAAAATAAACTGGAGTGCTACTGACAGCTGCTGCCGAATGGCACATGTTTTACAGCTGTCAGGCTCCTAAATTAACAATGATTTTCATTTACAAACAGCAAACAACAAGAAAATTGTGGAGTTGTGTTTTCTTTTTCCATCCCACTCCTTGAAATTTATGAAAATACAGACTCTATTAGAGACTTAGCCAGAAACCAGCATTTCCTGTTCTATTTCCCTGCTTACTGGGAGTAAAAAGAATCAGACATAATCAGATTTCAGTGTAAGATACCTCAGAGAACTTGCCTCCTTACATGTCTTAAATCCTTTTTTGCATTTTCCTCTAGGATATGTAAATAGATTTAATAATTCATTGAGTATTTACCCTTCTCCAATGTAAATTTTGGCAATAAAGAAAACTATTGAAAAATATTTTCTTGATTTTTCATACATCTATTTAGATTTGTAAATCCACAGATACATCAAACTAGCAGATTTTTTCAAAATGTTACTTAAAATTATTACATATTTATTACATCAGGAATAGATGACATGTTTTTCAGACAGCAATGTTTATCTTTTTAAAACAAATTAATTTGCTTTTTCATATGTTTAGAACTCATCTGGAACTCACTGAAGAGTTTCAAGTTCAGTATGATAATTCATACATCAATAATTTTATTAATAGCTTGAATGACAAAACAGAACAAGTTACTGACTGCAGACAGTATCAAGCTGTAATTAAATACTCTTAGGCACAAAGTTTTAGTTTTATACAAGAGAAATTATATGCACAAAGAAAGGAAAAAGCCTTTGTATTGAAGCATTTGATAGCAGGATAAAGAAAGTCTAGTGGATCAGACATTGAACACAAGTAAATGCTACTCTCTTAGGAAAACTTGCAAACATTACAGTGGAAATCATGTGAAGCATCTGTAGGATAACAATGCCCAGCTTTGGGAACCGCATTTCAAGGTATGGATCATTTGGACAAAGTTCAGACAAGGCTCTGAGAACAGATATCTAGACTGAAGGAGCTGGGATTGAATAGCCCACAGAAGAGAAGGTGTCGTGGGTTTCTCTGATTAGGTTTTTTGATAGAGGAAGAGTGACTGGTCAACTGGTCACAGACGACATGGCTTGAAAAGAGTGTTACAGCACCTCTGTATAATAAGGGTCTTTAAAGGAATCATTTTAGCAATGACAGGTAAATATTGGCACCAGCTCCTCATGGGCACTGATAAGGTCCCACCTTCAAACAGGATAGGTGGGCAGGGAAGCTCAGGCATAGCACATCCTCTTCTCATACTGCTGTCAGACAGTAAAGTCTTGGGTAGTTCCCCGAAGTCCCTTTGACATCATTTGTTACACCTTCCTTATCTGTCTACAAGCTTTGGATCAGAAAGTAGAAACACTGGAAGGCACTTGCTACCTCACTTCCTACTTCATATGACTTTTTCAAGTACACAATTTAAACACGAAAGTATCTTTAGAACAGTGTTGAGAATCTAGAAGAACCAAGAAATTCAGCATGTATAATTGGTAAGAAATAGAAATAAAAGTTTTAAATGCCCCATGTATGTTTGTAAAGCAACAAATGAGAATACAGGTGACTTCTGATCAGTTTTATGCTTGTGTCCACTGTTAAACTTAATAATTAATTTTTCTCAAAGTATTTCCCCATAAAGTGTGGAGAAAACACAATGATGATCAAAAAGAGAACTTATAGCATTGTGTTGTCATAAAGTATGCTGGACTTTTCTAATGCCTGAATTCCTAACCCACTGCACATCAGTGCACAACGTTTTATTTTTTTGCAAAACATGTTGTTTTACAAAAACATTTTTGTGGAAAATAGTAACCATATGGGCCAATGAAAGTAACTGCATGTCACTTCCATTTACCACAAAATGTGCAATAAAACTGATTTTTATTTTTTTTATTATGAAATTCTCATAGGCATTTTCAAGATAGAGCTTGAAACAGTTAAAAATATTATTTTTCATAATAAGGCCATAACTTCATTCCCTCTGTCACTAGAGGAAAGACCACCATCCTTTTTACTCTTGATTCTCATTGTCTTCCTATTGCTTTGCACTTCTCAAGGAATAAATCTTTGAGTAGGAAAACCATTAAGCTGCTTTGCAACACTGCGCCTTTGCAAACTAAACAGCATATGAATGAATCTAACTAGATTTTATTGGATTATTGTATTAATTGTGCCATAAAAAAGATTATTTAGAAGAACACAAAATTACAAGAAAATCCATTTATACCACTTTCCAAATTGCTGTGCTCCCATTGTGAAGTTAAAGAAACAATATTAAATCTGCGAGAAAATGAAAGTGAAGCAGATTTTTGTTTTAAATGTAGATATGTCTGTAGATCCAGGGGGCTGCTACTGAAATGCAAATAGCATTTTTACATATAATATTAAAGCTTCTATAGATATAGGATCTGTATAGAAATGAAGAAAGTAATTCTTCCTAATACAAGTAAACTTTTGGGAGGTGTTTAACCTATAAAATGAAACAGATGACTGTAAGTTAGTTTCATAAACTTTTGTCCTATTCATTCTTTTAGTTTTTTTTTTAAATAGATAGATGAAGAGAACATTTAGATTGCTTTTAAGGAACCACAATAGTGCAATCCTAACATAGAAGCTTTTCAATCTTGCAGTGGGTTACAAAGAGTCACTGGCCTCTAGTTGCTCTTGAGAAAACAGAGACATTGAGAAATGAGTTGAGCCCTATATAATAACCCAGTGTGAAGGACAGGAACAGACCCAAATCTCCTTGCTTCTAACCTATGTCCCCAGCCATTGAAAGCTGGGCACATTTCTGTTACAACTCCTAAAATGGAAGCATGGGGAAAAATGAAAGCACATCCAAAGAATTGCATATAGAAAACTGTATATTTTCTATATATCAAAGGGTTTATTTGTTCTATGGACTGTTAGGGTGTATAGAGATATCTTAGTCTACTATCTAAATTGTGTAGAAATACATCAAGTGCCTATATAAAATATTTTGTTTAAGCTAAGCTTAATAATTCTTAAAGCTAAGCTTTAAGAATTATTAAGCTATACTGCTATGGCCTCTGTCAAAAAATGAAGTTCAGCAACTACTGCTGCTGTTCTGTGATAGATAACTGGAAGATATTTTTTTAAAACTATCAGTACAGAAATTGTGATAACTTCTCTGCATGCAGAAGACTCATTAATTCTACTGGGAAAAATCAATACAGCTATTTATAATATGAAAAACATTACCTTCTACTGTTCCATAAACAGATTGTTATCGAGAGCTCTTGCGAGGCAAGGAAGGCAGATTGTTCTCTATTTTTCCTTGGCCACTGTGTTTAGTCATAATGGAAAGCTGTTGGTAAATGCTTTACAACTGTGCTCAATTGCTCCACTGTTAGTATTATAATAAACAGTCAGGTAAAATTGTTGACATGAATTATTTGGATAATCACACAGGAAGACTGAAAGGATCAAATGGAAAAGACTGAATAACAAATTTAATATCCAGTTCAAACATGCAGGGGTTTTTTTTTGTCATGGTTAGTTTTATACTTTGAATATTTAGAGGCATAGTTTTGTAGTGAACTGCTCATAGCTCTTCAGCTATGTCCTATGAGCTACTGCTCATCTGCTTCAAAATACTGTGGTTTTTCAGTAAATATAAATCTGTGAAGCCCCTTCAAGAAGTACAACCCACAAGTATTTCGGAATCCTAGAAGAGTATGTAAGATCATCATATTTCCCGTTTTGTAACAAATAGGACGCATTTAATTAATGCATTCCATATAAACATTTAACTCTCAATAAGCATATGGAAAAAGACTTGAGATCTCTTTTTGTCAGGTAAGTATCCCAAAAAATCAAGAAAATTTTAAGTTCAACTCCGTCATCATCTACCAAATGTTGCTTTTATATGAAACTGGCAAAAGTTTCAGATGCACTGCAGCTTCCAGCCACAGAAAGGAGTCTGAGTGATGCAGACCCACACTGAACCTCATTGGCAACTGCAACTTCTTATTAGGAACAAATTCATGCAACATTGGTTTTGTGAGAGTCATACTATCAACACTTTTAGCAAGAGAGATTCTTTCTCAAATGCATTTTTATTCTGACCATCTCAATTTGGCATTTCAGACGAACATTCCTCTTAATGCAGTGTTAAGGAGTTGGTCATATGTTAATTTACACACCACAGAGCTGCTCTTGTGGGTTTTGGGTTTTGCCCAGATGCCCTGTGCTGTGTTTTTGGACCAAGGACCTGATCATGAGTTTTGAGTGTAAAGAAGAGATTTGGCTGCCTAACAAGACAGTTTCAGGATGTACATGTAGTTATGAACTCGTGGCCTTTTTATGACATTTAGTGCTTCTTTTAGTCTCTCCCACATCACATTTTAGCATAGTGTTCACTCAGAGTGACATACCAAGTGACCTGATTGAACACAGTGCTTGAAGTTACAGGAAATCAAAATGTAAATATTCAAAAAGCTCTTGCTGGAGTTCATTTGCCCTCAGAGCTTTGAAGCTTGAGAGCAAGGACTGTCAAATTCCACAGGGAGGTTGAAAACTGAGTGTTGTATCCAAGGCCTAGACCTACAGAGTAGAATTGAAGTTGTCCTTGTAGGGATGACATCTTCACTACACCAGTACAGCTATCTAAAAGATTCTGCCAATACATACCTTCTACACACTATATCATAGTTTTTCTTTAGAAGACAGTAATTCTTTAAAATTCCTCTTTCTGATTAAATACAAACAGGACCAAATGCAATTAAAATCATGAAGTCAACTACAGATTCAGAAAAACAGTAAGTCCCACACTTTCCCTCAAAAATTATAAAATATTTCCCTAGAGACAGCTCGGAACACATTTCCAGAAACAAACAGCAGAGACACTATGATGAATACAGTGGATTTCTGCAAGTAGTGATGGCAATGCACTATTTACAGAGACCAGATTTTAATTTGTTTGTTTAAGAATGATATGTACAACAAAAATAAACAACTTGTCAGCAAGAACTTTTGCTACATTTACCATACAAGACATGAGTTGCCTGAGAACTCAATTGTTTCATGAGCCAATTAGAGAACTGTACTTCCTCTTCTAAATGCTAAATTGAATATAACTTCTCTGCATGTGGCCATCCTTTACTACATTTAACAATTAATCTCAGACTCAGTGAAAATCACCAAATGCTAAAGAAGGAAAAGATAATTACCATCTCTCAGTACTTGACTCTTCATGAGACCTACACCAGTTGACCCATTTACTCAATTTGGATATTAACAAAGTTCTCCCTACCATGAAATTTTAATATATAACAAGCTAAGACAATTTACAAAATTTTCTTCACTCTTGTATTCTATTGCAGAATTCTAAAGGACTTGCAGAAAACTGTTTGTTGTGTATTTCTCATTACAGGGACAGCTCTTTACCCACCTGTTCAGTACCAACTCCACTGAGACACTCTCTTGAGGAATACAACTATCTAGTCAAATCTAGAAACCTGGGGCTCAAAGTGATCTAAAAGGTGATTCTCCATCACTGCAAAGAAACTTCTAATAAATGTTCTCCTCTTTTTGTCAATGGTGTAAATCACTATTTGAAACACATATTTAAGACTTTCTTTGTTAAACAAGATAAATTTCCATTAGTTGTTTTTACAGAATTAAGCAGTCCCTGAATATTAGCTGTCAGGTTAAAAAAAATGCATGTGTACTGTTCCACTGTTTATTAAAAGTAGAATATGCTAAGCCAAACATGACAGTCAATATGCAGAAAGTTAAAGTTAAAACATATTTCACTCACTTGAACAAAATATTAAAACAGATTGACCAAGACAGGGTTCAAAGTCCTGAAAATTTCTCTGCTTCCACGTGATGATACAAATAGCATCAGGCTCTGCCAAACAGCTCTATGTATTGTCTATGTAATTATTTTTTATATAAATTGCACATGCTGATACTTGGGTAGCTTCTGCAGCTAGCACAGATGCTGAGGCAACCAAGTGAATCCTTATTGCCAAGTGTGATCCAAGTGCATTCTGTTGATTTATCTTTAAGAACTTCATCCCACACAGCAAAACTTTCTGGTCAAGTACCCAGTGCTGTGATGGGGTTGACTATGCTGCCTGACAGATGACAATAAATTCCATTCCCATTAGGCCATTCTAAAAATCAAGCTGCTTAAAATTGCCTTGCAGAGTCTGGGGCCCTCCCCAAAGCGATAGGATGCTTCTCCAGTCCATCCATCTGCAGAAATCATTTTAAGAACTGCTGTGCTGCAGAGTCCGTGTACCTTCCTGTAACTGGATTGAGCTGCACAGTGTTCTGAGCATCCATCAGGTGAGTGGAAAAAGGCTTAAAGCTTGAGGGTCTCCCAAGCAGTGTGCAAAATGTAAGCAAAGTCTTTTATCTTGTGTCTTCAGTGCAACTCAAGCATAGGCTTAAGTGTGTGGATAAAAGGAGCCTCAGATATTGTTTGCATCCTGGGAGCGCATTCAGTCCTGGCAGTTTCAGCAGAGGCTGGAAGGATTACTCCCTTTAGGGTATTTCACTGTCATCACTTAGTGGGAATGAAGAGAATGGATGAATTATTCTCAACTAAGCAATTACCCTCCAGCATCATATGTTAATCCATTTCCTTCTTCTTTCCCCTCCCAAATCTAAGTTGTCACACAGAAAGAGATGTTTCAGAAAGCAAGGTAGTGATAATAAGTCAAATTCAAATATGTTTATTCTCCTAAACTTTGTACCTTGAAGTCCCCCAGAAAGCCAACATTGCACACATGTGCTCATGCCAAATGATTTAGCATCCCTTACTGAACTCTAGAATTACAGATTACCATTTGTCTGTGCCATTTTATGCTTGTCACACCCAAACTACATGCCCAGAAAGCACTGGGAAGACTACTAGCCAAATCTGAGCAATCAAGTGTTCCTACCACAGGTATCAGACTTCACAAATTGCAGAAAAATAGCTGTTCCCAAACCTCAGTACTAGTCCAGGGAAAGCTTCCTGAATGACTCTATACTTAATTATACTACTATAAATCTAGAAAAATCCCATTATTTGGCACTAAAACTGTAATAAGTTTTTATGGATCATCTATGTTTAACTTGTATATACATTTAACTTTTCTACATATTGAAGTCAGTAGACAAGGACGTAGTGAAAGGGTATATTATCATTTAGAACAGCCTCCAAAATGCTGACATTCTGTTTTGGAAATTCTAAAACAAAAGTATTATACTATCTATGGATTGAAACAGATATGTGTTGTTAATAATAAAAAAAAATACTTTCACATAAGTATTACACATTACATATAGAAGAAAGAAAAATACCGAGGGTTTGTTTCCTCTAAAGTTCAAGGTTTCAGAATTTTTCCATGGTGAATTTGGACTTAACTATTCAAAATATTAACTGCTTTTAGACTTTTGCTTTTATCATACAGAATAATTATGACAATTGCATCCAACATTTCTGTGCTATTCTACCAGAGCTGAGCAAAAAGAAGGTTTACAAAGAATGCTGACTGCAAACTAATTCAGATGCCATCAGAGCTTTACATACAAAAGAGAAAATGCAAATGTCGCTAATGCCAAAAGGTCGTCAGCGATTGCTGTGTAGGTGCTGTGAGGAATGCACTGTAGCACAAACACCTGCCACATTACGATGTTAATGGTCACTATTCCATTCCTTTCTTGAACTGTCCTCGGGCATGAAATGGTTACTTGCTCTCTGAGGTCAGTAAAGCAATCGTTGGGAGGAAGATTGCATTTTTCACCTAATTTTTACTGGAAAGTATTTAAGAATTTCTTTTCACTTTTCAGCAGCACATACACACCAAAGGTGCCCACAACAAACTGTAAACAGGAGGTCATAACACCAAAATTTTACTGTCTCCATGAACTGAAATTTCCAAAACTTCTTTTAGCTTCCCAAACAGATTATGGGAACTGGTGCCAGTCAGCTAATCTAACTCTGTATTGGTACATCAGTGTTTCATTGACACTACTGACAGATATCCAGCAGTGTGAGAAGGTTGTAAACCACTGAGTCACTCTGTACATTTGTTGAGGCAGTGACAATTCATACTTCCATGTGCAGAACACCAGAACTGCATTCTGGAGCCTCTCGACTTTTCTGCAAGAATGCAAGTACTGTACAGGAAAAGATCCATGTCAAACACCCAGCATGGCTGGACTAGCAGAGAGGAGAGAGAAGAAACACTTATCAAGATGCTGCAGTAGGTGGTACTTTACTGCATTCCATCGCTGACAAGACCTAGGCAGGTCCCTGAACCAACTGCAGCCACAGATAATTAAGTTGCAGGGACAGAAGTATAGGCCTGGGTTAATTTATTTTGCTAATGGCAATTCTTGTGTTGTTGCATATCGTTACTGGATTAAAGTTTAAATCTTGCCTCTTTAAAAGGCTTTATAAAACATCATCACCTTTTTATTACTTTACTTAAGTAGCAAGTGCCTGAAGCAATATTTGTTATGCAGCTAAGAGGGGGCAGTCCTGAGGGAAAGACCAAGGAACTTTACTGATAAACAGCTTAGCAACACTCAAGGAGCCTTCTTGATTGCCAAAGGAACCCTCGAAACATTCTTTCTATAAACTTACAACACAACTTGTCCTGCCATGCAGCAAGCAGCAGGTTTCACAGATTTACACTGATGTACGCTCGTCTGTGCTGATCTTAAGAAAGTGTATTCTTGAATAGCTTTAGTACACATTAAACCAGGTGATTTTTAAATAAAATTATTGTACTGAAACTGAGAGGCAGCAAGTACAAGTGCACTTCCAAAGATCTGGCACTGTTCCACAGCCAGTGTCAGAGCTGGGACTAGATCACCCAAGCAGATTGTCTATCTTGTGCCTCTCAGCAAAAGGGAGTGAAGCCCAGAGTGAGAGGAAAGAAGCCATGGATCATTTCTGCTGGTGGCAATTACACAGCCTGTTCAGAAATCAATTGCAATTTTAATAACACGTTTTCCTGAATTGGTCTGGACTACCTTCAGCACAACCTTTGTGACAGGATTTCCTTAAAAGCCTAAATGTGTTTTGTGTCACTAAAGGCATCCCCAGCACTGATAAGTCTCTTTGAAATTCTCTGGTCTGCTGCAGGGCAAATCTTAGCAATTTCAAAGGCTCCTCTTAGACATGGATTCAAAGAAGTAAAGAAATCCCCATTGTCCATGCATATTTGTCCAATCTGTCCTATTAAATACAGCAAGCAAAGCCTTAAGAGACAGGACAACGTTTCTCTGACACTCCTCATAGTTCTACAGACCAATGCATGACCCTAAAGCAAAGTGCAACCACATGGTATTACCTTTGTCTATTGCTTTAAAAGCATGAATACACTTGCTGGTGTGTAATAAAACATCAGCAAATGATCACTAGCTCTAAAATGAAAGCATTCACCTCTAAACAAACAAACCTGCTTTTACTGATAAAGCTCTATTTAGAAAATCCTGCCTCTACAGAACATTCCTATTTTTCAACTCAACTGAGATCAAGATTTTTATCCCAGTCTCAGCCAGATGGATACAATTTTGACCTTAAAAATTAAGATTTATTTTATTTTATTTTGATGTGAAACCAATGGCTGACAGCCTAGCAAGTTCAATTACAGTTACCAATTCAATGCTTACTGAAGGCTTGGAGTAATTTTTGAATATTTAGGCTTTAAATTGCTCACATTTCACTGTGCAAGTACAACTAAAATTGATCAAGTACGTCAAGGAGAAAAAAGAATCTAAGAACTCCATTAGTTCCCAATCCAGTAAATACCAGACTTATTAACTACATTTTACTTTACTGATCCGTTTAATATGCCTTAAAATACTTACTTCAGAATCACACAGCCTGTCCCCGTGGGAGGAGCCGTCCAAAACACTTGAATGCGTGTCCTCCTTCGAGGTGTGCTCTCAGTCACAGCTACAGGACAATTGCTCATGAACTGGGTTTCTTCTTCATCTATGATCTAGGGAAATTTCAAGAGAAGAATGTGAAAAGATAAGGACATACATGGCCAACGTCTCTCGAGTATGTTTTGTCAGTTCATGTTTTCTTTGAGTGGAATATTTACAATATTCTCTGCTTAGCTCAGCACTAAAGTAAATTTATTTATAACATGCAGATTGCTCACTGAATTGAAAATAAAAAGCTCACAAGATAAAGGCAGAAAAATAATTCTGTTCTAGGTATAGAGAATCCAGACCTTTCCAAGCACAGTTGCAAATAACCTTTTTTGTAGGTGCTGATTACTGGCCCTTCCTGTAAATATTAATGAATTGAAAAGAATAAAATATTTGTAATTTTTATTTTTTTAATACCATGGCAATCAACTGGTTAGGACAGACTGAACGTGCTAGAGAAGAAAGGGTTTCAATTCATTCTTTGTTTTCTTTTTAAACTAACATTTGTTTACATATTATTCTTAAGGTATCAAAAGAGGTAATATCAGAGTTCATTATTTAGCCCAAACTGCAAACATTTTTGCTTTTTTGGTTGATTGATGTTCAACAGAAAAGTTTAAGTGGTGTAAGTCAGAAACCACAGAGGCTGATTTGGAACTGGTGTTCTAAGTATTTGACTCAAAGGTGTCATGACAAAATAGCTTTCTCATGACATACGTGCTTCGTGGATTGTACTTTCAGCCTTCTGTTCATCAGATCTCAAAGAAGTTTCATCAGAAACTGCTAAGTTTTATTTGAAAACAGGCAATGCTGTGATATTGCAAAATTTCTCTTCAAAATTGCTCAGTGGTCCCCTTTCCTTTGATGAAGTTTCAATTCATACTACATTGGCTCGAGATTCAGTCAATGATTTCCAAACCTCACCATTTGGAGAAAGAAGTTATACCTATGAATTTATAAGAGTATTCAACTCTGAAGGTGCTTTTTCAGAATTCTGGTTCTAATAACACACACACCTACTTCTACTGCGTAACAATTTAAAAAATAAAATCCTCTGCCAGCAAACAGAAGTTTAAATGAGTAAAATAAGTAAAAAATACTACTTTACATTCTAAAACAGTGGTCATATCTATAGTTGCACCAGATCTGCTTTCGTGAGCAGGCACACTCTTTGTTTTACCCAGTGATACTGCCAGCATTCCCAAATATTTTTAGCTAAGCCAACAAACATTTCTGTATTTCCATGGCAGACTGAAGTGGCACGGGCCCAGAGGAGTGCTGAGAAACTCTATTTAGCTGGTCAATAGGGCAATGGTTAATGAGTTTTAAATTTAAAGCCATTAATATTCTTCAAGTTGTTTAATGCTCTGTAGAATCTGTGTAACCAAACACAATGCAACATTTGCTGGAGCTTAATTAACGGGAAGCAGTGGGCAGCATGGGATGTGGTGTAGGCTTAGACTGACTGCACAGCTTCTACTTCCACTGGATACAATTTAAGGCATTTCACTTGAGCATCAAGAAATCCCTAATCTACAATTCTGTCTCAGCCATCAACAGTGTTTATTCTGTCTGCCTTACTCCTGCAACAGTAAAATAAAGAAATAAAACTGTCTACTTATCTCTCAGAAAGGTTGTCTCATCTATTTCAGTACTGTATCAATTGACCTTTTATCTATATCTCAGTAATTCATTCTCAGTCAAAACTCAGTTTTGATGGAAGATCTTAGTGAAGAATGGTTGATTTTATACCATCTCATACACAATAAAATACTACTGCACATTGTAAAAAAGAATGATAATTCCCATTGAAAAGTCCCTTAGAAGGTCCTCAGAAAGTTGTTAAAAAGGGCAGCTTTTCTATAAAAACAGAAATATTGCAAATTACTATCCAAATTACACAAGCTTCATGTTCTCTTGTCAGATGCAAAATGCTGCTCTAGTATAACTCACTTGCTCAGATAAAAGCTTTAAAAATATGTTCCATTCAGGTCAAGATTATATGATTACAGGAGAGTATAAATATGACTATCAGAGAGAAACTCTTCAACAATGACGAATGAAAAATTTCCAAATCTAGTTCAGCTCTTGTCTGACACACAGTCCATCAATGAATGCTTCTTGAGGAGCCCAACTGAGACAAATCCATGCCCTCTGACTACAGAGTTGTTATTTTCAGTTAACAAGAATTTAGCTACTTTTATACCCCTAAAGATCATTCTCCCAGCAGCCATCACTGTAGACCCATGCATGATGCATTCGCTTGTTAAGTAAATTCTTATCTCCGGGTGAATCAATCCTGCTTTTCCCCCCAACAATAAATGGAATCACAAGGAACACCAAAACCAAATCTGACAAGTAACACTTACAGAAGGAGTTGTGAGCAATTGTATTATTACAAGTCAACTTTATGACTACTGGAAAAACAGAACCTGAACTACTTGTTTATATTCTAGATATGTTAGAGCACATCCATGCCCTTTTCCAGTTACAACAAATGGTCATGCAGATATATTTTGTACTTCTTTTGCCTACCTAATTCCTGCCACTGAGCAAGTAAAGAATTTCCTCTGGGAATACAAATGCCTACAATGAAGCAATACAAAAGTTCTGGTTGCATTTTAGAACATAATCCTGGGAGAACAGGAAATGGCTGGGCCTCAAGGCTACATCATGATTTCCTTCATCACTAACCATCAAAGCAGAAGACTTACGCAATAAGTGTCTACTGAAAAAACTTGACCATAGAATAATGTCTTCCAAAAAGTATTCCTTTGAAGAAAAATTAGACTGAAGCTTTCTTAATAGACTCCTAATGTTGACAGAATACAGTACAACTCACCTAAATTAGTTGGAAAGGCTCAAATGCCAGTTGATTTGAAATGATTAGAGCTATTTTATGATACATTATAAAGCTGAGAATTGTCCAGATACTAGGATTTCAGATAAATATAAAGCCACCTCAAATACATTTGCTAAAAAGATGTTTGGCTTTTTCTTTTTCCCCCATAACCACGGAGGTTCAATTCTTTATAAAGAGTTCTTAGAAGTAATAAGAAAAGGTTCCTGATTGATAAGCAGGATTAACAAATGACATATTTTAGGGTGGTGGATGCTATTATTTCACTCACATGTAACACAGGAGAAAAGCAACAGTACCCTGGCCAACTGTGGGGGAAAAAAGAGACACTTAATACAATCCTGATTTTTCTTCTGGAATCAAGTCAGACCACAGGCGTGAAGGAAAGAATTGGCAGGGGAAAGGCACGCAGATTAAAATGTAGCATTTGCAAAATTATAACTTCTAAACCCCAGGTTATCTGTAATGGGAAGCCTTACACTCTCAGCATTGGGCCAGCAAATTAACCACGTTGGACACAAATCCTAAAAACAAAAAAAATAAACACATGGCCAAAGAATCTGAGGCCTCAGAGGAAGAGATCTCTATGTGATTAATTCTTTGAAATCTACAAATGCAATGACATAAAGTTTTAATATTCTATTTAGTTTTTCTGGGGTGGGAGGGGTGGTTGCTCATTATGGTTGTAATATTACTGGGCCAATTTATTCCTTCAGGGAAACCAGTGTAAATCGTGGTTTAATAAGATCCTTGGAATTATCTGGGATCTGAATGACTGTCACATCAAGTAAAATTTGGGTGAACTTGGGTAAATCTACAAGCATGAAAGTAAGGGTATTACATGGGAAAATTTACCAGCTTGAGGCTCAGCCGTGTATTCTTTGCATATTCCAAACATTGATGAGATTGAGGACAAATGTTGGGTGTTCCTGAAAAGCAGGACTGGCAGACAACTGCTCAGTTGTTAAACAGAGGAGCAAGTGGTTTTCTCAGAATTGGAACATTTCATGCTGAGTGACAGAGCTTGCTATCTGTTTCTGATTTCTCTAAACTGTTAGGCAAGTCTACAGGGCAGTTATCCTCTCTAACACTAAATTTATATCAGTATTCAATTTATTTTTTTTAAAATTCAAAGTGCTATACATCATAAAGAAAGGGATTAGTACCGAGTACAAAAGGAGATGAAGTTACATAAATCCTCTCCTGGCTTGTGTCCACTTCCTTAGTTAAAACCACTGGCTAGGATCTGCAGCACCATTTCATGTTCTGTGGACACATCATCACTTTCCACCCACTGAAACAGCTGCATTCTACTGGAACAACTGAATTTTAAAAAAAGAACACAACTCAAAGTTCACAAGATAAGCCTCTTTGTCAGTTTTCTTCTTTGGAAGAGCTAATATAAAGTATGACTTCCAGAGAGTTGCAAAACTGTCTTCTCCTTGAGGAAACTTTCCAATTATAAAAAGAACATTGGGTCTACATAACAGTAATAATATTTGGCCTTTAGGGACTAATCTAGAAGAGAGCTTATTACATGGAACGTAAAACTAATGATGTACAAAGTCAGTTTAAAAAAACCTACCTCAAAGATATGCTTCACATAACCATATTCTTTGACTAAAGGACACATTATTTCCTTCAGAGTCTGTGCTCAGAATCAGAAGAATCCTAAGAATCAGAACTGGGACTTTTAATGCAGTGTCAGTAATCAGTCTTGGTGCAGACTATGATTCAAAGTTGTATAAGAACCCCTGAGCACTGCTGGGCTCTCGGTAAGATTTGCCATCCTTAGCAATGCACCAGAAGGCTGGAGTTGTCTGATAACAACCAGTCCTTGGAACACTGAGAACATGCAGATCTGTGGAAGAAAGGCATTGCTAACACACACTTGTAGATTACCACCACGTTCTGGTAACTTCCAGCACAAACTTTACGTACATATCACCCAATGTTGCATTTAGAAATCATATTTATTTCTGCAATCATTACCTGAGAACGGACTTTATCAACTAAAGATGAAATGCACTGGTTAAGTTCTAAGCTTCTCCATCTACCTGTCCATCTACCTGCTTGGTTTTCATCCCAGTCACAAGGTAGGAGGAGCCATGGGGGAAGGAGGGGAGGGAGAGGAAATGCCCCTTCCAGTTCCACAAAGAAGCATGATGCTAGGCAATCAGATCAAGTCTTGGAAGTACATTAGGGAAAGAAGAGGAAAAAACCAAGGATTTATAAATTGCCTTCCAAGAAATTTAAAAAAAAAATCAAAACAAACCAAAACCCCAAACCCACAACAAAACATAAAAACAAACACCAAACCAAATGTTTGTGTGCAAGATGTTCTAAAGCAAAGTATTTGAATTCTGCCCAACTCTTCTTTAAAACAAACAATTGGAACAATGCTTTCATTGCAAAAAAAAAGGAAGGCTGTATTGGCTGATCAAAAGGACAAAAGCTACTGAACTAATCCTGTATGGCAATCTTATGCATTAAAGTGCTCCAAACGTTTTTGCTATCAAGAATCTGCTGCATGTTGCTCTTCAGTCTCAACAAATCTAAGAGCTATATTGTACCTGCTGTAGGGCAGGCACCAGGGTCTTTTCCAGGGTGCAATTCCAACAAAAGCAGCAAGAAAGCAGTTCAGGGTGACAAGAACCTGAAGTGCACTGAAGATAACAGCACTCTCAGCATTTACACTAAACAGCCTGTCCTGCCTATGGAAACTCGACAAAAACCAGCTATTTCTTCTCTTCTTCATTTTATATGTATGAAAAGAGTAATGGGATGATGTAGATTGACAGAAACAGGTAACAGTAATTTGACAGCATTTAGTAAGTGTGTAATGTTATAGTTCATGTTTTTTCTTGCTTTTGAACCAATCTTAATTAACTTAATGTTATAACATGTTAAATTATAAGGGTTACACTGAAGGCTTATGCTTGTAAATTGAAAATGACTATTTAAGTAAATGCTTTCCAAGAAACTCAAGAGCTGAATAAACATGGATTGCTGTGAATTGAGAAAGTTTTCATCTATGTAGTCACTAAGAATTGGCTTAAGGTCCAGAGTTTCCTCTTTGTTTCCTACGAAGTTTTCTCCCTGACTTCAACATCAACATCTCTATGAAAACAGTTTGGCACACTGATTCAAGCTACTTTATCAGAATATATTACTAGGGGGTTTTGACAGATAATCCAGCTTTTCCCAGATAACATTACTTTTATAATCTCTAACAGAGAAACTATATTAGGCACAGAAAGCTGTCATTATTCTCATAGCTATAAATCTCATTGGGTTCCATTGATAACTTTCTTTAAGAAGCAGCTACTTTGAATATGGAAAATTCTCTCATTTCATGTGTAAAAAGCAGTTTGTAAACACCAAGTTCCATCAGGGAAAGGACAAAATCTTTTTTAAATAGTAACATCTTTTGAAATCCCTTCAAATATTCAGGTTTCTTAATGCATTCAATACTATCCACTCATCAGAAACCAGGAATTATTTTGAAGACTGAACTTGCTTTTCACACCTTGGCACATGAAGATTCAAAGTGCACCACTTGGCTCTTGCCAAAGAGAGTACCCTGGTAGAAGCATCAGAGCATACAAATCAGTCACAGCATCAGGGACACCAGCACAAGTAAATTGAGTAAAGGAACTTCGTGTGATGTTTTGTACAAAAGCAACGAGTCAGTCTGTGCTTTGCATGACAAATGGCTTAACTTTATTCTCATTGCTTTGTGTCCAGCCTACACAGCTCCTTTTACAACATTTGAAATGGTGTGTGAGGATTCCAGGAAAGACTGAAAATTTTAGTTTCAAAGAAACAGGACTTTTGGCTCACTTTAATGTATAATTTAATCAAGTTAGACCTAAATCTAGAGTAAATTCACTGAGTTCACTATGCTGACCAACTCAAACACATTACTTGTGGGTTACAGGTTTTTTTCATTATATTCAGGCAGCATTTAAAGGAATGAATTTGCTTTTCTGTGTAATGAGAAGGGGGTTTTTATGGTCTACATATAATTTAAATTAGGAAACATGAAACAACAGATGAAAAAAAAGGGCAAATTTTATGACCATGAAATGAAAGCAAACAAATTTTATTTCCAAAACTCTGTTCCAAGGATTAGGAAGCAAAAGTGTCCCATTGCAGCCCTAAAATTAAGACCTGTGAAGATGGGGGCACTCATCAAGGCTGTGCCATGATGATCCTTAGCTGGTCCCCTGGGAACAGAGTCAGCATTAATCAGAGCATTCCTCTAGCCAGTTCCTTACATGTGAGCCAAGCCAGCCCAAAATAGCAACTATAGAAAAGAAAATCCAATAACGAAAACTGAAAAAAATGGGGCACAGGCACTTAGGGTTCTCACTAGCTCTCATAGATTTCTCATTTCTGCCTTCCCTGTAATGGAGAGATCAGAGTGCAAACAGTTCTTCCAAGATCACAAAACTAACTTATAGCAGACAAGAGTATAACCACACTAAACTTAACAAAGATACATGCAGGATTCACTGTGGAATACCTCTACAGAGAGATTATTTATACTCAATGGTATGCTGAATATTATTTATTTGGCAAAAATAGCCACTATTCCAATCTAGTAAAGAATTACAGGGAAAGAAAATAACTTTTGATAGATGATTTATCAAGTGCTTCAGCCGGGGAGAAACATTACTTACTGAATGGGATGTTGTCTAGATATCAATCTCTCAGTCAATTTTTACGCAACAATCACTTGAAAGCAGTAAATGTTTAAGCATTTTTGGGGGGGTTTTTTGTGCAGTCTGTACAGTTAGGACCTTTTGTTCAAGTCTGTAATACACTCATTTCTTTGGACGGAGAGAAAACTGTTGTGAACTGCTAAGTATTTCCCTCCATCTTATTTACTTATATATAATGCAATTAGCTACTTCATATTAAAGAGCACATTTTAATTTGACTTTTTGGAGAGATAAAAGACATTGGAAGGCTGTGTAAAGAAATAAATGCTTTTGCAGTCTCATAAAAAAAGTGATGCAAAGCAAAGCAATGTGGATACAACAGTTGACTGGAAGTGAGATGAGACTTGCACTGCTGAGAAACCCTTCTCAAATCACTTTAGCGTAGTCTGCTTCTCAGTTGTGAAGTACAGATATAGACATTGAGTTCCTTTTTTTGAAAACAATATATTAAATTCTCTGTGAAACCATCCTTATTATCCTTAACAGCTTCTCACACCTCAGATTGGTCTCAGACCTCATAAGCAGAAGTTCTTTGGGAAGAGATTAGACATAAGATTCCAGATCTTCAGCCTGCTCTGTGGTGTGCCAATAGCTCAAATTAAATAAAAAAGTAGCTCAGAGAATTAACTAGAATTCAAGCCAGAAAAATTCATGGAAGTCATGAAGTTGTGGTGGCCCCCTGTGTACCAACCCTTTGTCTCATTTTTGTAGAAAGAACAGCCAAAGATCTCCCAGCTTGGTGCATTGATGCCTGCAGAACCCAGGAAGCAGAACACAAACAAATCTGGCAGAGCTGCAGTTAGACAATTGCATCTTTTACACAAGAGTACTTTTTCAGCATTTCCAGGGATTGAGGGACAATTATGTTAAAGGGAAATATAAATAGTGATAAAAAAATAATGTTACTTTGCAAAAAAAAAAAAGTTTATATTTTCATTTGGCTGCCCACTGGAATCAGAAGACAAACCTTATTTACTCACTTATCTCACAAAAGCTGAGAGACATTCTATTTAGAGCGTGCCCTGGGACCAGCATTGAAGACTCTGCATTTGACACAGAAGATGTAGGTTCATAAATCCATTCTGAATCACTCAGTTCACCATCAGTGTGAGATTTTACAAAATGAGCAGCCTTCAGCCAGTCTCCTTTCTGAACTGTTCCACCTCACGTAGATACTGAACCAAGGGGGAAAACTGTCTTGACAGTCAGGTAATGAAAGCACTGATGTGTCTTCAAGTCTCTGCTCTGTTTATCTTGATGACTTTCCCCCCAAGTTACAAAGCCAGCCTCTTCCCTGCTGGTCTAGTGAAGTGTTTAAATAGTTTTAGAAAGCAGAGAGACTCAAGAGGAAGAGACTGAGTGAAATCTACCTTGAAACAGACTGTTGCTGCATGGAGAAGCACATTTTCGGGCTACAAAACTCCGTCCTGTAACCTTTGTTCTAATGACTCAGACACCTGAAACCCTCTTTCCCCACCCTGCTGAAATCCTTTTGCCTCTCATGTTGAATCTCTACTTCTGATTGGAAATTATATCTGGATGAAAAGTTTCCCCCCCACAAAAAAAAAATGGTGAAAATTGATGTATTCCATTAAAAGGGTCAATATACTTGTGTTTCTCATAGAGACAGAAGACCAAAACATTTCCCCAGAACATGAAGAATTCCTTCTAGCACTGGTTTGCTAGTGCAAGACTGAGATTGGTATCAGTTCTAAGAGTGCTAACTTAGAACTTTCTAAAGTGTTCAATTAAAAATAATAAAACTCTTCCTGCATTTACTTTTGAGGTTTACAAACAAATGCCCTTGTTTCAAAAGGGACAAAACAGACCTCTGAGCTTCCTCCTCAGATCTGACCTCGTGTTTTGTCTTGTGTGTTGAACTAGGGCTCAGCAGTAGTCTCATATAGCAGGTCTCTGTCAGGAATTTGTGTTTAAGTCACTATAAGCACTTTGGCTGTCTTACTGCAGCATGTATACATACACATACATTTTTATAGGTAGGTAGATAGGTAGATGATAGATAGATAGACAGGCAATTCCTGGTTGACACTGTGGGTCACTCACACCCACAGAAACACATGCACATAAACCAAATTCTAATAATACATAGAACATATTTCACACATACACATTTTCCAAATCCACACAGTAAAGAATTCATTCATTCAGCACAAACCAAAGATTTATAAACATGCACTTAAACCAACTTCCAGGTCTCATGCTAAGAATACAATTTAAGGTTATTAAAAAGTAAGATGCAGAGTGCTCAGTACCTGCTAGGACTGAATCCAGGATAAATTAGAATTACATTTATGGACATGTGTGTGGAAGGCTGAAGGGACTACCTGTGCTGTGTGCAAAACAACATTTTCATTTTTGCCAAATGCAAATTAAAATTTTGTCAGCACATTCTTAATTTATCAAAACTATATGAAACTTTTCATACTAGTAGAAAGATTTCATTCTATTTCTGCAGCAACTGTCTCTATCTGCCTGAGCCCATGTATCTTTGCTTCTGTCAATGCACATAATTCTTTGTGCAAAAATACCATTTATAAATGCTTGACAGATTGCACCTTCACTGTGCCTAATAGACCTTTGGTCTCAAGTGCAGTCAATGCCTTGTTTCTAATTCAATGGTCCAGAATTTCTGTTCACCCTGAAAATCAGCTGTAAGCACTCACACAGTTAAGAATTTTAAATAAACAAAACCTGACACGCATGTTCGTAATGAAACAATACTTGAGAGAAGCCATAATCTAATCCTAAATCCACTATTTTTATCATCAGTTCCCGAAAGCTGAGCTAAGAACAGTCTAGAAAATCTGACCGTGATATCAGAACAAACCAGGTGGACAAGGTGAGAGTTGTTACTTAGTAATTATTGCATTTCACCCTTTTTGTGAAGTCTGTGCTAAATGGTACCACTGAGGTGCATCTTCCATTTGAAGTTGACTACAGTATTATCTTTTGATAAGATTATCATTCTTCATGTTACCACAATTGTATATTACCAACATCTTCAGCACCATAATGAGCAATGCATAAGTAATGTGAGTGTCAGATAAATATTTGCTGTAGACTCACACAGAAGACATGGACCTTCTCTTCTGCTCACACGGGCACTTCTCATTTACATTTTTGTGGCAGGGAACTCCAGGTTCTTTGTCAATTCACTTTAAACTCAGGAACTGCCATTTTTATTTCAGGAACAAAATCCCAGATAAGAACACAGTTGCAAGATCAGTCAATCTAAGAGAAAGGAATGTTATATTTGAGGAGACCCATAAAACATCTGATAAGGAAGGAATTTTATAGTGGCTGGTCAAACAACACACATAGCTCTTCCACTGAAGGCACCTTTCTGTGTCAGGAGCTCCCTGCAGAGTGATGATAACAGCCTGCCTTCCTCCTCAACTGTGCTCTCTTTTCCATTTGTCAGGGTGTTAATTGCCAGCCAAAAGGAACCTTTTTTAATTAAGACTTTATGAGTACAGAGTCCAACAGGGGCTTAAGCCTAAATGGGGCTTCTTTACTAATGTAATCAATAATATTATTAGAGAGGTGATGTTTTTCGGCGATACAATATAACACTTGGTAGTAAAGTACAAAGGAAATACCTCTTCTGCTCTTAGCTACACCAGAACTGATGAAGGTCATTTGAAATACAAAGTAAAATGTGAGTCTGCACATTTTACCGGATCAGCACTTCCCAGCTGTTTAGTTTGTTCAGGCTTTTCATTTAACCTTCATTTCGGAAAATATTACGCTACTCAGCATTATGACTATAGTGCCAAGAATAGCTACCTCACTTGGAGCCCCTCACTTAAGAAGGGATTTAGGGATTACAGAAAATACATATTTTTAATAGCATTATTGTCCTGCTTGTTGTTGGAACTTTGAAGAATCAGCAGCTCTGGCACATGTGCTATTCATGTTCCTCATGAGTGTCTCGGTGCCAAAATATACATCCCAACCTAATACAAGCGGATTCCATGCAAATTCTCATCGCCTTCAGATGACTGTGTACAGAACATAATCTATTTCTGAGAGACTTAATCCACTGCTAAAACCACACTTACAGCAAAAATGCTGGTGATCTGGAGCTACGGGCTTTATGCAGATAAACTTAAGAAGGCATTTACCTCCTTAAAAAAGCTCTCAAATCTTTTGCTTAACAATTTGCATCAACTGTCGGATCAGGAATCCTGCCTGTACAGAAGAGCTGCAGGAAGTCAGGAAGAGTATCTGGCAGCACTGACAGTAGTTGTGGGCAATTATAAAGCCACCCCATAATTTGTGTGCATGTGAGTGTGTGTCTGAATGCAGAGTCAAGAGATAATAATCCAGGCTATGGCTCCTCTTACTTTTGATACGTTGATGAACTACTAATGCACAGATTCTCAGATTCTTTCCTTACTTAGAGGGCATCACAGATTACGCAATCTATTTATGAACAATTCCCCTGCCTGCCACTATGTCCAAGGTTTTCTGTAAAGTCTAATTTCACATCACTTTGAGCACCCTTTCAGCAAATTAAACCTGCTTGCTGAGAGTTTCCAAGAAATCAAAAAGTTATACTTTCTTCCGTTCAGTACAAAAGGATTCTGCTTCAGAAAGATACACTGCACTCAGGCAACAGGAAAGCCATAGTTTGGGGGAAAAGAAGAGTCTTGTGGGCAGATTTCTTTTCAAGAGCTTGGTGGGCTCTCTTCAAAAGCTCTGCCCAATGCAGGAGGAGCAATTAGGAGTCTGAGGAAGGGGAACATGCCCTGCCTCCATCAGCATGCCAAGCTGCATGCCAAATATAAATCTAGAGTCTACTGCACTCTCACAGAAGAGATAAAGCTGCAAATAGATTTCAGAACAACCATACATATTAATCATTAGACTAAGTTTTTCTCTCCTGATGCTCTGCTATATTTTGTTTTGAAATATACGTTTTCTTTATGTGTCAATTTTGTGACGGTGAACAGACTTTCCAATTCAAAAATTGTACTCCCATCTTACCATATATGCATATGACAACACAAAAACCTTTAGAAAAAAAAACATGACTTAATCTCAATCTCAAAGGGATTTAACTCTGATGAATATGTTTTTCAAGACTATAAAGTTGTTTTATTTGAAATCTTATTAGGGTGAGTAGAAATTCAATATAGGGGACATTTTCTTTCTGGGGTCCCTTCCATCTCAGTATATACTGTAATTCTTTGGGGAAAAAAATTCTTTACAATAAGAACAATAAATCAGCTGAACAACCTCCACAGGAATGTGGTAAAACTCATCACTGGTGGTTTTCAAGAAGTGCCTGGACAAGGTCTAGATAATCTAATTCAGGCTCCCTTTCCCATGAACAGCTGGACCAGCTGATCTGTCAAGGTCCCTTAAAACCTACACAGTTCTGTGATTTTATGAAGTACGCAGTCAATGAATTTCTGTTTCCTACTCTTTATATGTATTACAAAGGGTGTCATTGCACTCCCTTGTGGTTTTTTACTACACTTAATCTGCTAGAGGCAGTTTTTCTAACCTTGAGCAAAGCTTCTTTCAGTCACATGACTTAATTTTTCCACTGGGCTTCTCTCTGAAACACTTACAAAGAGCAGCACCAAATATGAGTCCAGACAATACCCCCTTCTCAAACTGATGAAGTGTTGGTATGCAGGAATATAAACAGCTGTCCCTTTCTTCTTCATTCCCATGTGAGAATCTAAAGTGTATAGCTGTGAAAGTTTTCATCTGTGAAATTCAGCATAAGTGACATAAAGAGTCTAACCTATCTAAGCATTTGCAGAATATGAGCATGGAAGCACTAGAAATAAGTCATATTTTCATTGCAGAAACTAAATATTGCCCTGCAGGTCAGCTCTTACTCGTGAGGAGTCTCATGCCGTCTTTCACTCCTAAAGCTGAATGTTGGAGATATAGAAAATCTACCTCAGCAGTTATGGACAATCAGTCACACCAGTGTTTGTTCAGAGACATCTGATAGTGTCAATCTTATTCTGAATTATTCTAAAAAAACTTCAATGAAAAGACACAAAGTTGAAAGTCAGCATTTTGGATCTGTTATTTTTCTGTGCTTTTTTTATCTTTTGCAGACTAATTATACAAATTTTGCACAGGTACTTGAGAAAACAATTCTGTGAGGTATGCAACTGCAAAACAACTTTAACAAAGACAGATAGAAAACAAAACCTGGCTAAAAAAAGGGAAAACCAACTTCTGATGATCAGAAATTCTACTACATGTAAAGGAAAATCTAATTTGCAGGAGATACCAATACTTGTTAAATGACAGCTAACCTCTACAATGTGAACTAGGTAATTAGAGAAGTATCAAAATTAAAGACCAGAAATCATATTTAATAGATGAGATGCTTATTACTTCTTATTATCACTTTTTTTTTTTAAATGCACTACACTTCCATATTATACAGAGCACAGTCGGAATTACACCATCCAGTTTAGTAATCCAAAAATACATGTAGATGTTGCTGGGTTTGATTCTGTGCCAGCAAGAGGAAGAACTAAAACACAGTATGACTCCAAACACATTTATTTGTGTGACTAAGTCTAGAGTGTTAAGAGAATATTTGGAGGGGTTCAGTCCTGTAGTAGGAAAGATTTGTTTATCTCTTTGATATACACCAACCATCCCAACAGCGATTATTACTGGATTTTTTTTTTTTAGGGTTCCCACCATATAGATAGAATTAGACTGTGTTCCCGTATTTTAAAATCTCTATGTTACATTTTACAGTCATGGTTGGAATGTTATACATTTTACAATCATTTGTTATTTCATACATGGGCAGTATTTACATGCAAGAAGACAAATGACTATTTAAACATTCCTGGCTTGGGAGGCAAACACTGGATGTGAAGAGCAGAACTCCTGAAGTGTAGTAGTGGCTCAAGTTTGATATGTGATATCAAACAAGTTGCTTCCACATTTACTCTTCTGTAAAGTGGATATGATAAACTCACATTGTAGAAAAAAATCTTTATGGAATTTACTTTCTGTAAAAACTTTGCAGTCTTCATCAGAAAGAAAATGTAAAGCACATTTGAAAGCTGCATCATATCCAGAAATGTAAATGCAAATGTGGGACACTGACAACAGAAAATCACTAGGACAAGATTCAGTAAATTTAATTGGAAAAAAAAAAAAGTAGTCATGATTTCTCAGAATTCAAGAGGTACATATCAAGAGTCAAGTATCTTAACAGCAAAGAGTTCAGCATTTGATCCTGCCTTTACATGTTTATCATGTTTTTAATCTTGCAATGTTCCTTTCCACATTTATATGTTTTCCTTATTTGGCTCTGGCATAAACTAAATTTTTAGTGTACATCATGTATTTAGATGTCAAAAATGAACAGAAATGGTCAGGCTCCAGGACCAGCACTCACATATAGGTTGTATCAGGTTTGTCCTTCTCAAGAAGAAATGGCAAGTCTCTCTCATAGTCAGCAGTTAAGAGGGCAAATAGGTTTAGAAACCTAAGGACACATTGGGATGTACACAATGTTCTTCCTGTGAAAGCTGGCACTTGCCTAACATCTGCACTATATGCAAAGCCGGTTGTTTATAATGTGCGTTTAATACATTTTGCAAATATTGTAATCAAAGGAGAACCTGATTAACTGAAGGAAAAAATAGAAAAATATACAAACAGTTTTGAGAAGGTGGCATACAGGGTTCCTTAAATCTTTTAGGGAAATCTTACACAATGTCTAAGAAAAAGTGCCAAATTATTGTTTGGAACATACGGTGTTTGAAGCTAAGGCTTTTATATAATCCCAGAGTCTAAATATAACATAACCCAATTCTAATTCATATAAGCACTTTGTGTAACCCTTATGGACAATAAAACTAGGTTACTGAAAGAATCTAAAAGAAGCAAAGAAACTTTTCACAGTCAAAAAAACCCACTGGTCCTATGCATGCAGCTAATGCAGAAAACATTTATTATCATCTTAATCTGAGATTTATCACTATGTATGGCAGATTTTCTTAACAGGAAGTACTAGTGGGGGGGGTGGGGAGGCGGGGATTTACTAGGCTGTAGTCCTACATCTGGGATCCCCACTATCATGTAAAGAGGGGCCAGAGTGAAAGGACAGCAATAAGAGGCAAACTGCTGCCTTAGCAACCATTTAAAATACCTCCCTGAAGCTTCCAGAAAGCGTTCTTCACTTAATGGTATAAAATAGGTAATTAATTTTTCAGTGAAAGTGACTTATTGCTCAAGAATGATTGCAGTGTAAAGTATTTCTCCATTATCATTATTTGTTTGCCACTTTACGTCCTCTCTCTCCCCTTCTCTCTTTTCCTCATGTTTAAAAAGCAGTACGTTAGATAAAATAAGTTTGTGATAAACAGGCTAAATCAAGCAACATCAGGTATAATTAAGCTTCTCATACAGGCAGAGTCAGCTTTACTCATACAATTGAAATTAGGAAGAAAAAAGAAAAACGATCAAATGAGCTCCAAGAGAACAAAATCCTGATGTGTGCCTGACAAATAATGAATCAACACTGGCAATGCCCTAAGGAACCTCGACTACACTACTGACTGTATTGAGATGTATAATCATTAAAGTTATAGAATAGCAAGTACCAAAGCTACTTCTTACATCCTTATTCTTTTAAATGTTTCTTTTGAAAACAAATGCAGGTTCAAATGAACTGTGCCCACCCACAAGGAGTAAAAGAGGCAAGAGCAACAACAGTGCCTCAGTTCACATAGAAGAGAATAATTAGAGCCCGGTTCAATCTGTGAAGTAAACAGAAGCAGGATGAAGGCTTTTCAATTTACACCTACAGCCTACAAATTAGTCAGTAGTCTGGTAGGATGAGCTTGCCAGAGATTGCATAATAACCCTACCCCCAGCAACAATGCAGGGAAAGGGGAACAAAATGGTAGCTCTATACCAGCAGGGAATTTCCCTTTCTAATTACTGAGTACTATGAAAAGCATTCTCAAGAGCCAAATGCTAGCTTTTGTGCAACTGGATCGGGAATTTCTTTATTATTCCTGATTTATTTTCATGTGAAAATTAATTTCAATGTTGTTTTAATAAACAAAAGTAACTGCGGATAAAAAATACAAAATATTGTCCAGCAAACATTGCTTGGGAATTTTTTTTGCATCAAAAGTTAAACAGATTACCAGTAATAATGGCTTGTTGAAATGTCTTGCCTGTGTTCTTACTCAGTAGATATTCACTTGTCTATATCAACGGAAAGCAAAAGCACCTAAGCCAGAAAATTCTACATTTGCAGTACATGTAGGGTACGTTCACCTCCTGAGACATGATTTTCAGTTTTTCTCACAGCAACTCAAAAGGGAGACAAGAGAGCAGAAGGGGGATGGTTTAAGATAAATAGTTAAAATGAAAATGCAATCTACGTCTAAAGAACACAATTACTCACAAGTAACTTGTCGATTTCTACCATAGGTGATTTGATTCACAGTAACAGGTCCTTACAGAAGTGCAACTACTTGGAGTCAAGAATCACTTCGCTTCACAAAACTACATAACTATAGTGGCAAGTGGCACACTGTTTCTAGATATATCCTTGAATTTGCAGTGCTTGATTAGCAGGAGAAGCTCCTGTGAGCCAGTCCTATAAATAGCTGTCCTGATGCTATCCCAAATGGGAACATCCGTACCACAGCTTGAGAAACAACCTGATTCAGAAATGGTCTGTGGTGAGGCCATATCTATTTCCAGCTGTTCTCTGGTGTCACCCTGCTAGAGACACACAAAAATGAGAGGTTGGAGAAAGGACCTGGCTCAGACAATGTAGAAGACAAGAGCGCTGCTTATATCGAGAAAGGTAACAGAACACGGGCAGCAAGTCAGAGAAGGGTGAGAGGCAGAGACAACCTGATCTCCTGCCAGACCTTCTGGCTTTGTCTGCTGCGTAATGTGACAGTCCTGCACTGGTAGCAGGGCAGTTCTGTCAGAGACAAGTTTAGCAGATGAGAATCCATCCATAAAAACAATACTCGTATCATAGTAATGGCCATAGTCAGGAAGCCCACGCAGATTAAGATGCAGGGGAGCAACCAGGATAAGTGCAAGAGGTTAACAGAAAGGCCACAGAAACACGGAATATGCCCAGTGGGAAGGAACCCACAAGCATCATCATATGTCCAACTCTTAGCTCTGCTCATCTTTCTGAGGACATCATTATGGATTTCCATTAATCACCACATGAAGGGAAATGACTGTGAAGGTATGTTAGAATAAAGCACGGAAAGGCAAACAGGTTGACTGCAATAGAATCAAAAGATATGGTAATTTCCTGAACAGGTCTTGTAACATTCCGATTTAGAATAAATACACTGTGGTCAGATGACTAATCACCCTGGGTTGTTAGGTCATGAGAAGGAGCCATCACAGCAAACAGAAGAATCAATTAGTACTTTTCAGGACAACAGTGGAAGTTGAAACAGTATCCCTTGGCAAACACTGAGAGGTCCCTACAATCATTAGAAAGGCAACAGTTGTAAAGGAGGACTGGCAAGGTAGTTCACAGCTAGATCTGACAATGGTGCACATGCAGTCTAGAATAACAGAATATTGTCACTTTGACAACGCAAAATTGCCTTCTGAAATCAGAAGGTAGTTCTCAAAACAAAGGCATAGCAAGCAGTACAATTAGTCTAGCAGCAACTGATTCAGCAATGAGTTGCAGTGAGCGTGACTTGCCTTACCTGACTATGAAGTCTGGAGGAAGGATTTTTTCTACAGCAGCAATTGCTGAACGAGTCAGGTAGGCAAACTGCTGAATTTAAAACAGCTGTTCTGTTTCATAAATCACCAGAATCTCTCTTAACACAGTGGAGGGGAAAAGGGGAAAAAACAGAAAGACTGCCGTTTAAATTTGAGAGACTTTCTACTGGCATCTGTGTCCATTCAAAAGTCAGAGGACCAACAACAAGATTTTATTATAGTAGAAATGTCCATATAACCTGGAGAAACTGTTGAGTCTCAGCTTTAGTCATCACCTTCACTCACCCTTCTCCCCTCACCACCCCAAATCACTTCATGAGAAAACACATTATGAGAAAAGACTCTCAAGTGCAGACATAATTCCATATGTCTATAGCCTAACCATTGTAGGCTGGTAGCTGACAGTTCTCATTTGGAGAGAAAAGCGGAGGAATACACACATTTCCATAGAATCACCCTTCCTTTTAAAGCCCTGTGTCATTATGGGGGTAGCATGGATGTCCAGACCCATAGCTACCACAGCAAAGATTGCAGGCAGTGACAGCTAAAGTCCAGATCCGTAGGAAATGCCTGCTAAACACCTTCTAACCTGATGGAAAGTGGAAGTGCAAAGAACAAACACTCGCTCTAAGGTCCCATTGATTGGAACTGACATGCTCTGAAGGTCTCCTGGTGCTCCAGAATGGCAAATAACTACATAGAGGTAATTCAAAGAGCATTAAAGAACAGTGATAGGAGCTAAGGAGATAAGAGTGCTGATCTTTTTCAGCAGAGACACAAAGAAACCAGAATAATTGGTGCCTTAGATGAATCTGGTAAATAACAGGCTGACAAAAGGGGAATCTAGGAAGAAAAGCCTGATGACAACATTATGAATGAAGAAAGAGATGCTGAATAGATGTTTCAATGAACCCGGAGCCTATATACAGCTAGAGTTATAACCCTTGACAGCTGCCTTATGGTGACTGTAAAGCATCTGACTGTTGCCAGAGGGGTTAAATGTCTTTCCTAAAATTTCACATGGTCCAGGTGTCACCATCTAAAGAAAGACTGAGAGTGGAATAACAATGACTTAGGCAGATTACCTGGGCTGAAGAAAAGGGATATTTGAAATAAGTCCCGTTAGAGTCACTGAGATAGATATGTCCTCTTAAACACTGCCTGGGGAAGAACATGCAGCTTTTACCAATTGACAAAACAGAGTTAACAGGATCTGCACTTCCAAGATCCAGACTTTGGCTCTGAATGAAACAATTGCAAATGCAAAATTGGCCACAGGAGTAGAAGCAAGACATAAAAAGAGAACCCTCAAAAAGCATCAAGTAATCCTAAGCCCCAAAAGGCCCAGAATGGGACTCTGAACACTGATGTGTCAGAAGAGCAGACTGGAGTCTCCAAGGCAGAAAGAGACAGTGCTTCCACTGTAATTTCTTCTCTTGAGGATTGATTTGTTAAGTGTCAGTGCCAAATTCTAGGAAAAAATCTCTAATGACTCTCTTTGGAAGCTTCTTAGAACCAGGAAGTCTTGCAGTTTAATGCTAATCCAAGGAACAAGATAAACTAATAGATTTCTTCTTTAACAGGAGATTTAATCAGGCAATTCTGATATTTCACCATGACGCAGTTTGGCTCTGCATCCATTGGCAGTTTGCAAAGCAGGGCAGAAATCACACTAGAGATAACCTAGCTCTGATAAGCCTTGGATCTGAAAAGGAGTCTGGAGTTTCAGCTAACCTATCTCAAGACATACTTCCTGTTTTTGGTTTTAGAGGGTTTGTTTGGCTGTGTTTTTTTGAAAACAGAACTTGAATCCAACAAATTAAATATTTGTTTAGGCATAACCCTTTCCAGAAACACAAGATCTTACAATGACACAATCATAGTTTGTAGTAATTCTCAAGGAAAAGCATTTCCCCAGCAAACATTAAAATAATAGATATAATGAGAATAAATAAGATTAAAATGAACAAAGAGGACAGATTACTACATGGCCAGAAGCTAGATGATCTTTTCCATAGCCAAGCAGAGAGGAAGGGAAAGGGCAAAGAAAAAGAAATGGTAGAAGAAAAGCTAAAGCCAAATCAACTAAACGTTCCTTAAGTCTGGTCTTCCCCTGTCCTGTACCTGTTGACCCTGATCCCCCAAGCATCCATGGTGGAAGAGTCTGAGCCCTGTATTTCTCAGGGGGTTTTCACAGAAACCCTCTTGGCTCCTTCCCTCTTCCATGATAAGCCAGGGAGCTACATGATAAACAAGTTACCAATAGAAGAGTGAGCCCAGGCTAAGAAACCACAACCCTTTTTTGTTCAGTAGTGAACTAAGCTTCATTGCAAGCAGGTACAATTTAATATTTGTTTCCTCTTTTACATGTGTTATCTAGTAAAGTTCCACTGTAATAAAATAATAACAAAACAGTGTTCAGAAATGTCTTCTGTTTTATGATTTTGGCAGTGAAATTTTATGGTTTGAATCATTCCTTCTAAAAGACACTGCTGCTCTTGCTGGCACAATGAGTTGGGGAATTCCACAACCCAAAATTTGGTACATGCAAAAACTGGAAAATGTCAATATGTAAAAACTTTTGCCTCATTCATAGAAAAAGCTGAAACCAAAACAAATATAGAGGAAGGATGCAAAAAATCTTACAGGTTTGGAATCTAGTTTGCTTTTTCTACAGCTTCATCAGTGGCAAATAATGACTAGCACAGCTCTTTCTGTTCTGCAAGTTTCTGGGGCTCATCACTCTTTTATATTATCTTTTATATTCTGAAGCAAAGCATAACTATCTCCTGAGACAATTTTTTTGCCAATAACAGGTTCAGGTTGAGGTTTCTCTGGTATATCAGAGACATTTCTATTTAATCGCATTCAAAGTATTCACATGTTCCAGTCAATGCTAGAACTGGCAATGTCAGATACTTTTCAGGTTGGGGCTTTTC
Organism: Campylorhamphus procurvoides; assembly: GCA_013396655.1. NCBI lineage: Eukaryota > Metazoa > Chordata > Aves > Passeriformes > Dendrocolaptidae > Campylorhamphus > Campylorhamphus procurvoides. The sequence goes on from WBMV01003348.1 coordinate 551,739, forward strand.
TCGAAGGTTTGTTTTTTTCTTTTTCACTCTCATGTTTAATCCCTGAATATCATTAGACAGAACTCAGAGTTCTAGAAAAATGTGTGAAGGTTTTCACCAAGATCAATCGGTTCCACCCTAGAGGAAAGATGAACTAGATTTACCATTATAAAATACATTTCCTTTATGCCAAGAATAATATTTGCAATGATTCTTACAGAAAGAAAAACCAGGATTACTCTTGCAAATGCAAAAGAACAGATGACTTAAATTTTACAGACTCAGAATTCATGTCCACCTGCTCAGTCTCCAAATTATATACCTGGCATATTCTGATTCTGTCATATTTAACATACTCCTGGAACTATACCTTTGGATCATTACTTCCATATGCTTTTATGCAGTAAGATGACAAAGCCTTTTTCAGTGATGAGATACTGGGAAAGGGAATGTAGAGCATGCAAACATGAACAAAATACTCGAAAGTTCGGAACACTTGTTAAACAAAATTGCCTCAGAATAAGCTACTTAAGTAGCCTGATGAGTTTATATTGGTCTAGAAGGTTAAAAAAAACCATACAGGCCAAATTCAGCATCAATATTACATAGGTACAGCTCAATTTTTAATATAAAAAGCTGAATAAATAATTGCAGTCACTAATTCTTTTTAAAACTATAAACAAACTTTGCTTATAGATACAAGGAATAAATCATTTGACATGGCTAAAAGCCTTTTGAAATTGCTTCTTTCAAAATGCACTGTATCAACTGCTTAAGGAGATGTAAGATTCCTATAAAATGCTGGAACACAGCATTTAAGGAACTGCTTTTCGAAGAGGTTGTAAAAATACCTTTTAATCTAAATGCCTTGCTAAGCACATCAGTCAACTAAACAACATCAAAAGAACGGGTCACAGTCGGTGTGTATTCAAAAACAAAGGCAATGTCTGGGCTATTCTTTCAGGGTAAACCTTGAGAAGGATAAAGGACCATTTATCCTAATTAGCTTACTACTACTCGAGTTTTCCTTAAATGTTTTCTCCTTCACATCTCTAACTTTTATAAAAGCCACAATTTTAAGATAACCTTCGCTCTTCCTACTGCTGCACCTGCTTACTTTCTTACGTTGGTTTCGCACCAGTGGGCCATTAAATGCCATTTAGCCAGTGACCTAAACTAAGAATTTCTTGATTCATTCTAGAGCTAAAAAAAGGACACCTCCAGGAACACTACTATGATGAAGGCATTTAACAGTAAACTATCACAAAAACATAAGAATCTAACAACCGATCATGCCAAGGCAATATAAAGAAGTGTTTAATTTTCAGTCTTTGTGACTCAGTTTACTGCTGCACATGAGACAAGCAGGTCATGTTTACACAAACTGTTTTATATTGAGGGTTTAATTATCAAGCATGTTCACAAATACCACGAATTTTTTGAGGAATTAAGAGCATTTTGAAGGACAGGATTGTAATTCTAAACTCCCTCCATAAATTAAACGAATTTCTACCCTTAAAAGGAAAAAGCCATAAAGACAGAATATAGGGAATCTCAGCAAAGGCAGCAATACCCACAGGAAAGGATTTGTCATGCACCTCCTGTACAATACTCAGATGCTCCTGCGATAAAGGCAAGTTGCATATGCTTAGAGGATTCTGCATGAAGACAAGGGCACTCCAAAGGATTACTGTATCAAAATTCCATATGATTTCATGCTGTGGGTCCAGACTGACTATTGTATACAATTCTGAGGAACACAAGACTGAAATCTCAGTTTGATTGCAGAAATAGCAATACTGAAAGAAGATGCCCTACAACTAAAATAAGAAACCAGTAAAGAAAGTGTGGAATTGGAGGGAGAATAAAGGAAACTTCAGAATACCTGCTCCTTAAGATATCAGGAAAATTGTTGATTTAGGATGACAATCTCATGAGAGACCAATTTATCCATTATTAGTAAAGACTCAGTTTAGATGTGAGTAAGGGTTCTACAAAGTTGTCCTTAAATTGCCCATAAAATATGATATATTGGAGAGTTTAAATGGGCCACTTGAAGAGATGAATTTGTTGTTGTTGTCGTTAAACACTTCAGAACAGATTCTCAGAACATCCATCAAGAATTTTCTTGGAATATTTATCCTTCCTCAGAGAACAAGGAAGATAGATGAGGTGAGGTTCAGCGCTACATTTCTATTATTCGAGATTATTTATCAGACTAAATCTATTACATGGCATACATATGTTGATTAAAATGGCCTGTATAGGTAGTGTTCTATAGTCAATCAGTGCCCGATTGTTGCCCTTGAGTATAATCTGCCTTCGAAACAATTTGCAGACTGTTGCTAAACATTACAAAACAGAAAGATCAGCAGTCTGCCTGACAACAGTTGGGAATGGCTTGTGTAAAGAGGCCAATGGGACACCATACCCAAAGCCGAAGAGCACCCTTGAGCTGTACAATTACCACTGCCATAAGTAAGAGGCGTATCATTACATCCCCCAAACTTCTGTGACTGAATTTGGCATCTTCAATTCCCCAGTCATATTTAACTTGGCTATTTAACATATGTTTGAATGTTTGTGGGAGACAATGTGATTTATTTTAAAGCTGAACTGCACCCTGTGTGTACTACAAGGACACAGAAGTTTGGCTGCATTAAATAAACAAACACCATTAAAATCAGATTTTAAAGTCTCAATTGTCTCAGAGGAAAGTAGATTTAGAATGGTGGAGTCCAAACTGCACTTCCCTAAATGTGTCACCTTGATGGCAAGCATAGAGTTAACTAAAAAGGGTGCAGAAAACAAATACCTGTCCGACCAAGAATTTTAACAGCTGTGGTATTTATAGGATCAGGACCCTGCAGCTTGATGATTAATGAAGACTGGCCATACCTGCTGACTTGCAGAGTCATACAAGAGCAAATGAGCCATGAGGAGGCTGTAAAAGGCAGAGCAGAGCCCCTGCAGGGCCAGCTCGGCAGCCTCTTGCTGCAGGTCCAGCCTTGCAATGGGCTGCAGCACAACCTGCTGCAGCTGGATGTGACCCCCATAAACAATGTTTTCCCAGCCTAAGCCTACCGTGCCCCTGTCAAAACCTCGGGTGTTAATCTTTATTTAACACCTTGCTGCTCGAGCACATGCTCCTCTGCAGTACTTTGAGGCACTGCACCTGCTGATGAATTTAACACTCAAGAGCTGTGCAAAACAGAAGCCGCAACTCCAATGGGGTTTGCCCTGAGGACAGTGTGCATTTGGGTTCTCTCCATGACAGACATTGCCACTCACACTTCACAGTCTGGAAGCAGCACTCACAGACTTGAAAATCAGGTGTTTTACAGTGTCTAAGTCATGGAGGGAAAGCATATCTTACTTGGTCAACTCTCATTTCATTCTATACTGGTGAAATTTTCTAATATGAATGAAGCACTTGCTTCATGTAGGGCTTTGTTTTGACTATTATTGGAACAGCATATATTTCTCCTCATGAAGGCAGAGGCTTTTGCCTGTAGTCCAGAAGCAACATTTAATATCTTGTCTCTATTTTTCCACTAGGTAACCCATTGAGTAACATTTGCTTCATCTGAGCACAGGAAAAACATAACTGCAAGTGTCATCCAAGTTACTGTACACATGGGGTTTTCTTACTTTGTACTGCTGTTTAGCCACCCTTAGGATCTACAATTTACAACAGAATTACAGTGCAAACCCTTGAACTAAACGTCTCTTTTTCTCTGGTTACTAGGACCTAGCCACAATCCAAGGGACATCAGTATTTATCACTGCAAGCATTCTTCAGATACTTAAATAAGAATCTTACATCTATATCCAGAGAGGCAGAACGGGCAGACACCATCTGAATAAACTTCAGTTAATTGTGCTAATGTGGGATGAGCACAGCAAGTACTATTTGTTCCACAGATATACAAATTTAGTTATGCATAAACTTTGAAACTCCCACCTGCAAAATTAGAACACTGAGCTCAGATTGCAATCCATACAATAAAGCTAATTAAACAACCTTCCCTCGACTGAGTTCCATTGGGCTTTTTGTTTTCTTATCTGTGTAGAATTTCCATTTGCTTCCCACACTGATAACTTCAAAATTCCTCTGTACTCCAGCAAAGCTTAGTGAGTTTCTCACTGTGAATTAGACATAAAGGCAAAACTCAGGCCAATTTTTTTTGAATTAGCCATAGATATTAACAACTGAAATGAAGGAAGTGATAGTGACAAGTTACTTTTAAAATAGAAGAAGCACCACCATTTCTACTTCTTAAGAGTAGCTGATCCTTCAGTGTTCACTTATTCTTAAAAAAAACCCAACTTCATTTAAAAATCTATATTAAAAAATGTCTCTGAAATAATATTAGGAAATTATTTCATTTTAAGGAATATAGTTATTCCAACATCAAATAAGTTCTCACTTATTCTAGATTTTCTTACTAAATGTATGAAAACTGGACAGAGGCCTCTAAGGAAAATCAATAGCAAAACACCGCAATTAGTTATTGAATTTGCACATCATATTTGCTACATACAAAAATACAGAAAAACTTCAGGAACAGATGTTGATTTCAGCTTCCTTGTAGAGGACCTACATTAGAACTTCAGCGTATTTCACCTGAGAATCTAGAGATGCTTCTCTGAGGCAAGTGAAATCTTCTATCGAGAAATCATTATTAAAATTACTATCAATACATATCTTGTAAATTATAATCAATATCATTCAACAATATTTATAAGCCTGGAAAGTCAAATAGCAAACAATACCTCATCTGAGAATCAAACCTACCTACATAATTTCTATCTCCTTTCATAAATATGATGTATATATTCTCAATGTCCAGAATTCCCTCCATGAAATGTGATCTTGAAGTAGCTGAAAATACCATTTTGTGAATCCTTTTAATAGTGGTAAACATTTCATCCCACTGAATGTGTTCATTAAGAACTACTGAGCATAAATAAAACAGTAGAATCTAACATATGACTGATCAAACGGTCATTACAACTGTGGAAAACACTTCTCAAGAGTCATAATTTACATCTCAATGGACAAAAATATTGAGGCAAAGAAACACAAAAAGCAAAATGTAAATAGAACAATATTCATATTCATTTTGCATAACAAATTCAGGTTCCCTAGGCTCCAGTTCAAGTAACTGATGCTCGTTTTTAACTTTAAGAATGTGGGAAGGCTGAATGTGGAAGGTACCAGAGCCTTGATCCCTTGAACAGGTGGCATGGAATATAAAACATGCTACGTTGTTCTCATGTCACCAGCCACAAATATTTCTACTTACTTTATATTACGCATTCTGCTTGCATATAAAATCTCCCTTTGAGCCAAGCATACAGGAAGGAAGATTGCCAGAAGTGTAGGTCAGGGAAAGTTCTCTCACCTGGAAAGTTCCTGCATGGTCTTCCTCTTTGTCACCTTCTTTTCCTTCCTTGAGGGCAATCAATGTGAACCCTCGAAAGTAGGCAGGAGTGGCAGCAGAAAGTGTCACTAAGATAAAATGAACAGAGAAATAATGAAAACATAATATTAATTGTGAAGTCAGCCACTTGCATATCACTTCACAGCTTGAAAGGTGTGTGTTTTAAGTTGGTATTAACTAAAGCCAGAGCACTAACAACATGGAGCCAAGCCAAGCAGAATACAAAATGTTCGGTCCAAGTTTCCACATAAACTGCAAAACACTGGCATGAAGTGAAATACCTCAGCTTTTTTCTTTTACCCACACTTCCTTTTCAAAGCAAATTGATAATCTGCTCAGATCTACAGACAGTTATTTTGTTGTTGGTTTGGGGGTTGGGATACATGTGTTAGGGGTTTTCCTTCTTTGTATTTTTTGTGAGGGTTTTTGTGAGGGTTGCTTGCTTTGGTTTTAAATATGAGGGAGCATTTCCTAAATATTTAAATTCAGCTTTTGCCCCACCCTGAGCACAGACAAGGATCTAGGCATTTTAGTATACAGAAAGTCTCTGTGTGATGGGAGATGACCACATTGCCTGCTCCAGCTCAGCTACATTGAACACAGCACTCCAGCTGGTGGAAATGGTGGATCTCTAACCATCCTTCTTCCACTTTCTCCTCGGGATAAAACAGAACACAGATTTAAACTCATGGCTAAAGCTGACCTCTGTGCTGCCAGCTCTCACTGCCAAACCATCCCACACATCAGCAAACACCCCTCTTCACACACCTGTCCTGACAAGAAGGCAGAGTTGGATCCACCAGCACAAAACATAATGTCACACTGACTAATCTGATTTTATCACATTCAGCATTGGGATTAAACCCCTCATTTTCTGCTAGTGCAGGATACCTTTGTACAATTTTTCTGTTTGCCATCATCAGCACCACCCAGCAACACTTGAACACTTTCAGAAAGCCATAATAAGGCAGAGTTTTGAGGCAGGACTTTTGAGATTGCCAAACCAAACCCTTTTCAACAACTTATGAGAATCCTTTTCTGAAGCAGAGGTAGATTTTAGGGAAAAAGTTCTTTTTGAATTAAATGAAAAGAGACAGAAAATTGAACTATGAATACTTTAAAGTAGCTTTTACTTTAAGTGTATTGCAGACAACAGTGCTTGTGGTACGTTATTGTCACACTCTCCAACCCTGACTGGCACAATAAAAACTGGAGACCACACACAGTTTTCATGAGCAAACTGCAACTCCATAGAAGAGTATCCAGAAGAAACTCCCTCTCACACAAATAGGCCATGTGGGGTTGAGTCACATTGCTAAAAATTACGGATGGCCCCCAAAAGGTAAGGATTTCAAAATATGCCCAGAGTTCACTTGGAACATATGGAGAGATTTTTTGACCTAGAAATTCAGTGTTGGAAAACTACAAAATAGGTTATTTAACAATTTCTACCATTATGCAGCTTTGGGTCTAAAAATCACAATGTCTGTACAAATACATAACTTTAGTGGCCATATGTGAAAAAAAGGATTGGAGAGATTCATTTCAATTTTTAACCTTTTAAGAGTGCCATGCTTAGACCTGTACACCTGCAAACACCTATACAAATCTAGAGTCGTGACTGGCATAACAGCAAGGTCTCAGCTTTCAAGGTTTTCAACACAGTTTTTGTTCCATGGAACCTTATTATGAGGTTGAATGTTGTAATTTTGAGGGAGAAAGAAATTTTCATATTTCATATATAGAAATTTAGTAGTAGCATACCACCATTACAATATCTGCTTACTTTACTAAGTATTGCTTCAATTCATTATCTGTCTAATAATTAGTATGATCAGTCCAATTTTGCAAAGTTCTGCAGCTCTGCCTAGAACAAAACCCACAGCCAGCCCCTCAGCTGCAGTGACTGAGAACAACACACTGCTGAACTCAACAAGGACAAACATATAACCCTTGCTTGAACACTAATTCTTAGAAATTAACTGCCATAAATGTCTTGTACATGCAACAGAGTTTTCCATATCATTTGCAGTTCAAAACTCTGAATCACTATGAGTAAAAAGTTACAGTAGAAATACTTAAATACATATGCAAGCAAACAGAGAATACAGCTGTGAACTGACTCAACGGTTTCCATCATTTTCCTCACAAATTTACAGATCAAACCAGACAGTTTTCAAAACTCTTAATATCCTAAACAAACATCCATCTCTAATATAGAGATCTGAAATGCTGCAGAAACATCAGAGAAAGGAGAAAAAAAAAAAGGAAGGTAATTCCAAAGCTTGACTCATAGTTCTTGGATGCCTGGGGTTAGCAATGCTCATGCTGTGGTTGCAGTCATTTAAACCCAGAATAAATCGATGCTTCTTCCAACAGGGGTGATCCCACCCTCCCTCCCCCAGCCTGCACTGCCCACACAGCAGCCGCATCCAGACAGCTGTGCTCTCAGATGGACTAGGGAACTCATCCAGCTGGAAAGGGAGACAAACCAACCCCAACTGGAGAGTTCAGCTGGGTCCAGTCCCTGAGCAGCTGCTCTGTGCAGCCCCAGGAGCGCTTCTGCCAGCACTGGGGACACACAAGTGAGGGGTCAGGAGGGTAAAGACCTGCAGAAGCAGAGTGGACTCCTGGGATTTTAGTGTCTGTGCAACCTCAGCAAAAGGATACCAAGAGGGACACGTGCTTTGGTCACCCCCGAGTTAGGCCAGAACACAGGTTAAAACCTGAGCTGGAAGGGTTTGTGTCAGTTGTCTGAACTACCAGTGTGCTGAGATAACATCACAACACAAGGGTTTATTCCAAGCACTCCTAAAGGCAGAGCCTTGTTCTGGTGATGGCTCTGTAGTCACTGACCCTGGTCTGAGTGTTCCAGCACAGCAGAAGCTCTCACTGCACGGGCAGCAGTGGGAAACTGTCAGACCACATCGGGTTTTCACAAGAAAGTGGCTCTTTGTTGCATAAGAGCTGAGAGTTCTCCTTCTTGGGCTAAACTCTGCCATTTTAAACAACAGCTGAGTATTGCTCACACTGCATTCACACTAATTAATGTTCACTGAACAATAAGAACTTCCTGCAAAGATCAGTTAAGATCGGTGCAACCTCATAGTTAAGGATTTTACTTTAAAGGGAAGATTACATATCAGCAGTTACTTTCGTCTGTTTCCATCCCCTCCAGCAAATACCTAATTATCTTACAAGTTGTACTTTGGCACACACCTTCAACATGCTCCTCTTTTCCCAGTGTCCCAAGCTAAAAGGAGGTGATCAAAGCAATTGCTCCTTTGGTTTCAGGCAGGAAATCTGACTTTCCACATCCTACGCTACTGCGCATCCTGTGCTGTACATTGCACAAGTACCGACAAATACACTTTCAATATCTACTTTTATCCATGTTCTGTGAAACATGAGAATGGCTAAAATAGTTACAGCATGAGTGCTTGTTTGCAAAGTATAGAAAAGTGTTTGCATGTCGAGTGGATGAAAGCAATGAAAAGAAAAAGACTCAACATTCCTTAGAAGTCCCCAAACCAACGCAATGAAGTGTGTCACATTAAGTGAGCCTTTCCTTGAAAACTGAGAAAGTGAACTGACCTACAAAGGGAAATTCCATTGAAAACAGTAACAGCACCCACGTAGAATGTATATCTAAAGATTTTAAGTAGTCAGATTTTCCTTTTTTTCTTCAAAATGAAAACTTCATGATACTATGGTGGAAAATATGTTCACTGCACATTAGCAAGTAAAATGGGCATGATACTGTCTTTATATTTTAATAGGATTAAACCTGCCTCACTCTTTCTTAGAAACCCCATGCAATCATTAGTCTAACTCTACAATTAATAAAGCTAGGGGTGAGTATTTTCAAGGATCATTACTCTGTAACACTGTCTAAACTTAGGGCTCATTTATGCCTTTGAATGCAATGGGAACTTTGACCTTCAGTGGAAGCAAGAACATCTACATCAAGGTCAAAGTTAACCAGCAGGTAGAAGAGGACCTCGACATCAGGATGGTGTGCACGCAAACCTGGTACTGCGGGAAGACCTGCCCACCACAATGCATTTGGCTGCCTGCTTCAGAAAGGAACAGACAACATCGCAGTCTGAACCACCAGGCAGATAAGGCCACTCACAGACTACGGCACTGAAAGTCTCAAATGGGGTGTCAGAAATCAGTCATGCCACTTTCCCTATGGGACACCACAAAGACTATGGCCATTGTCGCTTTGTCAGACATGAGGGAGGAAAGGAGGATGGCTCCTCAGCCCTGCTGCTACCTCATTTTTATTGTCTGAGGCAGGAGAATGTGCCCTTACTTGCTGCTGCCAGTGTCTGCAGCCCAGAGGATGTGCATACCCACTCAGATGGGTTATTCAGTGCTCCGAGCCATTGTTCTCTATCACAACTCCAGATGTGGAAAACCAAAGCTTCACAGATCCATACAGAGAGATGCACCTAGGATTTCCCCTTAGGGCAAATAGATTCTGACTGATTTAAAAGACAATAACTGCAGGAGAGCCAGAAAAACTTCCCCAAAGACAAATGGTAGGTGTGAACTCTGGTCTGATACCCACACTACAAGAGTGCTGAGATATTTCCTCCACTCATTGCAACTTGAGGGTCTTATGCCAGTGTCACATCAAGCAATGAACAAGACCATCATGAAGATAAATGGATGACCCTATACTGTACAGCATTTGCATGTCTAGTTAATTCCTGTGTTATCTACCTCGAAAATACTAGTCTATTCCAAGAACCCACTAGGGAATGTGCCAAGGATCCAGATTGCATTAAACCAAGCAGGGGACATGGAAACAGGCTCCAATGCAAAGCAGGTTGTGCAAGTCTTATGCCATGTTGCATATATAATAATGTAGAGATTTAAATTAAAAAAAAGAAAGAAAAAAAGAAAAAAACCCTCACAGACCTGTCATATCCTGTTTTTTTTAATGATTACTTGGATTTTCTACCTTTTGTGTAAAACAGTAATAAAGTTCCAGTTGTGCTGCAGAGATTACTTTGAACCTTCTGCATGTTGTTAGTTTTAAATAGTGCCATAGATAACGTATATGTTTCATAAATGACAGAACATTTACTTATGTTCTGTCAACCATTCAGGAAGTGTCCTTAAAGCACGATCTCCACAGGCTAATGTGCCACCTGAATACTTCAGTCTAAAGTATCAACAATGTAAGCACATATTCTGTTCTATAGTTTAACTTCTTTCCATTAGCTGTAATTTTCTCACTTCCAAGAAGCTATGCTATCCTAATGTGATTTTATTAATTGAGTTCCTAATGCCAAGACCTAATATCTCCCAAAGATTAGTTCTGCTAATTCATCTGGGAGTTTCTTTCTTTCTACATTTCCATGCAATAAAAACTTCTTTGGTAGACAACTGAAAATACCCAGTAATGCTTTTACAGAAGTGAATTCCAAAACTTTTAAGGAACATTCACATTTGTCACTATCAAAGAACTTGACACATCTTTATCCTTCTTTAGTAGATGTATCAAACTGGCATCCAGCATGAAATCTTTCACGCTCAAGGTACTATTCATAATGCCTGGAACAGCTAAGCAATTTGTTGGAAATGTGTATTTCCTCACACTACATTAAAATAAAATAATTTTTGAGAAAAAAATCAAGTACAAATCATGCACAGATAGAAACCGATGTTCAAAACAGGTAAATCGCTGCTGCAGATGTATTTTTCAACCTTTGAAAAAACACAAGGATTATGTTATGTGCACATTTTCTCTACATCTATATTAAGATTCCCATGTTCATGCAATTAGACAACATTACTCTTTATCCTGAATCTGAGAAGGGTCAGAAGAAGCACTTGGGAGAGTCTTCCATATATTGTTTTTCTAAAGTGATGCCTAAAAAGTACATTAGTTACGGAATCTAAAAATGTCCAAATTCCTTTCAAAGTGCTTTTAAAACACAAGGTTGAAATCTACTGTTAAGAAGTTTTATTTCCAAAGGCATTATATAGTGAGGCAAGGAAAGTGACCAAAACCTGCCTCTGCCTATTAATTAGAAAAAGACACTGAAATGTGCTTTGGAGTTCATTTCAAGAATTGTATGTGACATGCTAAGGGAAGAACGAATACCTCCATCTCTTATTTACAGTGGTCATTAGCACTGTCTCTGCCTCTTTCCTGTCTGAACCATCTGTTCATTTACCCAGAAAAAAAAAGGGGGTGGGATAAACGTAAGTGGAAAATGTGGGAAGTTGGCAGCATGCTGCATCACTGTTTGCCCATATGCTAACTCATTATATTAACATTCATATTTCAGGGCAAGAACATTTACTCCCGAGCTTCACCTCCTTCCCGTCCAATGCTAAAGCTTCTCCTATGCACTGTGTTACATTTGAAGGGATAGGAAGACATTCCATATTAGTAGGTAAACGGGGGAAGAACGCCGTTTGTATCACAGTAACTTGTGATCTTGTGCTAGCGCCGAGCCGGCAGAGAGGATTCATAAGGGGAAGGAAATTCCTCGTAATGAGGAATGTTTGAGAGTGAAGTGATACACCGAAATGCAACTCCCTCTCACTTGTCATGAAAGCATCCCCAATAAAGTAATGCGTGGGAGCATATTACCCTGTCTTAACCCACACAGCCACACACTCTGAGAGGGATACAGAGATGAGGGAGACAGAGAAACGTTATAGTTTCAGAGCCACTTATCCTGGCCAATATCGTCAGTACGGGATGCAGAGGATGTCCAACTTACCCCGGTAACTGTTTCCAGGCTTGTAAAATTCTGGATCGCCCTCCACCCTGAGGCTGAATTCATTGTACCCTTCCCTCCTGGTGCCTTGGGCTCGCAGGATCCGACTGCAATATCCCTCGGATTTCGCGGCTTTCTCCAAGGTTTCGTCAGAAAAACCCTTCGCCACCAAGGGGAAAGTCAGCGCCAGGAGCCGCAGGGCCAGCGGCTGCAGATGCGCTCCCATCCTCGGCGCTCCGCGCAACTTTTTTATCGCAGGGGCGGCGGTGCCGGGGAGCGGGGCGGCGAGGGGAGCCGGGCCGGGGGGCGGCAGGGCAGGGCAGGGCAGGGCAGGGCAGGACAGGACAGCACGGTCTCGGGCAGCCCCAGCCGGCAGCGGCCCCCAGCGTGAGCCTGCCAGGTCGGATCGGAGGGACCGGCTCGGCGGCTGCCGAGGAGAGGGAGGGGAAAAGCAGGGAGGGGGCAGAGAGGGAGGGGAGGGGAAAGGAGGGGAGGGAAGTCTGATCTTGCCCAGATCCCGAAGTGAAGTGCTGTTTTGTTTCAGAGCGTGTGATTAGCAGCTCGGTAGTGTTTACTTAGCCCAGGGAATTCACAGGGTTTGCTGAAAGAGCGGAGCAGGGGACGCTGCTGTCTCCCAGACACCCAGCGCGGAGCTGCTGCCGCTCGGGCTGAGCCCACAGACCTGAAATTAATCACCCGCATTCCTGACAAAGTCTATAGTTACTGTAGGGATAACAAGGCTCAAAGAATTTCCCGGCATCTCTCGGCACCCCCATCTTTCTCTAAACCAGCAGACATGATAAACATTACTAACTAAATCAGCGCAGATGGACCAAGAGAGCCACTTGCTCGCTGCTCGCCTGACAAGCGAGGAGCATCGGCGGGTAGCACGGAGAAGAGATGGGGAGGTGGATGTAGCAGAAACATGAGATTCATTTCTACAGCAGCCTGCAGCCGTGCATATCCGAGAGGCAGGCAGCGTAAGTGCACTCACAGCAGCTGTGAACACAGTTCACCTAAGCGATCGTGGGAGGTCTGCTCCGACACTCGGAAAAACCCCAGCAGATGCAAACAGGAGAAAGCAGGGAGAGAGCAGGGCTCATTATTTTGCCTTTACACAAGACATACTGAGACGCAGTGACACTGAACGACTTATTTTAATCCACAAAAGAAGATTACAGCAGTGATAAAAGCCAAAAGTGAACCTAGACCCCTGCGGTCCCTAACTTCAGGTTTCTAATCCCAAAATGCTGATCTTCACTCTTTCCTTCCCTCCACTGCTTTCTAAGTGGAGTAAAAAGTCAGAAAGGTCTTCGAGCAGGACCTGAATACTTTCAGGATGCCAGATGTACAAGAGGGCACAACCCCCTTTCTAACCACTTTCTCCAGGACTGTAGCAGATTCATGAATACAACAGCATTTAAGCACAACTTCCAAGGAAGCATGAGGAAAAGCAAGCAGTTCGAAATCCTCCTCAAATCTACTTAGGCATTTGCTAGCATGAGATTTGCAAATGTTTGGGTCCCAAAATTACCTTTGGAAGTTGATTAGCAACAACCTCGTTTTATGTGCCAAATAAAAGTGTTTCTTCAAGGTCTCTGTGAGAATGCTGAACTTTTTACTTACTTATCAAGAGCTTTGCACCTGTAAACTTATTTATATTTTGGTCTCTATGCTTATATGTTTACAAAGAACATGGACTGTATTTTGAGGCTGTTACATTCAGTAAAGATAATGTAAACAGTTGGATGAGATTTTAGCTTTTGTTGCAAACAGGGAGCTACTGACAATGTCTCTCGACATACCTGTGATGAGGTGGCAGTCAAGCTATGGTAGCCACACTGATTGGTAACATGCAATTCTTAAGCACACGCCTTAGGAACCTGCAACAGTGGCTGGGGTACCATCTGTATTGCTTCTGCCAGAGTCCTTGGAGTGCCAGGCTGACTGCAGAGGCTTCCACTGCTGAGAAAAGGGTTTGACTATGGGAGAATAAGCAGTCTTCCCAGCACAAGTTGCTTTTTCTGTTCCTCTCATCCTTGCTGAATGAGAGAGAATGAACAATCCTGACTTTCCAATATAATATGCCATGTCATATTATATTGCCCCTACTCAGTCTGCTCCTTTCACCTTTTGCCTTCCAGTACAAGGGCAAATTGACCCATCATCTTCAAGGCAACAATGTTCAATCTGTTTTTGCTACTGAAAGTTTGAGTTGACATAGCTATGCAGAATATTTTGTTGCATGATATCAAAGACCCATGTTCATTTGGGTAAATAAGTGATTACAGTTCAGCAATGTCATAGACTCTTGGGTCTCTTTTGACCGTGATCTTCATCCCATTCATTTTATGGAAACAAGCTTTGCTTTATCTAGGTTCTTCAGTCAAATTCATCAGTGAATAGAAGAGAACCAATACACAACTGAAATGGACAAGACACCTATAGCCATCCTGGTACAAGATGCCTGTGAATTTGATCCATTCTCCATACCTGACTTCTCATTTCTCTTGCTGAGATTTATTGAAAAGCAATTACCTGATTAAAGCATTCATAACAGGAACCACACAGGCTTTTCCAGAATCCACCTTTGTTTTGAGCCAGAGTCTTGTGTTCTAACTCACCACTCCTCAAAGGATATAATTCCAAGTCCATTTCAGATTTTGGGGGGTTTAATGTGATAACTCATCAGCATCTATTGACTCTAAACCTGCAATAGATTCTATATCTCTTACTTTCAAATTCCTGAATTGGCCTGTCCTATTCCTTCTAGTTTCTTTTTCATTCAAAAGCTAAAGTGTAGTAAAGTTTCCTTGAAAGGTGCAATACAGTATCTTGTTAAAAGTGAATGCTTCAACTTAGCAACTGATACAGATAAATTAACTAGCACTGCCTACAGCCGTGAAATGAGTAATTTGTCGTAGAGACAGTTTAGAATGTGGGCAATGTCATTAACCATGGCCATCCTCAGGGTTTTCTATTTGTTCTACTAATTAGTGTGTGTTTGCCTAAAGCATCCAGCATGATGTATCAGTCAAAGATGCATGCAAACTGATGAATCCAACCATCCATGGCAAATTTAACAGAGGAAGCGTTGTATCTTGGAGACTGCAGTGCTTCTTTCCTTTGTGCACTTTCTAGGATGAATGAAGTCGCTGTCCATGACTATTAGGCATAACAATAATTACTGGGACAATATTGCATCTGACAGAGCTGTAATGTTTGGGGCAAACTTTCTACCCTCCTCCTGAACTCCCCACCACCCCAAAGTGGCCTTTCCTAACAAACAAAATCATTTCACAAGACCAGCAGTCTTTCTTAGTTTTTGCTTCTCCAACAAGGAGCCCATTCTAAGTGGTACTTTAGAAGACTGCAATAACTACTGCAGAATATAACCCTGCACTGGACTGGAAGAGCTGATAGGTGGCATTTAAATTTTTGTTTTTCTTCTGCTTCTCTGATTTCAAATAGTAATTTGAAGTCTTGGGAATTATCTACAAAGCAACAAGGAGCAGTGCAATACATGGCTTGACTAGACCTGATTTTAGGGACCTTAACCCTTAAAGTATACCAGTGCCTCAGGTAAACATCTAAACTGATTGCATGAATTATAGACTCCTTAGAAGAACTGGTTCACAAAGCACAGGCCAATAAAATTAGTCAAAATCAAACATCAAGGTGGCAGGTGCCCTAAATCTCATCAACATCTTGATAACACATCTGGTCTATAGGATTCACCTCCCTAAACCCAGGAGCTGGGAATTAAGCTCAGCTTTAACATCTTATACTAATAAATAGAACAATAATAACAGGGGAATACATATCTTTCACAAGATGACTTGCAAAATGATACCTACTCTCCTACACAAGAACTAGGTGTGGGAGAACAAGATAGCTATGAGAGATGGAAAAAGAACTTTCAAAAATGGACTTACAAAGATGGAGAGACAGAGGACAGAATAGAGACTGTGGAGCTCCAAATGTTTATGCCAGAAGTTTAAAGGAAGTATTGGACTCTCATAGCACATGGATACTTCTTGATCCAGTATACAATTGTTCGTAGGACTATTTCACGAGTATGCGATTCTTTGTAAAAAGCAGTAACTCCCCCTTTTTACAGTTTTACTATGGTTACTACCCCACATACACCCCTGATGTTGATCCCCAAAATGGCGGATCCCTTGTTGTTTTATCCCCAGTGTCCCTCCATGTTGTCTTCTTCCCCCTCACAGTTTCCCCGCCTTTGCTCTGAGCCCTGCTTCCCTATTGGTTCATTTCCCCACCTTTGCTCTGAGCCCTGCTTCCCTATTGGTTCATTCCCCCACCTTTGCTCTGAGCCCTGCTTCCCTATTGGTTCATTCCCCCGCCTTTGCTCTGAGCCCTGCTTCCCTATTGGTTCATTTTCCCTCCTTTGGCGAGTTGCCCCTGATTGGTTGGTTGGTTGCCTGGTTACACACTCCACCACATTTCCTATCTAATCCCATCCAAGTTCCAGAACCTTCCCTGGGGACTCCATAAAAGCTCGAGGCCCAGTTGAATAAATGCCTTTTGTGCCTTCACCCTCAACCTGTGTGCTGTGGTGTCATGTACATACACCCCTCATGTTGTTCCCCAAAATGGCGGATCCCTTGTTGTTTTATCCCCAATGCCCCTCCATGTTGTCTTCTTCCCCCTCACAGTTTCCCTGCTTTCCCTCTGAACCCTGCTTCCCTATGATGATCGCTCCACAGCTTGTCAACTGGGGACTAAAATACTCCTGTAAAATGTCAGAGACATGGGGTTCAGTTCCTTGTTTGGTTTGCAAGCACTCAGATCCCCATCTCTCACTTCTCAGGAAGCTGCTAGTCATGAAAAGCGAAGTCTTCCGGATGCACCCTCAGTCCCTCGTGGAAATTTTAGATTTCTAAAGTTGACCTGCAGCTCAAACGAGAGCAAGGCAATTGAGGGTGTTGTATCAATTGAAATTAATTTTCTGGAGACTGAGATCTACAGGGCCTTTTCCTCCTCCTCAGGCATTGAATGCATCACATCAAAAGCTATTCAGGGGATCAGGTGGTCACCTCACACTGAAGGTTTGTAGTAAGTGCATTCTGCATAACTCTACCAAATCAGAGACACGTGTTGAGGGAAGCCTCCAAAAGATCTTTTCCTCATGAGCTAAATATCAAGTTCACAAGTGCCAAAACAGAGTACGCTGCTGTTCAGGCTAAGCAAGAGTGCATTGGGTGACTGGCAAACAACACTGCCACACGATCTGCAATAAAACCTTTGGAGACTGGGAGGGCAAGCAGAGAATCTGGGCATTGCACTTTCAAATATGCCTATCTCATTTTTAGACCTTTATGTCTTTTTACAGATTTAGCTATTAGTCTCATATGTATCTCTCCCTTTCCACTGCCCCAGCAGCCAGTCACTTTTTCTTTAAGAAGATAGAAACTCCCTCTATTGATTTAGATGGAATAATAATCATGTTGCTATTAAAATTCCCCTCTATCTGTAGCAAGAATGAGGCTTTTCTAATACAGATTGGTTCATGCTGTCTTTGAAGCGTGTTTAGAAAGGGATCTGGAGATATCTGCTGTCCTATCAGACAAAGGGAAGAGCTTAGAAGACACTTAAAATGATTTCTTACTGCTCTGTAGCACCATTCTTTGCTTTTTTCTCTTAAGAATCTAAACAGTGACGAGTAATGACAGCAAATGTCTGTTTGCCATTTATACTACTGTCAGTCAATACAGTGTATCTCCAATACGAAATTTCCCAGTAGCTCGTTACATTTGCCTATTCAGTCGTGCATGTCTTCAGCATATTTTTACACTGACAATAAAGAGAGTTTTCATTTCCAATACATTTTATAGAAATATTTGGTTCCTGCCATGATGAGAATGGCATCATACATTTTACTAGAGAAACACTGCAATGCTGAGAGAAAGAGGGAAAGAGACCAGCTCTGTTAAGGTTCCTCTTGGGCTTATAGCTGGGGTAAAACCTGAATGAAACTGGAAAACCAACACAGAGGCTGTAAACAATCTAGAAAAGTCTTCCCAGCACGCTGGATAACACAGGCAGAATGGGATTTAAACTAAAGCTGCTCTTGAATGGATTTTTCAAGATCAAATGTTGGTAGAAACTCATCTTCCACACAGTCTATTTTAAGGAGGAGGTTTGCTAAGGAAAGACTCAGGCTTCTTGGAATAT
The DNA here is from genome assembly GCA_013396655.1 of Campylorhamphus procurvoides. Lineage (NCBI taxonomy): Eukaryota > Metazoa > Chordata > Aves > Passeriformes > Dendrocolaptidae > Campylorhamphus > Campylorhamphus procurvoides. The sequence continues at coordinate 570,109 of WBMV01003348.1, forward strand.
TTAAACTCAGGATTCCTTCCAATATAGCAAAGTAAATATGTTCTTAAAAATCTCTCCCTTTATCCCACACAACTACTCAAGACATATCTTGGGAATCCCTGAAAACTCCCAAGGGTAAAATAAACAGAACCAGTTTTAAAGGTTTTAAACCCCTTTTTTTTTCTTAGGTTTTAAAATCTTAAGATCAACACAAAATTCAACATCTTGGTAATTTATTGAATCAGCTCTCACTGATTTTACATGTTGTCTGGTTCTCTTGTATCACCCTTGACCGTATCTGGCTAAAATACTAATGAATAATAACCAAACTGAATTCAGCTTTTTTTGCATCTTTGTTATTTAGAGTCAGATATCCAGTGTTTTCTTATCACCATATTTGAGTCCCTGAATTGCTCAACACCTGTAGATTGGCTACTGCTTTCACCTGCTCACCCTGTATTGCTTACCCTGTATTTTTATTTCTTTGAGTCATGGGATATGTGATAAAGTTTCTGGGTTTTTTTCAGTGGCTGAACTCTCAAAGTTGTGAGGAGCTTTGCAAGAATGGCCAGGATGAGAATTCAGGGTAAATATTAATATAAACTGAATTATGCATACAGAAGAACCTCTCTATTTACTGATTCTCAAGCTGGACATTTTCTCAGGAAGAACATAAAAAGCAACTTACACTAAGAAAATGAATGGTTTATGTCTAGACAAATAATTCATTAAAAAATTTACCAAGTTCTATACATGCTTATTATTTATTCAATCAATCCATCCTCTTTTGCAAAAATCGGATTTTGTAGTGACATAGGAAGTAATTAAAGGTTCAGTCAACTCTGATAAGAATAGGATTTAATTACATTACAAATAGAGAAAGAAAGTGTGCAGTAACATATCTCACCCACACAAAAGCAAGAATCCCATCATCTTCAGAGACACAAAAAAACCCCACAACCAACCAAACACCCCAGAAACTAAAAACAACAACAAACCTCAAAGCCTGACAGAAGGATGAAAAATTATTTAGGATTTCTGGCACTGACCATGAAATCAAGACAAAAGAAAACAAGAATAAATCCTAACTAGAAGGTGATGCCATCAGTGAACTCACTGACACATTTACAAACCAGGACTATTCTTCAAGCACATTGATATTTGCAGAATAGAATTGTAACCCAAAGCAAGCTCTTTACAACAACCTCCTGCTACATGTTATGAATTTATTTTGCCCATGTTCTCCTGCTGGATTCAACAGTCATTCCTCTTAAAGAAAATATTTACTGTAACATGTTAGACCATGGCATTTTCTTTCATCATTGGTGGCAGGTTTGTTTGAACTTCAGACTGCCAGCTGCAGCACTGCTGTGGTTTATGGACTGTTGACACTTGCCTTACAAGACCCATTGTCCCTGGGAATCTAAATGAGCCCAATGTAAATTAAATATTTGGAAGTACAATGAATTCTAAGGGGGAAGTGTTCATCTGACACAACATAATACCAATGAAAGAGCATGGCCAAGCTGAGAGGGCAGGACTGAGAGACTTGATTTCAGAATTCATTCTGCCACTGAGCTCACCACGTCTCTTTGTAGCTCAGTTCCCTATCAGACAGGGTAGTAGAACTTCTTTGTAAAGCACTGAGATCTACAGGTTAAAACATAACCTAAGAACAGTCAATATCTATGTATTATTACTGCATGCAGTGGTTAAAGCTCTACAAGTATTAGAACATGGTCCCAAAGCAGCTTTGGGGTAACAAAAGATTTTTAGAAAGTTTTTCCTTCAGATTATTTGTGCAATCCACAGTTATATCAAATATTCCTAGATATTCTTGTGGCTCACTAGGAGCTCAGATGAAGTCACTACCTAGTGAATCCCTGCAGAAATATTCTGCAGTTGGGAATATCAGACAAGAAAACCAATAGTTATCGAAGAAAGTTTTTTAAATCTCTGATTTCCAGTCCAAATATTAAAGGAGCTTGGGGAAATCTTCCAAAGATTTACAAACCCACATATTTTTCATATCAAAGGAATTTTTGTGTCTGTAATTTAAAAAAGGAATCTAAACTATCTGACAGCTAACGGATACAAAGCACATATATGAAGAATTTTGAAATATGTATATTCATACACATGGAAAAAAACTCCCACACATTACAAGTTAATATTTCTTGCTTGGTAAACAGATGGAAGAGCAAACAGGCAGAGGTACTATGCTAACAATGTACCACATTGTGAGTTCTGTGGACATGTCATCTTATTTTAATTGTTATCAGCATACAAGGTTAACATTGCAAGCTGCTAATGCAAAACAGGGCATGTGGGAGGAGGAAATATCTTTTCCCCCGACCAGCTGGTATAGCTGCAAAAAAATCTACAAGCTTCCAAACACACCAGCCCTTCCACAAGTCTGAAAAAGAGCTATTTCACAAAGCTCAATGAACCTTCTCAACAATGTCTCAGAGTTTGCTAAACTATTCATTCATTAGACTATCTCTGAGGAGAAAGGTAATTGGTGCCTATGAAGTAAAGGGAATGTTAAAGGGGAGAAAAGAGTGCAGTGCCAGAGAGAGAGGAGGAGGATAGAGTAGGTGGAAGAGTCATTTTATAACCTGTGGAATAAAGGGAAGCTAGCGGGGGAGAGGAATCCCAGAGTGTGCCATGAACCAGCATCTCTCCCAAGCTCCTGGGATCTGGTGCCCCACATTGTGCTGCAGTTTAATTTGCAGGCTCAACTTTGGAAAGTATTTCACAAGTTTACCTTAAGGATCAGAACAGAGAGAGATAGAGATACCTGTTTTTTGAGGAAGTGTTTGGAAACAGCAGCTGGGAGTTTTGTGCTTTATAGGTCTCCTCAAAGGGGTTCACCCTGTGTACTGGGGAAAGGATGTCACTTTCTCTGAGACACAACCCATTAGTGACCACAATCACAATGATGGCTGGAAAATCGCCAGCATTTTTACTTCTAAGTATCAGTTTGCCAGGTCCCATCTTTTGCCTGAGGAGACAATGAAGTCTGACAGCTACAGACTTTGGTTCTATAAATGGACAAAAACTCATTTGGAATATTTCTAGATGAATCAGAATTATGAAGATGAATTCTGGACACCGAAATATGTATGCTACTCTAACCCCACCCTGAAAGACCCCTGGAATCCCATACATGTATAAGAGATGTCTGCCTTTTTTTTAATTATTTTTTCTCTTTTTAAACTTAAATTACAGGAGCAGTGAAGGGGCATGGATTGTTTGAAATACCAAGTGCCCTGCCTTCTCCTGCCCCATAATACCATATTTGATTAATCCCCTTAAATTATCACTTGCACTGCCAAATATGAAAATCAAGCGTAAATTACAAGCATCCAAAATTACATTTTATACAAATACCTTTTCAATGTAGACAACACAAAGTTTCTGCTGTAAAAAATATACCATTTTTTAAACATACATTATTCATTATTACTAAAAGTTATTGTTATATGGACTGCGAGTTAAAGGCCTTAGATTATGTGTAGCATTCCTGCAGTCACAGAGGCAAAAGAACCAAAATTCTGGAGATAACCAGAAAAGGCAGGCAGTACTAGTGATTTTTAGCTGATCAAATCATCTCTTCTGAAATATATATCACAGTCCAAGCTGTATAAAGGTACAGAAAAAAAGTAAATATATTAAGTTTGCAGAAACTAGATAATTATGATAATTATTTGCAACCATTAGTCTCAGTCAACTGATGGAGTAACATGTTAGTCACTCTTGTGCTAACACAAGGACACAGAGAAGAAATGTGATTTAGGAATATATACATATATATCAATCATAATACCAAAAGATGGCATTGCAGATAGCATTCTTGGGTTTGGATTGGATTCTTTGGGGACCAACATTGTGAAGCTCACTATTTTTCAAATTATATTGTTTGCATGGTATAGCACAGGGAGCTAAACTGTCTTTCACTCTTCTAACATGAATATATTTCAGTCAGAGCAGCTATATATAAAATTTCGTGCAAGCATCCATGAAAGATATGTACCCCAATATTTCAGTGTGACAGCAAGACAGTATTTTACAGAGATTTTTTGTATTTTTAATGGGGCTGTCACTATCAACTAGAGGTACTAAAACATAACAGAAATGCAAATATTAACTTGTCAGTGTCTCTAATGTTTCCCCTTTTCCATAAAGAAAATGATACCTATACATGTATACACACATAGCTAATTGACCCTGTTCTGCTTCTGTGGAAGTTATGCTAAAAACTAGTTTCTTTTCTTTCATGAAGACAATCTTAGGAATAGCTTTTATAGAAATACTATTATGGTACTACAAAATAATACTATAAAATTTAAGACAAATGACACCTTTATTTTTTTCCTCTGATTCCTTAGCATGATTCTAATAGACTGGTGATTTCTTGTGATCATAATGAAATAAGTAATACAGGCACACATTTACAACAGTCTGGATTCAATGAAAATCTTACTCATCCACGACAGGACTTCTGATAAAAGCCTAAATTTCCACAGTCACAATACCTTGCTTGGCTGGGCTTTTTAAAACCTCCTGTATAGACACTCCACTATAACCTACAAGAGGCCCAGATATTGCACCAGTCTTGCCAAGGTTAAATAGATCCTCACAAGGATCATGGGCTCTGCAACCAGACCTGAGCACAGCTAAAGTTTGGAAGTGAGGTGTTCACCCCCCTTGCCTTTAGGATCTGAGCTAGCAGGCATTCCCACATGTTGTGTTCTCAATATTCCCAAATTGGGACCATTGTTGCCTGTCATGATATTTTTAGAGCAATGGAGAACCTTAAAATTGTATAAATAAAACCCAAAAATATCAGAAATAAAAAAAAATGGCTCTGAAGAAGATGCACATTATAAAGAACATGTGTGAGATTAAAGAGAGAGAGACTTGGAGAAAGAACTCCAGAGGATGGTTCTCTGTGCTGCAAGTAAGAACGGCAGAATGTGCTACACAGGCCTAGTCATATAAAAGATCAATAGTATACAAAGCAATTGTGTGATGACTTTCATAAATCCAAAATAGAAAAAGCACAAGAGGTGAAGTCTTGATGACTGCAGTGTGCAAGCTGGAAAAAGTACAGGAAGACAGATATATCTGGAGACACCAGTGCACCCCAGGAAAAGTTCACATCCCCACAAGAAAACTCAAAACCTGACTGATTAAGCCTTTAAATTGGCTACACACTCAAGAACTTCGGGAGTACTTGAGGAAATCAGTCTTCATTTCTTTGACGAAAAGTAATTAATGCCACAGACTGAATAATGCAAAGATAAACTTGATGAGATGTGCTGGGAGAAGGACATACAACTAGTGAGAATTGCTTGATCATTAAGTTCAGTCCCATGTAATTTCAGGTGAAAAAGCAATATATGATTTCAGTTCCAAACAGCTCAAAAATCCTATTACATCACTTAGACAAAAAAACATTCTCCAATATTTTGAGAGTAACTTTAAGTCTAGAGTTCCCTTCAGTTCCTGTCAGTTTGACTAGGAGCATATATCTTCCTGATCAATTTAATATGTAACACAGAGACAAGTGCAATAAACTCCAGAATGTTTAAGACAAATACACAACTTGAAATAATTGTACAACAAATAACTGAGGCATACGGGGTAAGAAGGAATAAAAGGCAGCTTGGCTTACTTATCTATTGCAGTCAGGCAACTGGTAATTTATTAAAGTGGCTACTTAAAAATAAAACATTGTAAAGCACAAAAAACCAGGTCTGAATTGATCTTTTAAATATACCCAAGCAGGAACACAGTTTTCAAAACTATTCCTATCAATTCATATTCTTACGTGCAGCAAAGTGCTGTTACTTTGGAAAAAATGAATTTTTTGTCTTGTGTTAGTGAATTGCAGTACTGTTCAGATTTCCAGACCTCACCCCTCCAAAAACAGATTCCCTTGGGTGTTTTAAGTAGGATTGCAGTAAGACTAATGCAGATGGGCCTAAAGCTGTTATTGTAGAGACCATTCTTCAAAGTCTTTATAATTGCTAGAAATCTAATCCAAACTTAGCAGTCAAGTAAATGTGTACTAAAATAAACTTCACAAAATAACACGTGCCTAAATTATTTTAACGAAAACCTTGAAAATCCTGACTTGACTTTAAGGTTCCACAATGATGTTATTCTAGGGCGTAATTAAATTACAGTTAAATATTTTTGTTGGTAAAATGTGTGAAAAAAATAATTCTTTTTCTTCATACTGAAGAGTTTAATTAGTTTTATTTTAACAGTACATAGAGGGACATAAATCTCTTCCTACTTTTGTGTTCACTTATTAGATCCATTGTTAAGAACTTGTCATTTTCCTCTGCTTCTTACGTATACCGTGAGTGGAAACAATCAAGCTAGAACCTATAAAGTGAAGGTTTGATTATTTTTAAAAAAGAAAGTCTTTATGTTCTTTCACTTAGTGAAATACAGCATGTTACTGCTCACTCAGTTCCACAGTGCACTCCATTTATGAAAAATTAGTCATAATCCCCCTATTGACAAATGTGCTATTTATGACCCTGATTTAACCACTGGAACAATCCTATGAAACTTTATAGCTAAGAATGCCCTGCACAGGCCATAAAACTTTCAACAGATTATTTCCATGTGTTAAGGTATATAATGACATGGACAGAAGTACCTCTGTTGGTTTCTCACTAATTAAATCCCAACTAGCTTGTGTAACATTATTGCCTTCTCCTGCCTGATAAGGAAAAAACCACGCACGGTCTACTTAAGAATACAAGTTCCAGACAGACATGCAAGAGCTTTTGAAAACCATAAAGCATTCGGAAAAGAAAATATATTTTAGCTGGTCCTCAGAAATTATTTGAAAATTGAAACTGTCTAGAAACATAGCAAGATATCTTTGTCAATGTTGTGCACAAAGATAATGGCATCAAAGGTGATTTAATCTTGCAGCTATGGAAACAGCATGTTTGGTTTTGTTTTTTTTTTTAAAAAGCCATAACCTGAGCTCATTGAAATTGAGAGAAAAATAATCCCCTAATGAAATAAGCTAACTTCTTGAGTTTTTTTTCTGGGGTTTCTTTTTTATTACTTGGACATTTCATCAAAGGACAAGTCACCATACAGGGAGTCTATCCATGATAAATCCCCAATACTTCTGAAGCAAAAACTAAGCTACACCCTGCAAAATGCTATTCCATGGGAGAGACTTTTGGGAGTCAAAACGCTTTCTGAATTAGCTCTCTAGACACTCACTTCTACTTCCCTAAAATTCTCAGCCACACATACTGTGCAAATTCAATACCATCATTTGATAAATAGTGGGAAGTGAAAAGATTGATAGAAGGACCCTGTGATTTTTTTGATTGGGCTGGTTTACTCTAATTGAAAGGACAATGACATTCCTGCATCTTACGTATTCTTCCACTCTAACAGGGACGATGGTCTTTGAAAAGATGACACATTAGTGAAAAAGAAATATCTCTTGCACAGGAAAAATCTGAATGATATTTGATGAGAGATGACATTTTTGAAAAATTTTTGTGGAACGTGTAGAAAAATCTTTGTTCATAAGACTAGGTATGTTGTACCATGGGGAACAGCTGGAGACAAAATAGGTCAGTTATAAATGCTTTTCTGTGAGAGAATTAGACCTAAAATTACAGCCTGGAGTGGCAATTTCTTACAATATTCCTTAACTGTACTGATTGCAAGAAGTTATATCACATACAGGTCCTTACAATTTAGTTAATTTATGCAACTTGTGAGGGCTCATAGAAATACTTAGAAGAGAGGTTGTTGAATTAAAACTATTGAAACATTGAAGACAAGACAAATACATGTAGATTTTGCCAGAATCAGAGAGAAAGCAGCACTTTATGATTTCTAGAGAAACAGGCAATAAAAAATAACTAACTGTAAACTAAGAGCAAATAACTCCCATGTATGCACCTGGAGTTTTTGACCATAAGTGAGTTAGGGTTCAAAAATACCTTTAAAATTACATTTTAAAAGAGTTACAGCTTTTTGAATTGCAATTACAGATGATACTTAGAGAGGACAGTTTTTGACAGACTGCCCACAGTAGCATGATCAGGGAAGGTATCAAGATAAGACTTAAGCACCTAATGTTGCAAACACATCACTAGGACCTCATGAAAGAATTAGGAATTTAGCAGTGTTGTATTTTTTTTTCTAATCTCATTTTTCAGTGTTTTCTTTGTGCAATCTGACACAGATTTTTGTACATGTACAAAGTCTTAACTCTTTTCTGAAGATATATAACAGTATTTTACATTTTCTTTATGAAGACGTCAACATTTATTACGGCAAGTACAGGACATCACAGTAGCTGCTCATTAATGCCCAAGTGTTCATTTAATTACCAACAAACCAGTAAATTTAGCATTTAGAATGAGTTTGATCTTTTTTTTTGTTTTGTCATTTCAGTTTTTTCTTGAAGATAGAAATAAATGTCACACTGATTTTTCCACAAATAACACGCTAATTTAGAAAGGGCAATACAACTGCAAATGCACATTAAACATTTAAAAAATTCAAAAGCCACAGAAAACACACTAGGAAAAAAAAAAAAACAAACCAAAAAACCCAACCTAGAAATCCTTACAAGCTGGGTAAGTACGTTCCCTAAGCAACTACTTCATACTATGTGATTCTCAAATTCTCTTGTGAAGCTGGTAAACACAGAGGTCAAGAACTTGATGAAATGTATTTATAACTGATCTACAAATGTTTGCCAAAGCCAAATAAAATGAAATGGAGACTGAACAGAGGAGGAACCAATGACAAGGTGAGTAAAACAAACAGTAAGTATAGCAGCCCTGAATATTTAGTTCCAAGATTCATTTGCACTATCTGTGTGTTTCTGATAGTCTTCTGGGTCAGTCAGACACAAAATAAAGGAAAGCACTGCAGTAACAAAAACCCAGCTTGCTCCAAAAAGACACAAAAGGAATACAAAATCCAGATCCAGGGATTAGAGATATGGAGATAAAAATCTCTCAGAAGAGAGTGAGCATTTGCGCCAACGTTACTGTGCAATGATTTTTAGGTCACTGTGGTCTCAAAGCTGCTACACCTCTCAGAGAATAAATAGATTACAAACATACAAGAATCTAAAAAGTATGGAGAAACAGTGCCTTCAGGAGTGCCAGATCTCTGGCTGGAATATGTCCCTCTCTGGGATGTGGAGTGACCAGAGCTGATTCTAAGATTATTGCCACATCACCTTCATATGAATGAGGCATCTCATTCCATTCTTGTAACTTAAATCCTGACTTTAAGACTTTTTCATAAGTCTTTTGCTTGACCAGGAAGCTTGCCTGGCAATGGAAGCAAGGTAAACCACCCCAAAATAATACTTTGGAACATTTTAAGCAATCATATTTAGGAGCCTGGGTTGTAGAGAAGTGAAAGCCAAGGAATGATCTGTGAAAGCATTTACACACCACACATACATCACCACCACTCCCCTTTAAAGGGCAGGCATCCTGTTGCTCTGGCTAGCGTTTCCTGGCTTTTGGTTAGTGCTTGCTTTTTGGAAGAAAACTGAAAAAGGTAACTTGCAAAAGGATAAGCATCTAAATTTGTAAATTTGAATTTAGGCAAGTAGTCTGCAGACATAACTCTTGTGAATCAAAAGAAGCCCAGTAGAATTTCCATCCTCACTTTTTAAAAGATTCCGATGTTTCAGCTATTGCAGAATTGCATATTTTTGAGCTACAAAAGATATCTTATGCTACTAACTGTTCCCAAAGCTAAGGCAAAGTAATTTCTTTCAGGAAAGACAGAAATTAAAGGGCCTAAAAATTGACTATGAGTCAGTAGAGATGGTGAAGTAACAAACATATCTCCAGATCATCACTTCTTTTATATTATCAGCTTTCTCCTAATTTTTATGTAACTTATTGCAATAAGCAATAGTAAAAACTTTTAAAAAAACCAATAAAATTTTAAAAATTGTAGTCTGTGTTAAAGGAACCTCAGTCAGTCCTGACCTAATTAAGGCTATTTTTCAAGAGAACTCCCTCATAATGAAAATATAAGCCTCCGCCTGAAATGCTGCCAGGGAAACTTTCCTCTGGGATTACAATTGTCTGCAGCAGAAGAGAATTAGACCAACTGGTGCCCCAAGTGGTTTCCTCCTAATGAATTTTATTTCTTTGTTTTACTTCTTGTTTAGATGTTTAGATTTCTTTAAGTCTTTGCCATTGTCCCTCCCACAAAACATATGTTCTGCCAAATGTGGAGGAAGATGTATTTTGGATTGTAATGGAGGGCAAATGCTACATTACATGAAATCCTGTAAGAAATGATTAGTCTTCTTGCAAAGAGAACTTGAAGTGCACACTGAATGTTTAATGTATACCGAATGTGGAAAACAACATTGAATGTTGTAGAAACAGTAAGTCAACAGAGTTCTGGAAAAGATTGTGTACTTTTGTTCCAAAATTCATGTGCAAGAAACTTATAAAATGATTTATGCTAAAATACAGAATAAAAGTATTGTGCATAGCATGCTAAAAAGGATTTTCTCAGCATTTTAAGTCTCCTTTGTGCTAGCAAAGGTAACTGGAGAATGCTCGGGCTCAGAGCTGTCCAGTGCTTCAGCCAAAGGCATGTCCCTTCTGGTTAGAAAAAAATAAGTCTCTGCTTGTCTTTCTGACAGATTAAAACACAGCTAAACACACAGACAGACACCCAAAAACAAAACAGCAAGTTAACTGTCCCATTGCCCAGCACTGTACAGAGAGTGAGCCCGTTCAGGCATAGCTACTCTGACAAGATGTGGCTGCAGAGTATGGAAAGTACTACAGTGCATTAGTCAAAGCTTAAAGAGTTATGGTGACCATGGCACCTTAAGAAAAAGGTATCAAGGCAGACCTTTTTAAATGGCCTGAAAAGCTCTTCAGCAATGTCTGATTAACCAGAGAAAGCTGAACTAGACCCAAACATCTCTAGAGCAATGGGAAATATTGTCATTAGATTAAGAGAGGTCTGCCCTTTCTTTAAAAAAGTCTATCCTCTATCATCAGACTTTTAAAAAAATATCCAATTATATCCCTTGGTAGGTGCACATTCATTCATAAGATTACATCTAAGTAGAAATACACAAGCATCTGAGACAATCTAATTTAATGATTGCAATTTTTTAGATGGTTCTGTCTCATTTGCTTAATAGAAGACCAGTGCAAACTAATTGCAGGCAGAACTTCGTACCTATTTGTACAAAGCCTTTGTACTTATTTATGGGCTCTGCCACTTGAGGCTCCTACACAGAAACATGCTAAATCCACAAGGTAACTTTGGTGCCAAAATTACACAGAATCTTAAACTCTTCAACAAATATCACCCACCTATTAGAAGCTTAAAGGAATTAATGCAGGAAAGCTCCTAATCAAAAAGTCTTGCCTATAATACAAATTGTTTTTAAAATGGAAGAAAATATTCACATTTGTGAATAAGAATATGCTCCACACCAACACACAATATCTGTGTTTTTTAATTTGTGTCCCTTTCACTTTTTCAGAAATCCTGTAAGAGTGCCCTTCCAGGCAAAGTTGGGAGATCCTGGAAGTAAAAACGCTTAGAGCAATGATGACATCTTGGTCCTAACACTGCCCAGGCTTCACTGAGCTCTGGACCCTCAGTAACTGAGGTCAGATAGTCACTCTAGAGAAAGTAACCATTTCACACACACACAACCCTTCAAGAAAAATGAGGTTTCATAAAATATAATTTAGAAAGTGTATATCAGTTCCAGAGTTCACCTCATATCAGACAGCCTCCTAGTAAGATACAACAAGGTGAAGTCCTTTATCACTTTTTGGGCAAAGGCAAGTTATAGTTCCACAGCTCAAAGGAGTACTGGGGTAAACTGGGCAATCTTGGTGGGATTTTATCTCACTCTGCTGGAGCTTGGGCTTAGTGTGAGAAACAAGATTTGTTTGAGGCAGTACTTTAATTTCAAGGCACCAGAATTAACTTTCGATCTAATCTTCAATCTTTCCAGTTGAAGGTATTCAATATTACCTAAATTATTAATTTTGCCAAGTGACAGCCCATACTGGCTGTATAATTACTTAGGCTATGGAACTGCACTTTAAGCCCCTACCCATAACACAATATTAGTCCTTTCCAATATATCACCTTAAGCTTGGACAAGTCACTTCGACTTTTGTGTTTCAGTTCTTCAACAGTAGGATGAGATAATATTAAGAAGGTAGTTTGCATAGTTTAGGAATACTTTAGGACAATATTATTACATATTTGTCTAAGAAGACAGTATTTCCACAAAAGACTGGGGGTATAATTTAAAATAAATGAGGTGTTATAACAGTAATTTTTTCTTTGTACTTGTTACTTCTAAACGTATTTATTCTCAATGTCAGAATTTGTAGTTTTATGATATTATAAGGACAACATAATTTATGCTTTCCTGATCATCAAACATAATTTGACAATCATTACTCATTTCAACAATGAGTATTAACAATATGCACAAGCAGTTAAAGGCAAAAATACCCAATTGACAGATTGTCACCATAGTGTTTTTACTTTGGTCTGATTCTGTTCATTATGAAAAGGAAAACTAGGACTCCCTTTGCATTAATTAATTCATCCATCACAGAAACCTGTTCAATGAAATGCTATTCACAGCATGGTGGTTCAGGTATCTGTGCTCAGAGGGAGATGGTTAGAGAGAGCATTACTGGGCTCGTTCAGGTTCTGAACATAAAACCAGATAAAAACAGCAGACAGAAAACATTATGGAAGGATGCCAAGAGAGAGAGAGAGATGCAACACAGAGCAATTCCCTAGCTCATCTGACCCTGTGGTCTGTAAAATGAAGCACACATCTTGTGTGAATATGCTTTTAAATAATCCTATTTTTTCTTAAGGACAACAACACCTGCAAGAATAACTCCTTCCACAACACGTTTTAGCATTTGTGATTTCAATCGGAGGTAGGCAATGCAGAAATAATCAGGAAAAGGCAATGGTTATTCAATTTTCAGAATATAGATGAATTTTTAGGCAAGTTTATTCCAGCTTCAAAAGCCACTCTTACTCCTCCTGATGAAAGTTACGCTAGAGACAGTAATGGGATCAGCTTTTCTTTCAAACCATTATTGGGTGCTTCACCTCCAAAGCTGCCTTAATGCAAGAGACACTCCATGGCCCTCGTAATTGTACAGAGTTCTGCACTGCTCATCCCAAATTCTTATGTGCTTTGTGACAAGGAAAGAAATGGCAATGCCTGTTCTGTGTGAGTTATTGAAATCTGGAATTTCACAGCAATTTTTGGAAATTAGATTAATGTTTAAAAGAAACTACCCTTGCAAATCAGAAGCATAAGTGTCAAAATCTCACTGGATAATGGTATAAGAGGCTATGTGGGTTCAAGTAAAACCCAGACCAATACATTAACACATGCAGTAATGTTGAGTAATGCTAGACTGCACTGATTTCCAGGTTCTGGTCATAGTACATACTGTCCTTGCTTTGTGCATCAAAATGGAAACTGAGATTGCGAACCCAAGGACTCAAATTATCAACCAAGTACCACAAAACAGACACTTTAAAAGTGAAACATGGAAAGACTAATTGAAGTATCTTGTATATTTGAAAGAAAGGTAACAATGAGATATAAATATTCACCTATGCGATAAAGATCAAATAATTTCATCTATAAAATACACTAAAGTAACATTTTATCAGTTTGTCCCACTAAGTTACAGTCTCTCCATACGCTATTTATCTTCTTTATTTTTTTGTTATTGCTGTTATGCCTTGGCCTGAAATATTTAGACGCAAATGCAACCCGACTCCATTTCAAGAGCTGTCATTGTCCACTGTTTTTAACATAATGGATTAGGATTCTTTTGTTGATCCTAAGAAAAGTGAGGCTCAGTTTGCAGAGCCAAAGACCACATAACCTAAGCTGGAGAAATGAGATCCTGTTATTGGGAAAAGACTAAATTCTGAGGTTTTTGTCAGATAAACCTCTTGCCAGACTGAGGCATAGAACTTGAACAACTGTCAGGAAAGGAACAAGGGTAAAAACATATATATTTTAATTTTATGTCAAATTATATATTTACCTCATGCACCTCTACAAGTTTTTATTCACTGAACTGTTAATAGCACATTTACAGTAAATGACCTTCACTGTTGTATTGCCATCGTATCTAGTAATGATTAATGTTGTTATATGAGTAATGTAATTTCTTATGGGTAGCAAATCTTCTACCTGATAATCACTTCTAGCTATTGGGAATTTATGTTCTCCAGTCCATCAAACAAAAATGGCAGATCAAGTGGTCCATTGCAACCTAAACAAAAGTAGTCAAGTCTTTCTTGTCTGCATTATTTCTCAGGTACATCCCTATGAAGTCTGTGGGTACCAGGTGATTAAAGAAACTCTAATAAATCCAGGTCAATGTTATGTCAGTTTTTGAGAAACTTCTTAGAGATATTATTTGTGGAGAGTTATTAATGAAGTGATTCAATATTTAATGTCATCAATCATTATTTAGAATTTGATTGTCCAAGTAAACCTGAAATAACAAGGGACAAGTACTCCTTTAATTGCATTTAACTCCTAATTATTCTTCTTTTGATCAGGGAACAAGGAAGCCCCTAAACTCCTACAGTGATTTCAGGATTCAGTGTTTAGCATAAAATGCCTGCTGGCTTAGAAGTTAACTTCTCTGACTTTCCCAGTTCCTAGTAAGAACATTTATTCGGGAGGCGATTAAGTAATTTTTCCTTAATTGTTATATCAAAACAGTAAAACACAAGGACTAAGCAGCAGCTTATTTCCATACCAAAAGCTGGAGGCTGGTCTGTTGAAAAGTGTGTTAAATCTCCCAAAGCTTTCAACAAAGCTTAGGCTGCAGCCTGAGAAAAGTCTGAATCTATTTAGCACTTTAAGAGGAAAGCATAAGGAGCAGAGAAACCAAGGAAAATGTTTGGATTTCAACTTCCAGTATTTGAGTTTGCAAATAACCCATTCTAGAGACCAACTACAAATCTAGATCGCAAATGCATAAAACATTCAATTGCTGGGCTTTGTTTAGATTCCTGAGATCAAAAGCCAAGCTCAAATTTAAACATACAAATATTGAATACAATCAAAGAATATCTGTTTACTTGAAAATTCAATTCCCTGAAGAAATATTACAGCTCTGGGGATACACACTAATTCTAATTGCATTTATAAACCAACCAAACAAAACCAAACCCCCTAAAATAACTTCTAATGAAAACATTGCTTAGACTGAATGAAAAGTTTCAGCAACTAGACCTCAATAAATACAAAAGCCTAAGACAAGGCAATCTTAGTGATAACTTGTGCAGTGGGATGTAGCAGGAATTTTTCTGCATTTTTAGGTGAATGTCAGAGAAGGCATTTTAAGAGCAGTTAGTGGTAATGCCTGCAGTTTTTAAGAGATTTTTGAAACACCAAAACATTTCTTTAGAATCCTCCCCTAGGGTAGGAAGATTAAGACTTCTTCAGGAATAATTTAATCTTCCCCAGGGAATCTGAAAATCCAGGAATTCTGATCCTAACATTTAGGACAGGAGTAAATTTCATATTTCCTTAAGAATGACTTAGTAAAAATGCCATTGTGAACTGAGTTGTCGGGATCAAAAAATATTAGTGAAGTATGGAAACAACACCACTTAGGTATGTACCTGCAAATCATACTCACACACACTGCTGACAGAATGTTTGCATATTTCCATTTCAATCACAGCACAAAGATATTTAGGCATGTCACAGATAACAACCTGCTAGAACTTTTCTCCTCAGCCCCATAGTCATACCCACCATTACACAATCTGATTTCATTTAAGCTGATCTCCATCTGATTTCAGACTTCATGTTTAATATTTTTTCTTTTTTCAAATTCAGAATAGGCCAAGAAAAGTGAAATATTACCTCTCTAGAGAACCCCCAGGTTAATCACTTAGGACCTAACAGAACACAAAAGATTCTCAACTTTTAAGTTGCTACATTATATTGCAAAGGGGGAAGACATCAACCAGCCTCAAATATGCTGACAGAAATGAAGCCCAGTAATGCTTGAGGGACTCAGGATTTCCAAAGCCACTCTTTATTTCAGGCTAGAGAATTATGTGCCAGAACCTGACAGTCTCCAGAGGCTCCAACTTTCCATTTAACAGAGATAAACAGTTATTTATTACACAGAAATGAAAGGAATCTGCTGTACTTCAAAATATTTTAGTGATGTAATAAGCAGGAATCAGTTACATGCACTTGGATTTTTTCCCTCTTTGATGTCTTAACATATTATACCAGGAAATCAGATAAATAAGCAACTCAGTGGGAACTTTTTCAACAAATCTGCCCATGAAACAGTGACAGTTGAATTACAACTCAGGAACAGTATTTAGAAATAGAATATTTTAGTAAGTCTATCATCCTAACATAAACTGCAAGATATTAAAATGCTCATGATTTCAAATTCCCACTTATAAAGCAACTTGCTTTCAAATAGTTTGAATACCACTTTCATCCTTTGCCTCCACGTCTGGGGATGTTTTAAAAATATCAATTAATTGTTATTACACATTTCTAAGGGGGTAGATAAAACAATTTGGATAAAAATGATAGATCCAGAATTACAGTTCACAGCTAAATCTAATTCATTTGGGGCTCTTACTTAAAATTTCCATGTCTACAAAACAATTTATGACTTCTGTCCATCAAACAGAAATGATTTGTTTCTTTACATTTCTAAGTTGCATGAATTGAGCATCAAGCAGAGGACAGCGCTTTGTGTCTTTTATACAAGACCAAGGTCTAATGAGCTTTAATAGACAACAGAAGTTCCACGTGATTAGTAACAAAGACCTAAAACTATTTTTGCCTCATTTTTTTCCAGTCACATTTTAGATTGAAATATATTATGCCTGTATTCTAGAAGGAATGCTTATCAATCTTACCCTGAAAATCAAACTTATCCTTATTACTCTCCTGCATCTGGAAGGTTTTACCAGCATTGGTGGAAAATTCCAAACTTTCCTTTACTTTTGTCCTCTGGTATACATTTTGTAGAAATGGGCTACAGAAGCAAATACTACAACTGCAAAACTCTTAAAAGAGAAAGAACCTTAAAATAATTTTCAACAAGATTCAACCTGTGTTTCTCCCTATACAAAAAAATAAATCCTTCCACAAGAGACAACCTATTCTCACATCTCAGCTTTATTGGCTAATCCCAAGAGGCTTGGAATGGATCACATTTAACTAAATCTGTTCTTATTGTTGAATCTTTCCATTAAAGTCAAAGAGATCTTCCTCCGTGCCAGGCCAATTCCCCAAAGCCATCTATTTCCAACATATTAACTAGCTGCATAAATACCTTTGAGGGTCTGCAATTCAGATTTCTGCCTGGTACCCTTACACCTGTTTATGTAATATACTAGAGCAGTTTCCTGCCCCTCCAGCCATCACTAACCCAGAGCCACACATGACATTAACGAGCAGCCCTTTAACTCCTCGCCACCAAGACCAGCTCTTAAATCAGTATCAAATCAAGATAAAACGCAAAGGAATATTCAATAATAATAATAATCCGCTAGCAAAGCTGTCATTGCTGCTAATTAACCAGAGGGATGTGACAATGACACTCCCAGGGTGCCAGTCCCACTCTGTGACCTGCAATGACGCGCCTCGGCCAGCAGATGGCGCCGCTCCTTTCCAGCGCTCCCACCGGGGCGGGATCGGGGACACGGCCCCGAATTCCCGAACATCTGGGAAAGGGGAATCCCTGCGCTTCTTCTGCCTTACCACCCGGCCAGGGCAAAGGCAGGCTGCCTCCCGCTGTCAGCGCGGCTCGTAATAAAGGCTATTTATTATGGAATGCAAAGGGAAAGTGGGAGAGACACGCACACACTCTGGTTTTCCCGCCTTTGGAAATGTAAGATTTAAATACTTAACAGCTGCCATAGTGTTTCCAATTCTCAAGCAAAAAGCACATCCACTGATTGTGAAGAGGACAGAGTCACTCCTCCACTGCTGTGTGTGGTTTGCAGCCCTCAAAACCTTCTACCACCAGTCCTTGGACTACATCGATTTAACAATGAGAGAGATGAACGCGGGATCGCCACAGAAAATTGCTTTCTCCCTGAACCAAACCAGACTGTCACTCCATCAGCAGCTGGCAGGGTCACGCTGAAGGCACCATTTTGCATGTCTGGTAAAACCAGAGGCCCTGAACAGCTGCAGATACCACCTCAACCCAGTGCAGCTCATCAGCCTCCTGCCTACTCCTATTTCGTCCCATTTCCAAATACGACCCTTTCCTTTCTGCCCTCAAGACTATCTCTGCTCCTCTGTATTGCTAAGAAATTCCTGGTTTTCACCTCAAAAAGACACTTAGACTTGAAAAAAAATTTAGGTAGTATGAGTAACATTAATGAATATATTCAAGCATATAAACATGTACAAAAGAACCACGGTTAAGCCCTTATTGGGATGCAGTTACTTAAACCACTTATAGGATTTTAGAGATTCTAGCCAATCCAAGTATATCCTCATGCACTATCCAAGTCCATGCCATTTGCTTAGCTTGCCTATTGTCAGAAGACTAATGGCTAAAGAAGGATGAATGACCTTGAAACATCATAGCACACTCAGTTCTTTCGATCCATTAACACATCAGGTCTGCAGACATAACAGGCCACAAGAATGACCTGGTGTGCAAAATCTTGCAAGTTTTACCATGAAGTGTTAGGACAGATCTGCTGGGCCAAGGCACACAGAAGGAAACACAAGGTACACTAGATAGTTTCATGGTCCTCATGGTTTTTTGGTTCATTGGTGAATATACTCTGGATGTCACATAAACAGCAAACACCACTTCAGATTCTTTCCAAATTTCCAATATCTTGACAAGAACAGCACCTAAGAGATTTCTTGGTCTCTCTGATTGAAAGGAAAGAAAAAATTTTAAAAGAAGCCTCTTGTTTTGTTTTGATCCTGACAACTATAACTGAAATATGAAAGTAGAAATGTACCAAAAAATAAAATGCAACGAGAAATGGCCTACAAGCTCTAAAATTAGTTTATTCCCTATATATGCTTAGAAAATGAATTCATTTGAGCTGATTTGGTTCTCATTTTGTCCATATAGGTTTATCTAGATAATTTACACTGAGCAACACATGTTTTCTGTGACACAGAAGAGAGGTTTTATTATTTTTTTAATCAGCTTTAAGGGAATAAAGCTTTACTCACACAGCCTTATTATGTTAACAATGATAGTAAAAGCCAACCCCAATTATAGTCACTTGGTCATTAAAAAAATAAAATTGCAATTGACCAGTATAGTTTTAGCTTGCACTAAAATGTAAGTGGGAGAACTCCACCTTTGTTTTGATATATTCTCTAAAAAAGAAACATTGCCTCTAGACAGTACATTTAACAAGTCTCAAGGAAATTCTACATAATAGTCTGGTCTATAAACACAAAGAGCCAAAGTTACACAGGCTAGAAAAGGAAATTTCAAAAGACAGGTCATTGTAGAATTGTATTGTAAGAACACCCTGCCAAACAGCACAAGTGAAAAAGCATAGTTGTCCTTTCTGAAAAACCAAATCTAACTACCAAAAAAACTTTTCAGATTTTAAAATATATATTCTTCACAAAGTAATCTTTGCCTGGAATAAAGATATCTAGTAAAAAGGCTGAACAATTCCATAAAAGTTATCTTCAGCCATTTGAAAGGTGATCTTTCAAGGGAAAGAATGCATTTTCCAGGATTTGCTTGTGTGCAAGATACAGAATTAAGCTCTTTTAAGGACAAAAAAAGCTAGCAGTCATAGAACTGGGGGGGAGCCTCTGGCTATTTTTCTATTCCAGTGGTTAAGAACTGGAAAAGACAGTGCTTGTGACAGGTAACTACTCATTTTTGATAGCATTTCAATACCTTTTCCCTCAAAGTTTCTATCCAAGGCTGCCCCACAAAAGCTCATACACATCCTTTTTACTCTAACACTCCAGCAAGACAGCACTTTTCAACGTGATCACCTCACTGCTGCAGCAACATGGGTCCTGTCCCCTAATTTTTCTCACTAAGTACACTCCAGCTCAACTTACCAGCTCATTGATCTCCAAATATCAGTACAGATCTATTAGAAGCACTAGAAGGAAAAATTCTAAATGTTCGTAAGGAAAAAGCCTAAAAATATCTGTGTAGACACATAGTCTATAAACTCCCAGATACCACAACTTTTTACTAAAAAACCTGAAGTCATACTTATTAATTTGAGCTTAAAGACTCGAATTGGCTGTGTTCCACATAATTTTATTTATCTACCTGTTGTGAACTGCAGGTGTGTTCAAAGGGCATGTCCTGCATTTCCCCAAAATAACACAGCAAACAGTAAAATATCATAACATTTAGAACTGTATTATGAATCTTTTTCGGAATTGCTGTACTATAATACAAATGTACACCATGGAAGTGGCTTTAACACATACAGTGCACAGCTCAGTGGGGTTATGCTATTCTTGAAAGACTTTTCTTCTTTTCAGCCCTGCATCTTTTAAAACACCTTCTAATTTCCCTAATTTTCAAGCAAACATGACAGTGGCTTGATAAAAGCCTCAAAAGGCTGAGAAATGGTTCAGGAGTTGAAGCAACTAATAATAGAGTTCATAAGATCTGCTGACATTTGCTTATAAATAATCATAGCCTTCCCTCAGGGAATTCTCATTTACCTTTTCACAGAGGCTGTTCTAGCAGTAAATGAGATAATGCAAAAAGAGTATTACAGAGCAAAAACAATATAGTTCTTTTCTTTCCTTTTGAATTTTTATGTACCTTTTCAGATCAGAATGACATTTCGCATTACTTTTCTTAAGCACTTGAGCTCAAACACCCAGTAATTCAACTATCCATATGAAAAAAACATTTTATTAGTTTGACAAAATTATTCTTTTAACAAGAAACACCCATTTTTGCCTATTTTTGCTCTTTGTACTCATCTAAACAAAAAAGGGTTTAAAACTTCACTGACAGTCAATACACTTTTGCAGCTGGTATTAGAACCTTCCACATCTGCTTCTGAATTATTCAATTTACAAGGTCAAGGGTACTTTTATGCTAAAAACAGTGTACTTTTTATGTTCTGTTGACCAGTCTGCATACTTTGTTCATGATGCCTTATTCCTCTAGTCTAATTTTCATAAAACCACTATGCACACAATTCCCCAAATTCTTGTATTTCTCTCCAATATAGCTAATCTTTGTGCAAAAAGAATTATCAGCAATGCTTTAAAAAAAAATAGAGAACCAAACCAATGACAGAATGATAAATAAAACAACTCTAAATTAAGCTCTACCACAACTAAAGCATAAGGAGTTGCATTGTTTCACCATACAATTAAGAAATGGTAATGAGTACTAACCCACTATATTGTTTAAGAGAGATAAATATCGTATTTCCACACATGTATTCCGCATAGGTGGAAAACCTACATACTTCTACCTGGAAACAAAGCTATAAACAGTTTTCATCCTGCCAACTGCCAAGATAATTTGATACTAAAAAATAATCTTTAGCAAACTTTCTAAAAATCAAATTATCTGTAATCAAAAAGCAAAGTATTCTAAAGCAAAATTTTTACGTATATATTACAGCAAACTTATCGTGCATTAATTACTCCAAATTAATTAATACAAGCTTCAAAAGAAATGGGTTTTCCCCTGCGCCCTCTTTCGTCATCAACCTCTGTAAAGTGCATAAAATGGAAACTCAGTCTTCTAATGGACGGGAATTTACTTTCCATGGAAACATTCTATCTTGTTTTTACTCCATACAAACCAGTATGTCTGTTTATGAAATCTCCACTCTTAAGAGAGAAAGCCATAATAATAATAGCACAATAATAGAGCAACACCAGTAACTATCTTCTTCACCTCACAACACCACATAAAATATCATAACTGGAAGTAATAAGTTTGATAAGCTTGGCAAAATTTAAAAAATAAACACACAAATCTCCATAAGCAAACAGCACACACACATTAAAAAAAAAAAAAAGAAAAACAGTAAATCTGTTTATAATTACTAAAAATGACATAACATTACACCAGAGGCACCACAGTCAAAAGACAAAAAAACCCCTAGAAACTTAAGTCTAGAAATCTGCAAAACCTAAATGTCCTGACAAACTGGAGGAGTCCTAGAAACCTTGGGAACTGTAGAAACATTTCTACAGAGCTCTTCCAGTCTAACAGCTGTAAAAGAAGAAGAACAAATCTTTGTGAAATATTTGACTCACATAAAATCCTTTGTGTTTGGTAAATTCATAACACAGAGCTGATGGTGCATTCTGCTTATCAATCTTGAACTAGAAGAAAATTTCATAATCACTACCAGGTAATTTCTACACTAAAAACCCAAAGAACTCAAGTTTTCCATCAAAGTGAAGGATGGAAATGTTCTACTAACATTTGACTCTTTCATTGATTTCTGATGTTTTCTTACAAGCTTTCTTTTGAGCTTTAATATAATTAGTTTTCCAAATCACATGGGGATATACACATTCAGATTAATTTAACATTTGGCTTTGAAGTGCTTTCAGCTGATACCAACATACTGATACCATTCCACCTCTACTTCCTACGTAGCAGAGCTCAGCTACATCTGCTGCAAACTGGTGAGAGAAAAATAATCACAAAGGCATTAAAATCAGAGGGGGAATTGAGGTACCAAGTGAATTTTTCAAGAGGCATTTTCATCGGGAAATGTAATTCACTACAACAACATATATGCAAACACGTTTGCTGCCATAAGCAAGCATTTGGTGGTCTTTTTTTTTTCACCTGTAGGCTGTTCGTTTGTTTGAAATCATGTTTAAGCTTTTATTAAGGCAGGGTCTTTGACCTTGTTTATGGCCCCTTTTCCCTAACTTATTAGATGAGCCCATAATTTGCCTGTATAAAGTTATCCACACCTTGCTTGCAGGATGAGATGGGTAGTTCTGTTTCCTGCCCAACTTAAATACAAGATCATTGATCTGTTAGGATGCCTTTGAATACATATATTTGCAGCTCTGAATCTGGGTGGGTAAGTGATAAATGTTTATATTGTTAAGCAGCAGAATAGATATGGAACAATATTATTGAAGGATTTTTGGGTGAATTTTTTTTTGGAGGGGGTGTTTTACTGGGTGTTGGAGTATTGTTTTATAGGTTTGAATTTTGTTCTTTTTTATTATTATTCTGAAAATACTTTGCTATTGTTCTACAGTTGAATAGTTACCAATATTCACAATTCAGATCTTGGAATGAACCAAGCCAATGGCAAGACTCCCAGTGGTTTTAATGGGATCAGGATTTGGTGCTGTAAAACAACTGGCTGCTCTCCTCCTCAACTCCATGAGACCCATAATGTCATTTATTATGTGGCATTAAAACTATGGGTGGTATAATGCCTGCTCTCTGTGCCATTTAACTACAAACTGTAGCTTAACATCGTACTGTAACACAATTCACATGCAGTAAAGTTTCCTGGGCAGGAGCTGTAATATGAAGTAATTAAAATTACAGCAGGATTTGCCTTCTTAACACTGAATAAGCAATTCTGTAAGGGTACAAAAAGCAACACTGAACACATTGACAAAAAAAAAAGTTAGGTTTCTGCTCAGAACTGATTTAATTGTAAGAATGAGAGAAACAAGTTTGCTTCCCCTTGCTTGTTTTCTGAGGAACTTTCCCATAAAAGTTACACCAATATTTAGCTAAAAATATTTCTATATCCAAGTCAGATAATCACTCATATGGGATATATGGTTTAATTTCTGCATTTCAGCAGCACTGACAGTGAAATAGATAATGCCATGAAAGAAAAAAGAGAATTTTATTAATTTCACATCCTTCAATTATAGGGCAACCTCATCCATCCAATCTCCTGCTTCTAAATCTGATCCTGGTTAGATTAAATGAACATATATTCACATAATGGAATGAAGCTGTGTGCATCCACGCTTTCTCTGAGTCAGAAATGATAGAGAAAGCCTTAATGTTTATAAGTACTCACTGCAAGGAGAACAAAATTTTCCAGGAGACACTTTAAAATATTCTAGATAATTCAAAGAAAAAAACCCCAGATTGTTTACATACAGCAGACCGAGAGAAATATTTGTGTGAATGGACCATCCAAAAGGAACCACGGAAACCAAAACTCAGAGGCTTACTATGCAAACAGTGGTTGTGTAGAGTGGGATTTATCAAGGCCTCCTTCCAACAACGCATGTAGAGCAACAAATATATAGCAACTGGAGAACAGTTTCCACAGTCTGTGTGGGAAGCTCAGTTTTACAGGAAAAACCTCTAAGATTTTTAAGTACTCCATGCAGGGAAAACTTTACTGTTGTGGTAAGTCTCCATATACACCAGAATATCCAAACTTAAGGGTCAAATTCAAACCCAAAGTATAGTCAAAAACACTCTAAATAAAGAAACAGGTAATGATGTTAAAGGATGACATGGTATTAATATAACGTTTTTTAAGTGTTTATTCAGAAGGAAATTTGCAGAGAAAACACTTGTCTTTTACTGTGAGCAACACTGAATCTGGGAGAGCTTCCACAGCAAAAAAATAGTCACAGTAATCCAGAGTCTGCTCTGCATTTCCATTTTCATGCCCCTTCTTGCTTTAATTAAGTGCAAAACCTCTGACGAAGACTGAGATGCAAAGCTACAAGATCTCAAAGGCTCAGGATTCCACAAAACCATTGGCTGGACACATTGCAGACATTTCTTGTATATTTTATTACATGCCTTTAGAAGTATACTCATTTTTAATTCATAACTATCAACAGAAACAAGAAGAGAAAAATGTACCTAGAAAAGTCAAGACCAGGAGCATAAGCTGAGTAAGTTGCTGGCTTTTCAGAACACATCTCCATGCTGGCAGAGCTCAGCTTCCACCTTCACAAGATTTAAAGTTCAACACAAATCAGTTGCTGTGAGGATTTTGCTGCCTCTTTCTGAATATTTTCAGCAGCAGCATCTTCCTCACTTCAGCTGAAATCAATCAGTCAAGACTGAGTGGTGAAAAAATAAAGGGGTGCTGAAGACAAGCAGCTGAAACTATTGAAGCGAATGGTCTGTTCTGAAAAGCCCTCCTCTACTTGATGACCTTGGTGACCCCTCCAGTTCCGTGGCAAACAGTATCCATTTCTAACACAGGAGTTCCATTTTTTTACAGTTTCTAAAAATCTTCTGTAACAGTTTCTAAGAAAATAAAGTATTTCACGTCTGTCTGGCTACCATTTGGTACCATTTCTTCTGCCACTGAGCAGCATTTCCCACCCCCTTCCCTTTGAGGCCACTATCATTTTCCACATGGAACAGAAAAAAGAACAAACACCCTTACTGATTTTTCAATGAACACAGAGCCAGAAATTAGAGAATACACTGCTAAATACTGTTTGTACCTTCCTTTACAGCATCTAGTGGTACATCTCTCTAGATATCCTTAAAGAAATTTACACAATGATCCAGCATCATTTGTGTGGAACATTTCATTAAATGGTAAAATCCACCCAAAAATGTTCATAGTCAGAGCTGCTACTCTCTGAGAGGCCTAAAGGTTTCGGGGAAATAATGTAAAACCTCCAGTTAATTCCACAGGTTTTCACCTGTAAGTATTAAATGCCACTTTATTCAATGGCATCATTGCACCAAAGGCAGGTGAAACAGCCTTTTTCACAAAGCAGTAAGGTCACAAGAATCTTATGACACACCAGCTTTGGTGGCAATTCTTCTCCAAAACATATCTGCTATCAAATTTAGCATGCATAATTTTTAATACAAATTTGACAAGTATCCATAGAATTCCATATTGAAAGGAGAGCACTAGGAAACCCAAGCAAAGAAGAACTATATAGAACTGTATTTTTTTGGTGGATGTAAGTGAAATTCGTTTCACTCTATAAAACACAAACTTTGTTGCCTTTCAGAACATGAAAATATAAATTCCACATGACCCTGAAAATGCCACCAATCTGTAACTAACAGTCTGTTGAACTACCTAGACAGAAAACAAATTGTTCTCTCAGGATTTTTGGTAAGGGGATATGGGACCAGAAAATATATTGAGCTTCACGTGATGCTGCACAAGCTTTCCCCCTCTTGGAATTGCACCAAGAAAGGATAAATATAGAAAATATCAAATAACCAGTTGTATGGGGGATCACAGAGAGACCAGTACATATTTAAGACTTTTTACTTGAGTAACCAAAGCAGACTAAAAAACTCAAAAAACAAACCTCGGATAGTTCTGGATATTCGGTCAAAGCAGGCTTTCACCTAAGCAGTATAATTTTGCTCTATAAGGTTCATCTTCTGATAAGCTTAATCTGCCTTTCAGCACAGCTTCCAGAGCCTCTGGAAAATCATAAATCAACACTAGTTTTTGGAGGCATCGGTTCCCCTACAATCAGCCCAACTGGAGCAGCACTGCAAGCAGAAGATTAGTCAGATGGAGCAAACCCCAGCACTTACCCCTTCTGTATGTTCTGCAGGAAACTGAAATCCACCTTCTTGGGGTGCAGCAGGTCCAACTTAGCAAAGCAAAGACAAGAGCTGTGGGCTCGCCCAAAGCTGAGCTGGAAGGACTCTTGGGCCCGCCAGGGTGGGGAGTACCTCAGTGAGGGTCATCAGGACCATTAGGGCTTATTGGTGCCACCTGTGCTTCCCTCCCTGTCAGGTGAGTCCTTTCATCTCCTTTCATGAGAAGGTGATGCAGGGGATGTCACAGAGGCACCAAACTGGAAATGGGACATTTCCGTGGGAAACTTGTGGGGTGGCTCAGGCTGCCCATGAGGGTCCTGGGGAGGACAGGTGACACATTGAGGGCACCCTGGAGAGGCCCCAGAGGCTGGGAAGGCTGGATGAGAAGGGTCCCAGCCACTCCCTGGGACAGTGAGTCCTCAGGAAACCTATCAGTGACCTCAGGACAGTTTTTGGCACAAAGTAATCACAGAATGACAAAATATTTGGAATTGGAAGGGACCCCCAAGGATCATCGAGTCTGACTCTTAAATAAAGGGTCCATAAGGGAATTGAACCCACAACCTCAGCATTATTAGCAGCTCTAACCAACTGAGCTAATTTCAAGCTCAGATCATCTTAGATTAAAATGCTGATTTAAAACTTCATCAGGCAGCTTTGTTCTCCTACTTTCAGATATACTTTCAGATAAATCTTTGCAGGTTTCCAATATGTTAAACATTTGAATGTAGGTTTTCATATTGTGCCTTTTTTTTCTCCCCTTATGTAAGAACCATTTTTTAAAAATCCAGTCATTAACTGAAAGCTTGTCTCTAATAAAGTGAATTGATTTGATGGAATATTTAATGTCATAAGCAACCAAAAGAATCTGACTGATGTGACACTCCCTGGAAAGGGCTGCAGTCTAAAATTCAGAATGACACTGACATGGCAGCAGTTGCTGTATATTGAGGAAAGGCTTTTAAAACAGGGAGAACAGTCAAGAATGCTTTGATTGCAGAATTTTAAAAAATCAAGCCTTGTTAGTGAGAATTGAATTTGGGAATTCACAAACCACACATCTCAAACAAAAGTCATCCATGTTAGTAGCAAGTATGCTGTAAAATCCCAACGAGCATAGCCTTTTAAAAAACATCCAAGTACAAATAGTTGTTGGATGGCTTTGTTTTCAAACACTTTAAAACACAATATGTTCATTAAAAAACATCTGTTCTTATTACAACACATTATAATAACTGTTAAGGAAAATGTTTGGGTTTTTCTTTTAATTATTAGCAGTTGTAGCATGCTTAGAAATATTTCTTGGACCATAAGATTTCTGCAAAGGTGACTAACTAATTATTATGACTAGTTTCATTCTTTAACCAAGGCAGCACAAGCACCAACAGCAGCAAAGCTGTGGCCAGGCAGCTTCAGCTGCATTTGTACAATTGCACAGTTGCATGCAAAAGTCACAGAATGCTGCCAGAACAGAAATCTGAGCTGCTTAACTGCCTTTAAAATGGACTAAAATTGCATCCACATTTTGCTTTCTGAACATCTGTCTTAAATGTAACGTTATTTAACTTCTGCCTTTTGACGTCCCTGTTAGACTGGGATGTTCTGGGCTAATAAAAGAGCAGCAGCAATCCAGAATCACCAACCCTCATAGTCAGTTATCTAAGGGGAGTCACCACAGAGCAAGTGTTTTACTGTTTCAGTCCAGGACCAACAGGAACAACTGGTCCCAGTTTGAACTGTGGGCTGGTGATACAAGCAGCAAACCACACACAGTGGGTCTGCAGCCAAACGAGAAAGCTCCCAACATGTACAGCTGGGCCTTCCCTTTTTTGAGGGGCTGGTGTTTTTAAAAGAGATGAGAGCCTGAAGACATCACTGGGGACATAACAACAAAAGGGAATAGTTCCACAAATGGAATGGTGGAAACCCAAAGGCTTCTCCAAATGCCATGCCTAGCAAAGGGACAGTTTTGCACGTGGATGTTTGCTGTTCTTCACCTTCTTTTCTGTATAATTTTTGACAACAGTTAAAATGCAGCCAATTTATAAAATGTCTGTAAAGTCTGTGTGCCCTGAATTTCAGGGTCTGCGAGATGGTGATGATCTAGAGGGTCCAGATGTTCTTTCAGGAACAGTACTCAGAAGACATGCACCTTAGCATTATACCTCAGAGCACATAGCTTGAGAGAGAGCTGAATTCTTTCTACACCAAATTGGCCTCTACAGTAACATCCAAAGCCCTGCAGCTGAAAGAAGACATATTCACAAGGTTTCTAACACAAACTATGACAAACTACAGAACATATTGGTTCCTTGTGGGCAACCAGTCCTATCTCAGCATAAAAGACAACACCCTATATATAATTTTCCCAGATAATGGAAAGTAAATTGATTTATTTTCCTTCTTGGGCATCACCAGAACAGTTATCCAAGGAATTCTTGTCAGCTATACTTCTGCAAGCCCAGCAACATAATTTCTCTTGTAGAACTTTTTTTTGTATCAGTAAAAAATGGACAAAAAGAACAAAAACCATGCAGTTCTTACAATCTAGCCTGAGTTTTCAGATATGGGATTTATCAAGTAGCACTTTCACTGGTAAACATATTTGACATTTAGTTGCTGAAGTAAAGTAAATACAGGACCCAACAGTGTCATTTTTATGAAGTAGAACTACACTTTAGAGTATATGTCAAAAGTGAAATTGATTTAACTAAACCAAAAAGAAACATCTAAAATTGACAAGGGGTATGAAAATAGGTTGATACAAAACATTTCAAATATTCCTTTACTAGGTATTCCTGAGGAGGAGAAACTGTAGACCACAGAGTGTTATCATGCTACCTACAGAGACTCCTGGTGTAAGATATTACATTTCTGATGCAAAGACTTCCCTGCCCATTAGAATCATTTTGCTATTCACATGATTCTCCTGTGATATTATGAAGTCCATACTGCTCATTAAGTCCCAATACTTGTTTATCAAAAGCATGTCAAGCTAACAACAAATCTGGAGCTCAAATTTAGGCAACGCATATGTACCAAGGCAAAAACCCTACACTGAATTCTCTTGCCTGGTGTGGACTCATTACTGTGTATTCACATAATGTTGTTTTGAGAGCCACTGAAATGCCACTCTGGTTTTGAACCTGTTCTCAGAAGAGAGGCTGAGAAGGATGGGTACGGTTGGGTTAGAGAAATTAGGACTGGAGGCAGCCTGGCCTGCAATGACCATGCTCTGATTGATTTCCTGACAGCAGGAGCTCTGCAAAGGGTGGAAGGTGCAACATAAGACTTGATTCTGATGTGGGGAGAACAAGGGTCATGCACAAGGTCTCTACTGGATACAGATCCTTAAATCAAAAGGGAATTGTAAGTATAAAGAAAAGCCTTCTTGATGGGACTTGCAGCAGTGGTCCAAAAACACCCCTGCACATTCCATACATTCCCATACATCATACCCCCATACATTCCAGCTCTCTGGGGAGGATGTAGCAGAGCAAATCTTTGTCTTCAGACATTCAAGTCTTCCATGGTAACATGGCTAGTGGTTTATATTGCTGGTCATTGTACATGGACAGGACCCTTTTTTGCTCTAGATAAAGAGAGAAACCCCATTATTGGGTTCTAACACACAGGTTTTTTTCTTTTCCTTACCTTGGGGCAGTAAGGCTGAGAACAGCTAAGAAAGGAAAAGTGAGGGCTAGGCTACATGGTCTTTGGACTTCACCAGACCAATTTGATTTTCCTACTGAAAGTATTACTAACAACGTAACTCACATGATATATTGAAATAATTAGGAAATTGGTATAGGGCACGATAGAAGTTAAAAAATTTTGCTTCATATCCCTTGCAATGTGTTCTTATTTGACCAGCTGAACTCAACCACTGAGTGGCTTTTCCCCAGAGCTGCTGCTTTTGCTGTTAGGCTGGCACAGCATCTTTGTCCCAGTTCCTGCAAACAAGATGACTTCCATCTCTAGGAGCCCAAAGAAATCAGAATTACTTTATTATGTATCAACTTTCAGAAGGAACAATTGCTTACAAGTAAACATTCACAAGGAAGCCATGCAGTAAGCGATCAGAATTAAATTATATTCAATATAATGTCTTCCTGCAGGAAAATAATTAATCTTGCATTCAAAAGGATTACAATGAACTTGAAATGCTTTATTGAGGAAGCCAATTTTTCAAAAGCCTTTGCAATCAGCTCTGTAACTAAAAGGGAAAAAAAAGAGCAAGAAAGGGAATTCACACCTGTGCTTTCTAGATGATAGCTGTATAAAATAACTGATCAAACAAAGCTGTACATGTCAGATCAGATCATCCAATTTAAAAACAATTTCTAAAATAAATTCAGCCCTCATTACGAAGTTCATTAGTTGATGTGCATTATTATCTCATTTAATTCATAATTTAAAGTAATTTTCTCCTGTTGCATGCCAGGGGGTCAGACTGTAGTGCTTCATAAAATCTGGTGTCATTTCCAGTTTTTACTTCCTTTTCTCTGTTTTAGGCTTTTTGAAGTTATATAGCTCTTATCCTTTCTTCTTCTTGTATATATCTTGCTGTCATCTACTACATACTCAACTCTCTCCATCATTCCTAATCTTTACAGGGGTTTCCATGGGCTGGACAGGCTGTGGGGGCTCATAAAACTCCTACTTCAAGCTAGCAGGGAGAGCCTGAAGAGAGCAGTCCTGAGCCCAGGTTATCCTACCCTGTACTCATTAAGGTATCTCTGACTCTGCTAAATGTCAACTGTGTGGTCATCCCACCAGAGCATCAGGCTCACTTTATTGTCATTATACCACTCTTCTGAATTCACTTTGAATTACTTCAACCTCTACTTTGACCAGCTCCTAACTTAATTTCCATGTGATCTTCTTCTTCCCTCTCATCTCGATGTCACTTTCCATTACCTTTGCTCATCAAAGGTGGTTCAGTGTATCTTTCAGCCAGTTTATCTGTTCCACTCCTTAACGAATTTATAGTTCACATGATCTTTTCTCACTCTTGTGCACCGGCTATCCAATCTATGAACCAGTGAAAATCTCTCCCTGATGATACCTGGTTTTGCTGTAACACAGCAAAACGCTTCTGTTCCAATTCCTGCTGTTCAGCTGGTTTTCCCTTTAGGCATTTTCTCTTTTCGTTGTTTCTGTTGTACTTCTGGCTGAGTAGCTCTACTTCACCAGTTTAATCTGACCCTGGAGCCATAAGCTCTCTTCCAAAATAACCACTTCAAATGTACCTTCCACTTATCACCCTGGAAAGGATTTTGCATGTTTCTTTTAGACATCAATGCATTAAATGTTTCCTTCTCTTTTTCCTTCACTGTTTCCTTCTCTTCCATCAGCTTCTGTCCCCTTTCTTCTCCCACGTTTTTTCTTCCACCATAAAACACACAGTAGGGTCTTTCATCTGTTCTCCTTGCAATTGCCCAGTGATATTAGGCCTATATATATGGAGTTCTCTTCCACTCACCCTCAGGTTCTCTGTCTTTTGGAATACTTTGTTCTGTCTGTACAGCATATAACACAATCCTGGCCCATGCTTACATGTCATTACAGCTATGAAAATATCCCAAAACTATTAGCTTTGTCTAGAAGAGAAATCTTATTTTCTCTGAAACAACGAAGAGATGGATTTGATTACCATCTACATCTCCTACAAAAATATTACTTAAAGCCAAGACAAACTAGGGCAGTTCATTCCATGAAATTCTTGGAAATGTTTAATATCAACTTTTGCAATTAGAAGTCCCACAGAATGCTGCAATGAAATTATTATTATCAAGTTCTCATTGTCTTTTAAATTACTACACCATATATAGGAAAGCTTTTCTGCAAATTTTAAAGATTTTGTTCTTTTTAAAGTCTTGCTAAAAGAATCTGTCAGGTTTAGTTTAGGCCAAAACCTGACCTATCTTTGCATCAACTTGCAAGTGGCATGCCTGGAAAATATCATGCTAAGAGAATATGCCACAAATAAATGTGTTAAAATCTACCTTAAAAAATTCTATTTATAAAAGCAAGCAAATGCACCTGACACAAAAAACCAGAGGGACTTCCAGCTGAGCAATAATGACCTGGACCATTTAAAGAACATCGGAAAGCTCAAGGTTACTTTAGCAGCTCCTCTATGACAAGAACAGAATTATCACACAGCAAAGCCCTAAGTAACCTTTGGGGTCTGCTCTGTCTTCTCTGGGTCTCATTGCTATCCAACCAGTACATTCCAACATACACCACCTCATATATTCCTCTCATTATTACAAATTTGTTTCCAAAACATCCAAGAAAGACAGGTGAAGCTGTTTTGCATTTCAATGATTAAAAAGCTTTTCTTGCCCTTGAAAAATCTTGATTTACAACATTTCAAAACAGACAATTATTGTTTAAAAATAACCAGTTATACCTATCTAAAATTCCAACCACAGCCCAGGAAGAGAGAATTAAATCGACATGTGGCATGAAAATTCACTCTCATTATGCTATGTGGTTTACACAATGACAGATAGCAGAACAATTTCAGAGTACTTAACACAGTGAAACACTAAGCTTTCCTTAATTTGAGTAGAATATGTTATGCTCATTGATAATCAGACTTTTCTTTATTCCTCAAAAGTGGAAGGTGGTGCACAAGGAGTACTCAAACTGTAAGCTAATATTAAGAAAAGATCCTCACTTTATACATATTCTATTCATGTTTGTCATTGGAAAGCACATCTTTGTTTGTTTCATGGATGCATACTGAGCTGTTTCCCCCTTTTCTCCAGACTCCTTCTGCTGAGAATTTCTGACCCAAAGGCACCATGATTTTATTATAGGATTGCAGATCTATTTTAATAAAAGCACTCATTTCCACCCCCTCCCCAAGGTATAAAAATGGTGATAAAAAACCTCTTTCCCACAGAGCACCCTTGCTTTTTGAATACAGCAATTTGCTTAACTCTTTTAATCATTTATTAAGTCAAACTTCTTCTCCAACACCTATGCCATTCACCAGTTACTTAGAAAACTCAAAATAACCCTGTCCAAAATTTATTTAGCACCTCAGAGTTGCACACCTCCTTCTGCTTCAGGCAGTACCTTAAGATGTTCATCTTGGAACCAAAAGAAACATTTTATTTCTGAGAGGAAAACCATTTCCAGGGCTCTTTTGGAGCACCTGGCACTGTCCTACCCCACCAGAAGTCATCAGGTGATGGACAGGCAGGTGCCCTTGTTTGCCTCAAGGCAAAGATCACTCCCTGTTATTGCTTGCTCTTTGTCTTGTATGTTTGTGTCCCTGCACAACAACAAATAGCTGCTTGTGAAGCTTTGCCCTCCACTGCATCTCAGCCACTCTTACAGTGACAATATGAATGCAATTCATTTTAATGATTGGTTCTGTTCTCTCACACTTGAAGCATATTATTCATTAAACTAACTCTACCTCTCTTCCCTTTCAAAAGACAACAGCTTTTCCCAGCACCAAGTGTGTAATTGATTATTTTTCTTTGACCGATGCATTACCATGAGGTGCTGCTTTACTCTTGTTGTACAGTCACTCAAATATGTATGAGAAATAGGAATCTGTGTGTCTATAATGAGGTATATGGAGTGAGGTTCCACCCTTAATGTGACGGAGAATCAAGGATGATATAAGATAAGTGACCAGAAATAAAAAGACATGAAAAATAGAGCGAAAGCCCAGCAGCCTCCCCTGCAAGTGGCATTCATTGCAACAAGCAGTCCAAGTCAGGACACTGCTCCATCCTGAACAAAGGAATAAACCAGAATCACTTGCATGGATTAACAGCACTGCTGTAGCTCTTGCAATGCAGAAAAAGCTAATATGGGTTTTCCACGAAGGTGATATACTAAATTGTGGGATGAAGGTGATCTGTCATCAAAAAAACCCTGTTTCCATGAAAGATTGATGCTTGCAAGTAGGAACTGTTTGTAGTCTTCATTACAGAATATAAAGGCAGTGGAAGGTAAGTGACTAAAACAGAAGACTCCAGGCATTGTCTAAGAGAACAGCCAAGTGAAAAAAAAATAAACACAGTTTAGAGTAATACCATTCTCAGAGTACAGGACAAAAGGGAAAGTGAGCTGACAAGGTGCTTCCAATCGAAACTGAAAGATTGTTGAAAAACACCAGGACTGAGGTTTCTCTGATGCTCACAGAAAAGAGCTGTTTGATCTGTAAGATGCAGGGCTATTTTTAATAGGAATAAGAGGCAAGTTAGTGCCTCACATAGACACATTTTCCTTCTCTGTGGAGACCCACAATGACTTCCTGCATTGATACAATCTTGAACCACGCAGCTGTGTAAACTACAAAACTCACTCACGGGCAACACTAAGCAGAAACTTTTAATTTCTTTGTAATTGGATACTTTAGACGAATACATAACTTCTGCCACTTTTTTCTTTCACTTTCATTTTCTTCCTCTCAAAAATAATTGAGCATTTTTTTTCCACATGGCTTCACATTATTTGAGAAAGTTTATGTAAATATATGGGAAATGAAAATGGCAGGCTGATGGGAATACTTTGGTAACATACTGTTATAAATGTCTTCATCCTTTAAGTTTTAGTATCAAGTATATTTTCAGGCTTACAGAACCAACCTCTGAATCTTCCTTTCTCTACAGTAGTCACTGTTCACATCTGGAACATTATATGTGCCTCATAATTGAAAGAAAATACTATGAACTCTCAAAAGCTGCCCTCAAATTAGTAAGTCAAAAGACTTTAATTCCTCTGGCATCAAAATATTTAGTTCATCTATCAACAATGGAAACAATCAATGTGTACATTTCCAGAGTTATTGGAATTCCTGTACATTTTTGATTGAGCATGCCATAATTATGGACTTTTCATTCTTTATCTACGCATGTCCTTACCATATAGCTAGATATATTACATTCATAATTAGAATTACATGACTTGGTGCCTTGCAACATGCATTATACACTTTGTTTTAGATATAATTTACTGTATAGTCATGAAAACAGTGAATTATTTTTATTAAAACTTGTTATCGTGAACAATTTAATAACCAGAACAGTCTGAGAGGTTAGGAAAATGGAAAATTCAAGTGTAAAAAAAAAAAACCCATCAAATATATTTGTTCATAAATATTCTTCCTTAATTACTGAATTCAGCCAATAACAGTAGCATTCAACATTTGCCAACCCTGAAGTTAAATTTTATCTGCCACTCAAAGAATGGTTAAGGTTGGAAAAGACCTCTAAGATCGTCCAGTCCAAACACTAACCCAGCACTGCCAAATCCCACCAAACCACAGCCCCAAGTGCCACTTGAACATTTTATTTCACTTCAACAACAGCTTCAAACACTGCAGAAACTAAAAATATGCATTTTTATAAAAGATCAGCAAAACTTCAGCAATGGAGGTAAATCTACAATAAAATGGACATAGTGCCAAAAAGCAGCGCCAAAGACAAGCAGTAAAAGACATTTAATTCACTCTTAGCCATTTTCCACTCTTTTGACACACAGCCAGCACGTCCGGATTTTATTCAGGAGCACTTTATGTTTGATGGCAAAGACGACAGCCTGTGAGATGGCTGATGAACGCTTCCAGGATGATGAAAGAGCACATCTACATGGTATAGAACCACTTTTACATGCACTGGCATCAGCTATCCTGAGCATTAAAGGCCAGAAAACTGACGATAAATAAATAGCACTGAGACATTGCATTGGTCTGTCAGAGAAAAACAGCAGAGTTTAGAAATTGGTCTCAAGTTGCACAAGAACAAGTGGTTTTTCCCTACACATTTTACTGATCAGAGAGAAAGAAAATTGCAAAATTGAAAAGTGTGTTTATGTCCATGTGACAGATCAGGGGGGCTGGGAGAGGGGGGCTTGTTTTTATTTTAGAGGAAAGAACATACAAAATTCTTGCACTTGCTACTGCCAGGTTCTAGGGAAGTTCTGTTCTAAAAGCAAGGTCTGTACGTTCACTGTATAATTGGGAATTATCAACCAATTTAAAATATTAACATCTTCTGAATACCTCAGTCAGACAAGCGGCCCAGGTACAAAGAATGTGTCCTAGCTGGAATCCAACCCAGTTTTACCAGTCCTGGTTCTAATTCAAATCAGCCAAACAGCCAGTTTACAGGTTATGTAAACTCCTCCTGCAGAGCTAAAAACTGGGAAATGCAGAAGGAAGGACTTAGATGACATGGCGATCAAAACACCCCAAAATGTCTGCATGTCATGCTCCCAAGCCTTGATACTTTGATTTCAGAAAGCTAAAAAATAATTGCCTCCATTTCCTTTGGTGCTTTTTTAAATTACCCAGTCCACTAAGAAAATTAGATACCATCTGTCAGTACTGTGAAATTTGAGATTGTTGTATGGAATATTTCAGAGGATTTTCTAAGAATTCACCACTGGACCACTTCTATTAATGATACAGGCAGTAAAAGAAGTCTAGTTTTCTAATCAATTACATTGTAGAGCACTGCCTAAGTTAATTAAAGAATACATAGTTATGCTCCAAGCACAAAGCTTTAATGAAATATAAGCTATAATCAATGGGCAGCTACAGTATCATTAAATACTCCCAACAATAAGGAATACAGACAAAAGAATCTTTTTGGGTCTGTTTTCCAATTTACCACCTTCAAACTCCATGAAAGACCTGTAAGCCCCTTGCTGCCTTTCTGAGATTAATGTTACTTCAGGGAAGATCAATGATTCCTTAACCACCAGCTAAGGGGAAAAAATCCGTCTTTATATGCCACTTGTCAGTTTGTCACAGGTAAGAGTGAATATGCATTTGGGTCCTATAGGCTCAGAGATAAAGAAAATAGTGACTAGAGCGATACACTGGCAGCTGCTAAAAATGTTTTATTTTTATGCTTGTTTCTTCCCTCATTCCAGACTCAAAAATAGCTCCTTAGGATCCTTAAATCTCCAAGAGAAATGTGTGACACCTCCTGCAAGATGGTGTCTCTCAGTTGTCATGCCTTGATACAAAGGAACCTGGTACGCAACCTCCCCAAATTTTTTTGGGAGGGAGGGGGTGGATTTTGTGGATTTTTAGCTCAATAATTCTTACCTTGCATCATTTGCCTTTGAGGAGGATAATATACTGATTTTACCTCACTGTTCCTCACACAAGGAAAAGGAACTCCTAATTTATTACAAAGTGCTAGTATAAACAACCTATAGATTTAATTAATAAATCACAATACGTCTTCAGAGATTTTTAAGTATTTAAAGCCTGATGTTTGATGGCACACAACAATTTCTAACAGTCACTAACAAGTGTAAAGAAGTGATGTTCCTTATGCAGAAAAGCAATCATGAGGGGAAAAATGAGAAGAAACACACAAGAAAGAAAAATGTTTAAAAAAAAAGAGAAAGATGTGGATTAACCTCTAGTGACAGAAAGCTCATTGATGACAGTTGAACAGTTTTGTTCACTGAGATGGAGGTTGGGGAGCAGACAGACATTTGAAGAGAGGGTAAACATTTCCTGATATCAAATATATGATTAATTATTCACTTAAAAATGCTCATGTGCTTTCCATGCTGCATTTTAGTATCCATCAAAAAAAAGGACTTGGATCATGAATAGTACTTTGAAATTAATTAAATTTTTGCAGTGAGAATTTTTCCCCAAAAGCATCAGAAAAAACCCACAATTTTTCTACATAAAATCACAATTTTGACAGCGGTTCCTTTGAAAATTTAAAGCTAGCTCTCACTCCCAGGGAAACTGTCAGAAATATCAATTGGAGGCCTTCCTACATTTGCAAATCTGTATTTCTGAATTTTGTGTGTATACCTTAGCTCTAATCCTGGAGAAGTTTTTGATTAAGTTTAATTGCTTATGCCACAATTTTTATATATGATGGGACATAACTTGCTAAAATGTTGGAATGCCATGTGTCTGTACAAACAAAACAAAAAAAGTATTGAAATCTTCTAACTCAAGACAAAGAGCAAATATAGAAGACTTAATTAGATTATTCATAACAGTCAAACAGCAGTCAGGAACATTCACTAGGGCACTGCATTGATCTCTGAATCTAAGTCTTTTAAAGACCAGTGATTAATAAATTTCTGTATATTCTTGAAATCTACAGCAACCATTACAAACCTAGACTGGAGAAAAGACCAGAAAAGAGAGACAGTTTCCTTCTGGTTGCTATTCTAATTCACTTTCAAACTCTGAAAAACATTAACGAGCCAGTAGAAATCTATGTATAAAACTCACAGTTGTCAAAAGATTTCACAGTTTGACATCAGTCCAAGTAAAACATATAAGTCAACTTCTGAATAACATCAGACTGGAAAGGTATGGATCCTGTTTCCCATGTACAGACAATGTCTTTACATAGGACTTTTATAATTTCAGTGGTTTAGTTCCACGTCCTACTGGAAGTTATCAAATGTGCATTGTTACATACAAAATGAAGAAGTGGGATATTAACCTTGAGCACATATAATTCTGTGGTGTTAAAACCAACCAGGTACCCAGTTCAAGGATTTCAAACAGTACAACTTTTCTCCTTTGCCAACACTCCTCTCTCTCCTAGTTTCAGCAGCACTGCCTTAGCTGTCAAGCTGCTACACTCCCTGTACTTTACTCCAACTGTAAAAGAAAAATAACTACAAAAGAGAGCTCTAAAGCTTTCCCAATACTTCATGTCTCTTCAATGCTGTGCATAATAAGGAAGAAGTAATTTCTTCCCTTTGGAACATAATTTCTTATACACTGAAGTGAAAATAGCTGCATGAAAATGATGTTTCAGGAAGAACAGGAGGGTTCTGAATGCTTCTGAAATCTTGTGGGAAAGTCAGCACCAGCTCCCTGGGCAAGGATTTATTCTCCTTGGGAGAGTGTGCTGAACCTTCTAACCTTTGCAGTCATGTACAAAAGAAAACATGCCCAGTACTTCTTTCCCCTCAAAAAAGTATATTTAGCATCACTATATCTTTTTTATCTCAGAATAAAAGTAATGTAGAGTTTTCCATTTGATGCATCGCCTGTGTACTGTATTTACTCAACTATATTATTTAATTATTTTTTTACTGAGAAAGCTTGAAGGAATTAGTTTTAAAACAGATACCCACAAATGCATATGAAAACACCAATACAGGTTTCATGAGAATGCTTAAAAAACCAAGTGGATATGAAAGAGATCCAGGAGAGTCTTCTCAGATGCAGATGAAGTGTTGATAAAAACAAAGGTTTGAGAAGCAAAGGCATTAGTTTAAATGTGATTCTGAACAAATACCTGTAAGTCAATGAAAATTGAAAGCAGACACCAACATGAATAGGGCTTTTCAAACTGGAAAACTGACCACTTAGTTAAAACAACTTGGACAGCATTTTACGTGTTTAAAGGTCAGAGTTTTTGATATACTAATAAATAAGCTAACTTCTATCAGTATCATCCTAAACATCCTAAACGTCCAGAAAAGTTAAGTAGCTTCTTATTCATTCAAGAAATATTTCTGAAAGTAAAAGGGCAGAAAGTAGTAGTGACCTGGAATGGACAAAGAGGAGGATCAGTAGTGAACCATAAACAGGAAATTGCAGACCTGGAAGCCAGACAGAAGACTCTGGAAAGGCTTGACTTGGAACTGGACAGAAAGATCCAATGGCATATGTTCAAAGTGCTTTCCTTAGTCAGCCTGGAGCTGTTTGGGCTCTGGAGGCAGCACTTGAAGGAAGTGATAGAGGAACACAAGGCAGAAGAGACTGACCTGGTGGTCCTGGGGCAAGCATGGACAAGAGTGGCCTTCCCTGACTGGGTGCTTTGTTCTATGCAGGGACATTTGCATCCACATGGGCAGAGCTGTAGGACAACATTCATTAGTTGCAAGTAGAGTTTTTACATTACTTTTGAATTTAATTTATTCCACTAACAAAAAGGTTCCTTTTTTTTTTTTTGCATTGGTTGTTATAAACACTAGGCTTCAAATAATGAAATAAGACAGATTAAAACAAAGGAATAAACTTCTCAGAATTGTTTGCTTACAACCAAATGACTTCATTTGATCTTTTGACTCTTCCATTTTCCTTGCATCATGCATTGTTGTTATAGTCTGAACTACAAACACCATAGAAACAGAAAACATGTTTGCAAAACATGAGTATGGGTATACCACGCATCTTTACTCCACTAAATATATAGAAACTTAGAGGAAGATGGTTCAAGAAAGAGGATACAGACATTTTTGCTTAAAAGCAGGAGAAGAAGAGTTTCCTTCCTCAACTATGTTTCCTTCAGCAGTAAGGAAGGCAGGCAGAGTTATTTGCTTAGAATGAAGTCTTACACTGTCATTCAAAGCTGGCAAGAAAGATAGAGTATATAAGCTGAGAAAAAGGCCTCAATATGTTCAATGCTGGTGATTGGTTTCAAATGGCAAGGGCAAAACATTCCTAAACTGAACATTAAGTGTCAAAATGGTAAAATTCTGAGATGGAATAGTAGGAAATACTTTTTTCACTGGTGTCAATATATTTTCCTACACTTTGCAGTTAAGAAAGAATTTCACTCCTTGGATGTATGGATGGACACTTGAATGCAGTGTGCGTGCTTTGGACTGTCAGGGTTTGCAGGGTACCTGTGGGATGCTAAGAAACTCTTCCCAGGCATAGTGTAGGTTGTGCATCTCTTTAAATCAATCCTGACTGGAGAGGATTGGTTCACAGTTTGACTTCTGTCCATT
This sequence comes from Campylorhamphus procurvoides, assembly GCA_013396655.1. Lineage (NCBI taxonomy): Eukaryota > Metazoa > Chordata > Aves > Passeriformes > Dendrocolaptidae > Campylorhamphus > Campylorhamphus procurvoides. The sequence goes on from WBMV01003348.1 coordinate 611,397, forward strand.
CCATAAGGAATACTCTCCCCAGAATTTATAGTTCAAAAACAGATACCACAGATATGATGCAGAATCTGAGTAATCGTTGACTACTGTACCAGGGTTGCCAGAACTGTGTAAGAGCCATCACCAAACTGACCAAAACACTCATACAAAAACCATCATTCCATGGGTATGGACTGAACAACAGGCTCAACAACATGAAATGCTCTTCCCACAGTGCTTTCTGCATAACTCTGGATTCAAACTGTAAGGTTTGTGCTTTATTTCATAACAGAAAGAGGAATGCTAGGGTTTTCTCTCTTTTTGCCCATCTTATCTATGCAGATGGCTTAGGAGGCCATATCTCTATTTATGTAGGTGTTGAACCTAAAAAATACACTCTGTAATATCAACTGAACATTTAAACAAAAATAAACTAGGCTCAATAACTACAGCCAAAAAGAAAAGCCAAACTTCCTTTTAAAACAAGGACTCAGGCTACACTATGACTTTCTTCAACAGGCTTTGCTTGTGATTACTGTGTTTTGTCACAAAACATTTCAGGTAAAAACATTTTCACTGAATAGTCCAGTGTTTCTCAATAGAAAATGGGAATTCTGAGCCACCTCACTGTAAACACATATTTCTATGGAATAACTGCAATGCAATGAGCCCTAGGCTTTTGATTCATAATCATGGGGATTGCTCTGTCCTCCAAAAACACCCCTGCACCCTGCACATTTCTGGTCTCTGGGGAGGATGTAGCACAGCAGGATGTAGCTTCAGACCATTTCATTTGTGTCTTTCATGCTTACATCTTTAGTTCTTTATATTCCTGGTCATTTTCCATGTATGACTGGATAGGAATCCTTTTTTTTCCCTTAGGTTAATGAGAAAACACCATTATTGGGTTCTGGTGCTTTCCTTTATTTGTTTCTTTTCCTTACCTTGGCTGAGAACGGCCAAGAAGGGGAAACCAGGGGTTGGCCCAGGTGATCTTTGGAGGTCTCTTTCAACACAAACATTTGAGAGGCACCAAATCACCCACTTGCTGTCCAGACAACCTCTCAAGAGGGGTTTGCTGCCTTGTGGGACTCTGTACTCTCAACCAGGCTGCCAAGCCTGACAAAAGCAGGACTATCGTCCACTCCTACTCTTTCATGTAGGGTCAAAGGAGGCTGCAACAAGGAGATTGTGAGACACCAAAAAGGACTTCATGTCCCTTGGAAAGATGTTTCAGTGATCAGGAGTGCAGGTGGTGTTCTCCTCTGTCCTCTCACCTGGAGACTGGGACCCAGGAAGAAAGAGACCTACTCCATAAGACACAATCCATTCTATGATTCCAGGATTCTACAATAAGTTTTCTGCTGTCACTAAACTGTTCTGAAACTGAATGAGGCTTTCTGGGCTGAATCTACTAAGAAGTTGAATTTGAGTTCTCATCTTTTCACTTCTCACTTTCATTTCAGATGAGCTTTCTAAGTTTAAAATCTTGCCTAACAACTGTGTTACTTTTTATTCAGAATGGTAAATGAAAGCATCGGGGACATTTTTTACATGAGTGACCTGTTCTATGGAATTTTAAATGGCATTGCCCCTTAAGATTTCTTTTAATTGCTTATGCATTTTATACCATGTACAGAAAAAATGCATATAAAATCCATTATTATTCTAGCCAAGTATTAATACTTGACAGATTGCACTGTAATGTAAATGACCTCTTGTCTGCACAGCACAACTACTGGAAATTAAAAAAAGGTCACTAAAGGACACATTAGTTTCCAGAATGTGAGAAAAAATAAGAGGATGCAACACATCCAATGTCTATCTACAGCTATACTTTAACTGGCAAGTAATAAAATAAAACGGGAGTGTAACCATAGAGCAAAAGAATTAGTGCTGAGGACCCAATGCCCCCTTATGCATTTTGAGACTTTTAATTTGGACAAGTTGGGGTCTGGACCTGGGGCTGCCCACCCAGCAGTTGGTTGAAGTGCACTAGACTTGTTCCTAGAACATATTTTCCAATGAATATCTTCCTAAAGTAATCCAGGTCAAGCACTGCGAGACTGGTTCACATTATGAACCAAAAATCAGTAGAGTATGGACAATAGGAAATTCAAAAGCATTCTCCTGATCAAAAATCAGTACAGGAATAACACTCAAAGGCAACAGAAAGAAGGTTCTTAATCATTGCACCAAGAGATTCCAAAAGGAAATATGGAAGTATGAAATGGAAACTCTATATATAGCTTAGTACAAAAGAAAGTTATTTGTCATTTAATCAAAGGAATTGATTGACAGACATTGCAAAGATTAATGCTACAACAATCATGTCATTTACTTTTCAAAAGCTCACTGTGGAATCATTAAATACAAAATTTCTTTTTTTCAAGCAACAAATTTACACAGCTGGACATCAAGAGCAAAATGCTGCTAGATATAATACAGAAACACTGGCAATCAGATGGAAAAAGAAATAGTTTTCCTGTCTTAAGCAAACATCTGAGATGTCACAGTAAAGCCAAGTTGATACTTTGAAAAGCTGTTAAGCCTATGGCCACTTACATTCTCAAAACTGAGATAATTTTGTTTAGAGTACTCAGGAAACTGAGGTTTAAGGACTTAAATTTGTGTTTGGAATAGGAAGAAGCAGGCTCTTGTACTAGAACACCCAAATCTCAGTAAATATTAGCCCCTAGCCTACTGCAACTTTTTGGGGTAAAGGAACTTAGCATTATACCTTCCCCTGTTTTGATCCAAAATTCTGCCTCACAACAATGAATGAATGGCTGTAGCTATGCCAAACTTTGTTTGTTTGAAATTAATCAACATCTTTTGGTCAAAACAGAAAATTCCTTTTCAGTTCCAGAGCTTATCTTAGAACCTCCTGGATCTCCTGTTTATGTGCAATGGCCATTGACTGAGTTCACAAGATGTAAGCTAAACTATCTTGGAAAATAAGAACTAAACATGTCCAGGTAAGCAGATTTTTCAAAACTGAGAACAGTTACCCATCTTAAGTGAAAAACTTGTAGTTCTTGAGAGCTGTGTAATTCAGACAACATTTGCAGTGCTGAGCAACTTCTTTATTTGCCTACATTGGTCTACAAAATACAAACTAAATACCCATTAAGCTATATAAATAGCTATTGTTACAAGCAAGTCTCCTTTGGTTACCATCTCACTAGAGAGACAATATTCCTGTTCTGAAAGAAACTAAACTAAAACAGTGCATGGCAATGTTTTAATAACATAAAAAGAAGAAAGTAGATGCAAGAGTCATAACGGATTTACCAGTTTTCTAATCACTGCCATATTAAAGCACTGATTTGATGATAAATCACTTGAGTCCAAATTTCAACACTATGACAAAGTGGCCAAGGGTCCCTCTGGCACCATGAAGTTCCAGCAGTGGCCTAAAAAGATCCAGGTAATACTGAAAAACAGGGAAGGTTTACACAGCATTCCTTCCTCAGGAAACTATCGAAACTATCTTTGGATACGATAACCTTTTTGGATTATTAAGCTTCAACGTGTGTATTAAAAACTAAAGATACCTACCGGATTTCTTAATGAAATAAAAATAGTTATACATGTAAAAAACAAATGATAAGCTCTTTTACTTGACCTCTAGTACTTGAATCGACATTTATCTTACAGCTGAAGTTTTAGTTTCTCTGAAATTGGTACAGTGACACAAAAAAAACAACTAAAAATTTTATCAGAGGGAAGAAATGCACATGTTAACTGCCATGGAACATAATGGGTGTGCCTGGGGTTACAGGTGACCTCAGGCATGCAGGTCTTGAGAGGCATTGATACACAACCTTGCACACCTCCCGAGCTGATGTCTCAATAAAGAAGCAAAAGCAACAGCTCCCTTTGTCATAATCCACTTTTATCTCATTAAATATTTTATTTCTTTTCACCCCAAGAGAGGGCAAAACTAAGAAACCTAGCTAGACAGGTATTTAGAAGAGTAATGGGCAATAAAGCTAAGAGCCTTATAACAGTGCCTTTTCAGTGCAACAGTGCAGGATAAACAGGATATGGAACAGTTTGTGTTGGAAGGGAACTTCAAGTTCACCTGGTTCCAATCCCCCTGACATGAGACTGGATGTCACTCACTAGACCAGATCGCTCAGGACTTCATCCAACCTAGCCTTGAATTCCTTTGCCTATTTATGCATATTTGCATATACATACATAGGTAAAAGAAGAAGCAAACAGATAGCAAAATATCAGGCTAAAACAATCAATCATGTGGACAATATACAGGGAAGCACTAAAGTGTCAGAACAGGTGGACAGAGAAATTAAGCACAGCTTATTCTTTGTAATAGAATATATAACACATTATCTCTGCTAGGCTCCATTTTAAACAATGCTTATTAATAATGCATCATTTAATTTAACAATGCCTTTTAGTAAGAAAAGAAAGGTTAATGATTACAGATTCAGTGCTCCTAAAATGTGCATATAAGAAAAACACTGAAATACTGTATATAGCAAAGTGCTGCAGCTATTAATATAATCTCTGAAGGGTTACAGGCTCTGTCTTTTAACAAAAATATCAGTGGCATTTGGAACCGTTTGTTTAAAACTGCAGACTGACAGAATGGGGACAGAAAAACATACGGCTAAAGAGAATAGATGCAGCAATGTTATATAGGTCTACTTGCCATACTGATTTTTAAAACATATTCCTTGACATGCCTACTTTTCCCTCTTTTCACAAATTAGTTTTCTGTAAAGCACTTGCTGTAATTCAAAGAACGATAATTGCACTTATTTTTAACATAAAAAATAAACACTTTAATGTCTCCTCATAGTGTCATGGCTTTTTTCTTGCAAACTGTAGAGCTGTCAGTTGTCAAGAGGACTTTAAAATCTTGAAAAATTAAAACTATTTAAAGTCATGAACCTAAGGTAGTTTAAGAGAGTTTCACATTCCCAAATTTAATCTAGTATGCAACAAAGTGAGAACACTCTGATTGGGAACCAGTAGAAAAAAGATGGTCAAAATCAATAATTATCTGTTATTGTGCAGGGAAATGGATCAATACCTGCTATTTACTGAGGTTTGCATTGTTCACATTACCTAGACAGTTCCTGAAATATGAAGCCTATGATGTCACAGAGATGTATTGTATTCCCCTTTCTCCCTAAAACCAAGAGCAGCTCGTGGAGATGTGAGGTTGGTGTAATCAGTGAATAAGAGAATTTCAAAAGCTATGGGCATTCAGAAATAAGCAGAAATGGACAAGTTAAATCTCTCCTAAATTAAATTATTGGAAATTTTCTGTTTTTTTCTCAGCTTACTTTCTTACAAAGTAAATTAATTCTTCCACTCAGGAAAAACAAACATCAGCATGTTCTACCTCCTATTTAACTATTATGAAGAATAACTTATGAAATTTTAAGTCTGAAAGACAGAATTGAACTAAAGGCCTTTTTCTTGTCACCAAACTTCAATCAAAAGGAGATGTCAAGTAAACCTGCAGCTCGAGGCCACATTTTTCTCCTGGTAATCTTCCTTACGATAGTCACACCCTGCACTCTCCCTTCAGAGCATTGCATCCTTTCATAGCACTGACACTCTAACAGAGCTGCAACCATTTAGGAAAGGTTTAAGATGTGTTTTGCATTCATTTTTAGCATTCTTATTTTTTTCTTTTTTTGAGAATTTCATCTAAGAGCAATACCTCAAAACTAAGCTCAGAAAACCCCTTACCACAGGATATGTCTTTGACAGCTGTCAGGGAAACTGAAAGAATGAGAAGAATTTGAGACAAAGAGCCAAGTACTATGACACCACCTCACTCAAAGTAAACACAAGTAAAAGTGGGGACCAAGGAGAAAACACCAATTGTTTTAAAGACCTCAGGAAGAAGGGACTCACGACAAAATGCTACAGAACCACTTAAATTTAAAAAAGTCTTGATTAACAAGTTGAAGGGACAAGAACAGACTCCAAGCCATAAAACCAGTACAAAGAGTAAAAAAATTATCACTATTAATGCCTTTGGAGATATCCATTATTGTTCCAAGACATCTTTATTCTTAACATAAAAATAATAATAGCTTCAGCTGTCAGGTACCCTCTTTAATAAATATCCTAGATTAAGGGGAAACTAGAATGCAACAGAAATATAATATCAGCAATTGGTACCACCTAGGAATATCTCACTCCATTTTTTTGACTGCTGCAGATACTTGACAGCAAATGCATCTTCATCCCTGGTATTCAGTTTGTTGTACAAAGTAAAATCTTCCAGATTAATTGGCTTAATTTACTTGTTTACTGCAACCTTCATCTCTAAAATGGGTTATCTGGAAGAAATGTAATGGACTGTGATATGCAAAAAGTCACAATGGATAAACCTAATGGTTCTTTTGCTTCTGAACTAGAAAAAGAGGAATAGTCTAATCATCACTGTTTACAGAGCTTATATAACAATAATTTGACAACACAGACTTATTTCAGACTACTAGCAAAGTGTATACCTGTATAACTGCAGGCATTAAAGGTAAGATATAAGCTAACAATAAAGAAGTGCAAATATTATACCCTTTCAAACTGGCAGCACAGGTAGCAGCAGGATTGTCATCATCTCAAAGTAGGAAAACTTGCGTATCACTCACCGACCACGCTCCTGTCTTTCTCCTTTCTCACAGTCTCACCAGCACTCACATAAAACTTCCCCTTGGCACCTTCTTTATTTATTTTAGCAATCTCATCAGTTGGGTTCCAAATTCCCTTCCACTACACCTTAGCAGCCACTGGGGTACATGTTGAACAGAGTGTCATTTTTCCTTCCCTCCTCTCATCACCCCATGCGGACAATGTGTCTCAGGGACAGAATTTGTTTCTGCACATCCATAAAGGTGAGACAGACCTGGTGAGGATCTGCACTGATGCAAATAGGCAATTCAGGCTAGGCTTCAATAGTTTATTTAAAACAGCAGCAATAATTATTTTATTCCAGTGACTTTATATACATATTCTATGAATATACATATTCTTTAAACATCTCCTTTAACCTTCTTATAGTCAATCATGTCTGAAACAAGTATCTAATTATGAAAAGTTAGCATTTGGATTTACAGTGCAACCAGTAAAAACAATTAACTGCAAAAAAAAAAAAAAAAGAAAGTACCAGGTCCTCATTACAAACAACTTTTTTGAAGTAACTGACAGTACCAATGTTTTTCTGGAATTTCTGTGCCACTGTTTAAAAAATCATCAAAGCACTTCCACATAAAGTTGGGCTTTGAAATATATAATCAAACTCGGTGTTAGTGTAAATCTCCCTGCCCCTTTTCAGCCTGATTGCCTGAGGAAGCCCAGCAAACATGACCACCCTCTATGCCAGTCTCCCTCTTCCAGCCCCTACACTTCCAAAACTGTTCACTTCTTTCTTTCCAAGACAGCAAGGCGTTGAAAGACTCAAAAATACCAGTATCACCTCAAGTTTGAAAAACTGTCTTCCAGGTGCAGAACAGATATAAACTGATGGCTCTGCTGAGAGAAAACTGAGCTTTATCCACTCTGTTGAATCAGTAGCTGGGGAGGCAATCAGCTTCCACAAAGCTGCCCACGCCACATGTGAGAGTTTCTTGGAAGTATTAGAGGTAACCAGGGCTTGAGTTTAGAAAGACATGCATTAGATCAGCATCACTTAGCTCAATAGCTCAGGCAAAATCTTCTCTACTTACAAACACTACAGAGAGCACTTCCAGCCAAAAAGAGTCCAAGGCAAAACATCTTAAAGCTTAAGAGGTGTGTGGAGTCGGGGTTTGAACTTTATGAAAGCCTCAGTGATTGGTGTAGAGTGAATGACATCCTCAGATGCAAGTACCTTTTAGCTCTAGTTGTCTGTACCTGCAGTTTGTAGAGCGAGTCTATCTGTGCCTCTGCTACCTTCATACTTCTTTTGTTAGATAGTTAAGTGAAACCATAAACAAAAGAAGCAACCCACTTTATGCATGGCAAAAATAACCCTAAATGAAAAAAAAGTAATAAAAAATATTAAATTCTGAAGGACAAAAAAAAATCCTGTTTCCACATATCAATATAGTGTAAAAACTGCTAAAATTTTTTTAGTAGCACATGTGTATTTTAAATTGTAACTGACAGTTGCTTTAATTTGAGGGCTAATTTGGTTTAATTTGGGTTTCTGAAAATATGAGCATCATCTAATTGTTGTAGAGAAGAAAGACTATCAAATAATCTTTCAAAACCCCTTATGTATTACATTTTTCCATAAGTCTGTTGAAAATTCAACAACAGGAATAACTTGTGGCTCAAACTGAAAACCACCAGAGAGAGGATTCTTTGCTGGAAAGGACTGGAAGAACTGAAGATACTCTTAGACTGTCCAACATTTAGCACAGCTTAATACTTAATAGCCTGACTGTGTTCAGGAGTGCTTGCATTTCACCCTTAACATTCACTCACTACTAATTTTAAAAACAATTTTTAATCTGTAAAAACTTTAAAAAAAAAAGCTGTTGGGTAGAAAATTGCACTAATTGGATTTCTATTTCGTATTCCACTGAAGTGGGATTCCCACAGAAAGGATTGGAATTGGTAGGCAGCAGCTGCCTTAGGTGGTACACAGGTCAAGCAATGAATACAAAAGGCAAATGAAAGAGAGATACAAAGAAGGAATTCTGGCTCTGATTTTCTGCCTTGAATTCCATGCATTGAGGGGCAAAAAAAAAACCCAAACCAAAAACATGCAAAAAGCAACCAACCACTACCAAGTTCATAAAATCTACCTTTAGCAACTTCTAATTCAACTGAATGTCCATTAACATCCAACAGACTACATGGCCTGGGACTCACGGCCAGGGTGAGAGTGCTACATGATAAACCTTTTTGAACCAACCAGTCCACTCAGAAGGCATTTCCACAGCACACTTGTCCAGGAGGAAGGCACTACCAATCAGTTCAGTGAAGTTTCTTCAGACTGGTAAGAACATTGGAAAACTTTTTGCACCCTCAGGAACTTGCCTGTGACTGGCAGCTGATGAAAGAGTTGGTGAGAATTACTGAAGCAACATGTACTCCATGTGGCAATCTGTCCCTTCATGTTGTACTGAAATAAAACAAGCCCTCAGTATGTTTTCACAGAACTTATTACACTTTATGTGTTTCTTTTTTTTTTTTCTCTCTTTTAAGCTTAGATTCTTTAGTTTATGCAATTTCCCTGACAACAATCTTTGGTAAGTCTAAGAGTAATACACTTCCATGTCCAAGGTCTTGAAGTGACAATGGAATGATGAAACTACTTTTTGCCACCTCCTCCTGAAAAGTATCTGCTTTGAGTTGGCAGAACAGCCACAGCAAGCTGTGATTGCTCATGTACGAAATGAGAGCATTTGTTCCATGAACAAAGGGAAAACAGAGTCCTGCAAGCTCCCTTCTCTGCTGAGCTATTCATTGGGTACAACACACAAAAAGCAACAGGACTTTTCAACAGCATTCCAAATTAATAGTTTTCATTTTAATAATGTCATCTATTTCCATCAGACTTAGTCATTTGCTACTTCCACAACGTGCCTCAGGGTAGCTCCAGTTCTGAAGACCCTTCTCAGGCAAGACAGGATTCTGTTTCAATAAGGACTTTCTCACCCACCCTGAAGCACCGAGTCCCACTGCTCCCACCCCTGTATATCGTTATTCCCTGGAACACACACCCTGCAGGGCCAGGCTGGCTTACTGTCTGCTTTGAGTAAAGCTGCAGGTCTAGGCCATTTGTACCTTGCCTTGCCCTACTTCAAAAGATTTCAATCAGAGCTTGAATATTGCCCTCTAATACGAACATGGAAAAATGCCTAAAGCTCTCTGAATTAAATTTTGCACAAAACATTGCTCTGAAAGTATTATTTAACTACTTTTAGCCTACAGCAAGGTTTTACAGCCAAGCTATAAACTCCCTAATAATAAGATGCCTAATAAAAGTGCTGACAGACCGTTCACAGCTTCAGCAGTGCTCATTAAAATGCACTAGAATAGAACATTCTCAGGATGACGGATTTTCAGTGCCGAGGAACACCCAATATCTTGATAAACATGCGCATTTCTCAGCATGTGCACCACATACTCACTTCTTCTCTCTGGACAGCACGTAATTACATTACTTTCTGAAAAATAATGACTTTGGCACTGAATATTAATGACTTGTTTAACAACTAACATAAAATCATGTCCTATGTCTATGAAACTACATGCAACTTTAACCAATATTTCCATAAAAATTAACTTCAAAGGAATACTTTTACTGAAGGATTTCATAATGGTTACTTTGCCTCAGGGTTTTGTTTTTTCTGGGTGTCCTAATCCTTCCTTTTCTTCCATAAATCTGTTTAATTTTGAAAATAGGTTCATGTGCTAGAGGATTTCCCTTTAATCATACAAGTCATTCCCCTGAAATAGCAGGTAAGGATTTAAGCATTGTTTTCTGGTCTAAAAGTCATGCCTTTAGGATACACAAAAGTACTTTGATACTTGGTCCCAGGAATAGCAAAATAGCATCCAGGCTTGGATCAGTAGTCTGAAAACATGAAGGCTGGGAGGATTTTAATTCCTATAGAGGGGATTCCCAAAAAGCAGCAAACAGAAACCTCATAGATGTTTATGAGATTTTTTAAACTATTATGAAATTATAAAACCATTGCATAATTTATGCTTTTGCTTAACACTACCTCCTGCCCAGTGCAGGGCTAACTTCAAGGACAAGTCAAGGATAACTTCAAGGATAAGTCAGCTTGCCTATGGCCTTGACTCATTAAATTTTGGGGTTTGGACTAGATGATCTTCAGAGGTCCCTTCCAACCCTAATTATTCTAAGATTCTGTGAATTTTTAGTGTCTCAAGGAAGGAAGTCCTACATCGTTCTGTGGATGTCTGTCAGAGTTTCAGACCCACATTTTCCCACTCAAACCACTGAGGTGCTCCTAATCCTCTTGAAAACGGGTCTGACACACATGGAATCACCACTACTGAGCTCTAGTGTAAGGGCTAAGTAAACCAGTCACATGGGAGAGCACAGGCCCAGCTCTCCTCTTTCTTCCAGTGACTGTGAGCAGTTTGCATTAATCACAATATAATAAAATGGAAAAATGATGTTGCAGCAAGAACTGGAATCCCAAGCTAACTCCTGGGATCAATGGCTGAAACACCAGCCACTGGAGCCTTACGTGATCCCTTCATACCCCTGCTGTTCTGTGCAGAGCAGAACAAAACACAAAGCAAGTCCACTGACTCCTTCAATCACCAACCCCTCCCACATAAGGATTACCTTAAAACAGAAATGCAAGTTTGATACAAAGCCTTGCTGGCAGGACCCAGTTCAGCAGAGTGCTGAAATCCAATAACATCCAATAATCCAATAACAAGAATATTGACTACAGAGCACAGGTAAGAGTTTACTTCTTAACTGTTTCTCTTAAGAGGTAAATGAATTATTTAATTCAGATGCATTTGACAAAAAATATTTTTTTATAAATATTTTCTGATTTGTAAAACATGGGTTTTTTTTTTTATTTCTTAATTGCCTATAAAACATCTGTTTTCCAGCATGAAAACATAATTTATCATAGCAATTATTGATCTCTACAGAGCCTGTAATGGGACTGGCCGTCACAGAATCACAAAAGTTTCAACCTGCACAGTGCAACTGCAAGAAATATTTCTGCTTTTACAAGGCATTCTAAGTCTGAAGTACCAGGTTATGTGAAACATCATTTCTTAATGGGAAATAGCTGTAGCATACAAGGATCCAAGTCGTCAGTTGTTTTTGCTTTAAGATCTGAGTGACATGTACAAGGTTTTTTTAACCAAACAAGTATTATTTGTTGCTCAGTTATGGTTTCTAGACCCTTGGGTTCAACACTGTCCAGTGCCCATGCTACTATCCTTTTGTAGGTTAGAAAGTTCCATACATTAACTACTCTTCCTTTATGGTGACCTATCTGTTCAAGCTCTCTGTTTAGTTAGGATATATATCAGATGATAAAAATTACAGAATAATTACAGAAAACTACAAAATGCTGTTGACAGATAAGTTACAGAATAGTCAGAGAAATTATACTCTCATACCATGTCACAAAAGAGTCCAAGAATGCCAGGGGGCTGAGAACAGACCTTCAGCCACTGTCTGGGATTTGCTTCCCTTACACAGTTCTTCCCATAGTCTTAAATTCTTGGATGCTTCTAAAACCTATAGATGTCTCATGTAGCCTTCGCCAGTGTCCAGGAAAGTATTTTATGCCCTTTCTCTGCTTTGTGAGAGAATTCATGAATTCTCTTGTGTTTCTATTATACAATTATTTATTAGAAACCAGAATTTTTCCTGTAGGAAACCATATACCCAAGGATACAGTCCCTTATTACCCTAACAATTACCTGATTACAGGATTTAGTTCATGTTAGAGTATTTCCTAAAAAATTTCCCACTTTTTTTCTCAGAGCTCCTTTGCCAGAGAAAAAATAGGAGACTGCTGCTGGACTGTCTGCTTTTTGCAACCCCTGAGGTCTAAACTGCAAGAGATTCAACATTCATTGGACTCAGATATGTGATATCAGGTGCCATTTGTTTTCTGGTCCCAGCAATACTTTCAGATTTTACTTGCAAGGAGAAGGACTGATTCAAGATCAGAAATCTTTCTATCACAGCTGAAAAACATTCCAGGTGCACCTGAACACCACTATTAAAACAAGAATCTTATGCCCTTTGAGAAAAAGGTCAATAAAGGAAAAAAAAACGTCAGGTTGCTTATTTTTTTCCGTAAATAAAGCTAATTAAAATCATAGTCTCCCACAACAAAGAATCATCTCTGTAAGTCACATTAATCAAAGTCTAACAATTTAATTATTTAAATGTATTTGCAACTGCAGTTCAACCACTGTTGTCCCTTAATACACTTTTTAATGGCTGAGACCCACGTCTTTTGTGATACAATGAATGCAAAAAGAAAACCCAAATCTACGGCTTATGACTCACAGGATGCTTGCAATTTTCCTCTATCTGCAACACACTTTACCATGTGGCAAGGTCAGAAAAAACAACTCCTTAATTTATCAGACAAATTTCAAATCAGAAAAAAACCCTCCAAAAACTGGAACCCACAACCAATACCAAACCCCAAGAAAATCTGCCTCAATGCAATTTCCAGTTGATGCTGTTCTATCTGATCCAGTGTTTCAGAGCAACAGATAATAAGCCAAAGCCATAGCACAAAATCTCTTTGCTGGCCTAGTAAAAAGGGGCTGTAAATTAGTAGGTTTTAGGGATAGATAAAACTACAGCACAGCAAAGAAAGGCAGATTCATTTACATTTTTCCAAGACTGGATAGGGTCTCATTTTTATAGAGAGGTTCAGGTTAGAGAAGAAAAGACCACAGAAACCTGGAGATGGCATGTCAGACTCTAAGGATGCATTGCACAGAAAATTAACAAAATCAGAAATTAGTATCAAAACGTGAGATTTTTGAAAAAAAACTAATTTTTGATAGTTTGAGAACCCTTCTCAGAACACTTGATTCAGAGCTGCCACCATTTCAGTGCATCCAGGGACAAATGTCCATTATAAGACATTAGTCAGATACTAATACTCTGTGTTAGGTGGTACTTGCCAGATAAAAACACAAACTCTCCAGTTACTGATGACACAGCTCCACGGTCCCACAGTCAGGTGTTTGCTACAAACTCACTTTCACTCTGAGATGCCTTCTCCAGGATTCTTGTGCTGCATGCCAAATACACCCCAGCTATGGTTTGATACCAGAAAATATCTGTTCCACAATAATACTTTATATTACCAGCTACCAAAACACCCCACCTAGCTCACCTGTAATGTCCCTTGTACCCCAAATACCCTGTTTTGGGACACTGTGGCCAGCAAGAGTAAAGGAGCAAGCTTGTGTGTAGGATTACTCTGACAACACACTGTCATATTTAGATTCACCCAATTTGCCTAAGAATATTTATCATTCCTTCATTGATCCATATATAATATGCTGAAGATTTATTGAATGATGGATTTCTGCTGCACATACCAGATTGAAACCAGCCCTATTGAAAGACTTTCCTATTATTTTACCTATCAAATGACAAAGCATTAATCCAGCCAAAATTAAAATCTCCTTCCAAACCCTAGGGTTTATATATAGGTACAGTTTTTAATATACTGAAGATTAAAAGCACAGGAACAAAAGAATATCCCTGCTGGGATGTTTCACTGGTTTCTTGTTAGATGAAAGACATTATTGGAAAGCACACCCCTGTCTATTCTCTTAGTACCTCTGCATGCACTTGGTGCCCATGAATTTGAATCTGCCTCCACATCCTCCTTTGGCAATAAATTTCAAAAGTCCAAGAAGTGCTTTCTTCTAAGCTTTAAATCAAACTCCTAATAGTTCCATCAAAACACTGTAGCTCAAACATTGCAGGACTGGGAAATAACAGTTCTGTATTCATTTTACCCATGACCTTCATGATTTTGTGAACATTGATAGTATCAGCTTTCAGCCTTATTATCTCCTAGCTGCCTTTTTTCTCCAGCCTTGCCTCTTCTTTATAAAGTGACTGCTCTATTCCATTAATCATTCTGACTCCTATACACAAATATATGGTGAAAATCATTCTCTATACAGACATACATAAATAATGCATGAACTTCCTCAACAGCTCTTGATCAAGACTCGGCTTACTGCTTGATAAAGCTGGAGGTGAATTCTGCTAAACCTAGCCCTGATCTTGGGGCAGGATTATATCATTGATTTACCTCAAAAGGCATGAGTAGTATGACAGGATCATCCCACGGGTCAGGAGAACCATAGAAAATTTAACTCTGATACCCACTGTTTTCAGCCGGAAAAAATAAAAACTATCTTATGACAAATACCACCTGTTCTTCCACTTCTACTATACAATTGTTTAGATAGTTTCCCAAATCACCACCGAATACAAAGAATTCTTATAGAAATATGAGATATGCTGGTGTTAGAAAGGAGAGTTTTGTAAATAAGTCACAGAAGCAAAAGCTTAATTGTTTAATCAAGCGTTTCCTGTTCTCTTGTTACTTTTTGAGGATTTTTCTTTCATGAGATTTTCCTCCTTTAAAGTCCTAATGGAATTCAAAAGGGCAGAGGACACTTCTCAGAATTACCTTTAACTGAGCATCAGCACCATTTCTACACAGAAGTGTGGTTAGCAATAGTTCAAAGCACTTGTAAAATTAGATCTCTCCTCCAGAAGTGTCAATGCAGAAAACCTGGTGCACAGGAGCTGTAAGGAAGGCAATGCATCTCTGGAATCTTTGGTATTGGAATTTACAGGATTGCAATTTCCCTGTGCTCTGAATGACAAAAGCTTCAGACCTATTTTAAGTACAGGACTGTATTATGTAAGACAGTGTCCCTGTACACTTTCTCCAAAGTTCAAGACATGGATATTGTCCGTTATCATCACAACTTCTCTGAAAAAAAAAATACATTTGGAAATTCTTGACTAGCAGAATATGAATTGCAGCAAACCATCTCGCTTTTTTCCTTAATATATATAATTTTCTCACTGGTTTAAATGATTTAAATCTGAATAGTAGCCATAAAAATAAATAAGGGATCATTTGAACTGCCAAAACCACAATGCCAAAATGTTACTTTCTTTCAAGACTGTAAACTGGATTTTCTTAACAATAGAGTTGCATTTTAGTTTTTCACAAATTTCTCTGCAGAAACACACACACACACACACATATATATATATATAGAGAGAGAGAGAGTGATGGTGTTTAGACAGGAGATCATGGTATCCATCTCTCCAAGAATGCCTCTTCAGAAGAAGAAACAGTACTAGTTATTTTTGTCACCCTATAAATAATGTCTCTGTTCTATAAAAAGCAGTCACTGAAAATTAAAATTACAATGACACTTGCAAGGAAAAGGTTTTTTTTGTGAAACAGTGTCAGCTAGAAATACGGTAGAAGCACTATGTCAGCTGAAGCAACTTGTTCCATTTTATTTGCCTTTCAGATTACCTGTTAATATATTCCTGCTCACCAAATCTCTGCCACCACAACCCGTAAGAGATTGGCTATTTATGACTGGGAGGAGGTGCTTGTTCTCATGTACTTTGGAATCCTTCTTGCTCAAAGTTTCCTTGCAGTTTCCTTCAAAACCTTCTGGCCCAAAGATCAAACTCTGCAGTTTTATTCAAGTGCGAGTCCCTGGGAGAATTCCACTTGCTTAAGGACAGCTAAAGACTGCACGTTAACACCCAAAGGCTAGATTTTTCAAAACATGCAGAGAGTTTAGCTACAATTTTTGAATCGATTTGAATCAATGAACTGCTTTGAAAGCCTCACTCCAGTCGTGTATCGGATTAAAAGAGAACACTCAGCTAGTGAGGCAGACCACAATTACATCGACAGATTTAAACAATACCAAATAGATGAGGACCTGGCCTCAAGGGTCTTTCAGGAGTGCCCACGTTCCTCATTGAATTTAATCACAGAATTTCCATTCATTCTAATGGAGCAGAGTTCAGATAACTTTTACTATGCTTCTACAGTATTAGCTGATTTAAAATGCCCATCTATCCCTTGAGGATACACCTTTAACTTGTATTTTCAATCTATTCCTTTCCTCGGTTTACAGAATTTTATAGGCTCATAGACCAATATATATATATTACACTTTAAAATTACTAATAGCAGGGCAGTGTGAATCCCCACTCAATTCGTGTCTTGATCAGAGCTGGCTTTAGTGCAAAATCATTGATGGCATAACTAGGCACAGCCACCATAAGCTGAACAATGCCAATAATGTATAACAGTTTGAAAACAGTTAAGTTGACAAGAGTTTTTGCTGCTGGTCCAGTCACCTAGACCTCTGCTGCCCAGAAGCAACACAGCACTCCAGTTCCTGATTTGAGTCTATCTTAATGTATTCTTTCAACCAACTGTGAAATAGCACAAGTTAACCTAAGATTTCCATTCCAAGTGTTACCATGGTAAACAAATAGCAAGTTCCTATTCTATTTTGTACCCTGGAGGCAAAATCTATTTAACCAAGTAGCTTTAAAGCAATGTTATTTCCTGGTTCATATAGGTTAAATAAAAGCAGGTTCTCAGTCAGGGCTATCGAAAGCTGAAGAAAACTTTGTAAAATTTGCTTTTCCAGACAACTTCCCTCTTACAGGAATCTTTTTATTCTAAGAAGGGTCACAGGAGTTTACATGCAAACTTCAGCACTTATATGATAAGCAGCAGCAACACATATAATCCTACTCAGATGTTTATGAAAGAAAAAGCATGCTTCTCCAATCATCCAAATGTGAAGAACTGCAAGCAGCATTCCTTCCTGACATCCCAAATGCATCCTAAATGCGAAGTACTCCTCTGGAGTACTTTGACCTCCCATGTTGAGTGTAATTTTTAGCTAATTTACACACACATCTGAGTCCTAAAGCCAGAAGCATTGCAGGTGTCACTGACAGATGTACATTTATACAGCTGTGGGACAGGCACACATGTTGCTTCTTTCCTGAGTTGCTCCCACAGTAATGGAACAGAGTTATAATAAGCTGAGAGGTTCTACACAATGCTTTGTTAAAAGCAACACACAAACAAACTTAAAGACTAGATAAAGAGTTGGTTTGGGTCTACTAACCATAAGCAGTTCTCAGGACAATGATATTCTCTCCTTAAAATCCTTCCAGATTCTGGATGAATGTGATTACTGGCAGGTATTTTTGCCTTTTGGATTCTGATTGCAGCTGGTATCATTTTTTTGTTGAGTTTTTTGGTGTTTTTTTGGTTGGTTGGTTTGGGGGATTTGTTAATTATTAATTTGCAGATAGAAAGTGCATTTGTCCTCTTACATGTTAAAAATCAGCTGCTGGAGCAGACTTCTGAAGGAAGAGCACTTAAGAAAAATGAAAAAAAAAAGAGTTAGTGGCTAAATTACAATTCTAAAAATCAAACAGGTCTGAAAAGTTTTCTATAAACTATTTACTATCTCTAAGCTCCATGACATCAGCTTGAATTCAAGATTTTACAAGACCTGGCCCACTTGAGTGTGATTTTAAACAAGATTCTTTGCAGTGACTTCAGCAGTTTTTGGTCAGTCATTCCACAGCTACTTAAGAGGCAAAACCACAAACCATGGCCAAAAGTCTCTGAATATACCCTGAGCTACAGGAACAGAGATAAAAAAGTAATTTAACCAGTGTACATCCCAACATACAGCATCATATATCCTTACAGATAGCTTTCATGGTGACACAGAGCTTTACATCATTTAAAGATACTGCTGCCTTCTGGGACTTTTCCTTTCCATAGCTGAAGTGGTTTGAAGTAGCATTCATTCACACACAGTTGTACCAGCTAGCCAGGAAGCATAAAAAAGGGAGTATTTTTATTCAATCTTCTTCTATAAACAGTTGAGAAAAACAGGCTTTGCTCAAAACTATGGATTTTTCAATGCAGAGTGGGTTTTTTAAATCATTATCAGTGACTTTAATTTCTTTCAGAAGCACACTGATTTCAGAGCTTTTTATATCAGCAATTCAGTTCCAATATAAATTTGTATCAACCTTGATGAGGGTATTTTGAAATATCTGTATATCTCATTCAACTCTAGTCAGTGACAAAATAACCCAATTTCCTTTTACTCTGTTGTACCCTGTTTATTAAGCAGCTTGTCTAAACAGCTCTTTCACCATATGTATACATTAAGAATTATCTACTCCATCATCTTTTTCTTCCCTCTTGCTATTGTAGCACTTGTACTATAACTACTAAAGAGGGCTGGGGCCCCTCTTGCATAAAGTTTATCCAGATCCTCAATCACAAACTTGCATATGTGTCAGATAAGGCTCAGTGTAAGTCTATAAAGCAAGAGCCTTTGTGTTTAAGTCTCCACAAAGAAGACTAAGTGAACCCACACTTCTGAGCAGCACAATCACACTTCTCTGATCCCTTATGGACCCTTCACACTCTTAAGTCCTTGGCAAGCTCACCTGTTATTGCAGTCAGTTCACAATATTGAGGGGCTCATGGGACTGGAAGAAAAGCCTCTTACCAACATAAAAACAGGCTCTCGTTTATAAATAATCCACCAATACCTTATCTATGAGATAGCTTTACTATCAATGATTTCTTAACGGATGGACTTTCTGTCTGATCACATGCAGAACCTAAAATATTGCCTCCAACTCATTTTGGCAACCTGGAGGTCACCTTTGTTCTATTGCCCATGAACTGCCAGTGCAGATGAGGTCAAACTTCTTCTGCTAAAGCTCTCCTGTTCAAGTTTTTAGTGTTTCTTTTTTGCAACCTCTGCATTCTAATAGCACATATTCCCTTTGTGTTTTGAGCAGGAAAGACAACATATTAAATCAAACTCCCAACTTTGGAACTTGATAACGTCCCCAAATCACTATTTGTCCTGAACTGCTCCCTCCAAGCAAAACAAACCTTGCCTGAATGAAATCATTTTTCTTGTCTTGCCTGGCATAACAGCATCTATTACTCCCTGCACCTCTGCCCAGACAGGCTTGAAGAAGTGTTCGTGTGACAACTCCTAAAGCACTTACAATGCAACACTTTACAAGAGGCTGTTTTAGCTGTACTTTTGCTCCTGTTAGCACCTAGGTGTTCCATGAAAGTCTCTGAATATTTAAGAGCAGGAAAAGGTTATTTGGTCCTGGGAATTTCAGAAGGTCTATGTGCCAACAGAGAAGTATGAAAGCAGGTTACCTAAGAGCAACCGGAAAATGGGAACCTTGAGTCTTTTTTCCCTACATATTTGGGCTCAAGAATACAACACAAGGGATAGTTTAATAATATTGTATTTACAAAGACAACAGATGATCTTTCTCTATGCACATAAATATATATGATTGACTTGTAAAAAAAAAACCAGCATTCAACCACTGACAGTGGCTTTTTAACCAAACCCAGGACACGTTAGCTGCCACAAAAACATAGAAGTTAAATCTCATTAAGTACAATTTAAAGTTAAGTACTCTTGCCTTGCCTTAAGCACTTCTCAAACTCTCTTTTAGCAATATCTCTATAGAAGGTGTCCTTCATGTCACACATATAAATGCATCAAAGCAAAAAAAAGTTAAGAATAGGTAGTTTCAAATGTAGGGAAAACAGATTCAAATGAAGTTGTGAACACCTCAGTTCAAGCACACCAGGAAGGCACTCTGAGAGAGACATGAAACCAACAGCCAGATTTTTGCTCACATTTGAAGCTGATCAAAGCTAACTGTACAAAGCTATATGTAAGCTAAGTGGCAGAAGATTAAACACCGTCCAGAACAAAAGGAAACGCTCTTTTTTTTTCCTGAGATGCTTTGTCTGACCAGACCTTTATTTCATTAAGCCTTTTTCTATCTTCTAGTTCAATCACATCATTGCCAGAGTAACTCTGTGAGGCTGTGCCTTCCCAGCAGCCTGAAGAGACTGATGCCCTTGTTACAGCTCAGCTGCAAATCATGCATCGCCGACAGCTTTATGATTAGGTGTAAGGGAACGATGAGGAAAAGCAGCTAATATATCCATATTTTAATATGGATCTGAGGTACCTAATGATAACAACATGTTGATTTGAACAGCTACTCGCTTCAATCTTCTAATTTACTGGCTTGATGGAAGAACTAATTTATTTTATGCAAAAATTCCGAGGAAAGTTCCAGAAGACAGCCTGAGAAGCATTCTATAAAAAGATACCTCCTTTCAAATGATTGACACTGCTGCAGCTATCTGCAAGGCATCTCCAACAAATATTGATTATGTTGATGGAAGAGCAATTCATGGGTAACTGCTGCTCCACAGAATACCCCGTTTATAGAATTTTCTATGACACTAAGAAGAAAAACTTTTTGATCAAGTAAGTGACTCAGGAAAAAAAAATATGTGGCTCTGGAGAAAGGGACAGAATCTTTTTCCTGTGTTTGCCTGTTTGATAGAAACATAGAACTGATTATTGAAATATGAATAAAGTAAGTGAATTTTCATAGAAAGTGAAGATGAACGGGGATTTCAGTCCTCCCCCCCCCCGGAATATAAAAGATAAGAATTCCCAAAATTGTCTGGGGGAAAAAGTACAAATTCACATGGGGGGTTTGTTTGATTGTTTGGTGTTTTTTAAGATGAAAGAGGAAGCATGCCCCACCCTTCCAAAAAGGGTATTCAGTAATGGTTTATGTGGATGTTCCAGTGTAGTTTTTGTCACAGGAAGGGAGAGGTAAAGCACACCAAGGCCTCATTGTCTCAGTACAAAATATGGCAAATCCAGAGCTCACAGGATCACAGCTCCACAACTGTTCATTTCCATCCACCCCACTGTGGACAGCAAAGTGGGACCAGAAGCAATTGCTCTCTTTCATGGAGAAAGAAGAAATACATTTGAGCAGATTAAGGGACAGGGTCTAAAAAATGAAATTCCAAAAATGTGATACAAAACCAAGATATTCCTTTTTTTTTTTCCTTTTGTCATTCCATTAGCACTTGGATGAGTTCCCAGCCTTGTTTTTGTAATTACCCCATGCACTAAAGCAGTGAATGGGCACAGGAGGGTGAGAAGGGTTGTGAGGAGAGGCACTTCAGGAAAAACATTTAAAAAGGGAAACTCAGGGGTGAGGGAAAAGTGTGAGAAATGGCCCTGTGACTTGACAGACACAGTAAGGGACAAGACAAGGCTCAGCAGGGGGTTCCCCTGTGGACCAGGCTGCTGTAAGGGAGAGAGTGAAGGAGCTGCACAGATAAACCATCGTGTTTCCTGCTCTCCTTCCTCCCTGGCAGGGAAGTTAATGCTTTAATCTGCCCTTTTTTCTCACCCTACAAATCTATTCTCATTGGAAACACCTTCATTTCCCCATGTTGAGCCTGTTTTGCCCATGACAGAAACGGGTACATTGTCTCCCTGTCCTTGTTTTGAGCCAGGAGCTTTTTTACCATCCTTTTTTCCCCTGTTCTGCTGAGGAGGAGGGTGAGAGAGCAGCGAGGTGGGTGCTGTGCAGGTGGCCAAGGCTGCCCACCACACACAGACTGCACTTATGCTTTGGAGAAAAAGGAACCTTAGATCCATAGGAAGCCAAAAAGTTAGGAGAGAAGCATTTAAATGCCAACCACAGTGGAAGAGCTCTCTACCTGCACAGATGTGTGACCCAAAATAACCTTATCAGCCCACCACCCTCAGGCACGACTCATTTAGGTGTCCATCTCACATACTGCTTGAAAATGTTGCTGCTGTTCAAGCTTCCAAAAAATTTAATTTGTTGGGGGTGTTTTGTGGGTTTGGTTTTGGTTTTGTGTTATGTTTTGGTTTTTTTCTTGATAAAGAGCGTCTTCAGATTTGTCAAGAAGACTAGTAAGTCACAGCTTCTAAGAATGAAGAAAAGTAGGAAATCTTTCAAACAAACTTCATTTTAACATCTGTACTACATCTTTTGAAAATGGAAATTTAATCTACACTTAGAATGATGTGCTGAGAATCCATGAGAGTGGTTTACATTTTATTTATTTTGTTTTGACTTTTTTTTTCCCCGCCACTGAGAAAGGGAGCCATGGTAAGGGTAAAGTCTGAGTACCTCCTTTTGGTCAGTTAGGTTCCTTAAGACTGTTTAAACAATATTTTACACAAGATTACAGTTGTCATGTACATAACTACTCTTTAATGTGAATTTCAAAGCTTTTAACATTTGTCTTGTTTCAGAATTCAGTAATAAAACTCCCACTGATAGCACCATCAGCATAGCTAGCACAGCAACAGCCAAGGCTTAAAACATCTGTTCTTACTTATCCAGAAGTTAATTTTCTATCATAGTGTAAAGAAATTACAACTGACAATAAAAGTACCTTTTCTAAAGAATAAATCAATAACTCCATGAGCCCTGATTTACTTCCAGTGACAGTGACCACTATCTCTCTTCTTTGAAAGGCAGCAACAAGTTGAGCAGAAGGTATAAATGCCTCACCCAGCTGTGTAACCCTGAACATACAGATGGGGGACAGCCCTCAGAGCTGTCCCTTTTGGGAACAATTTTGACATGCACCCAAAGCCAATAAGGGCAATTTGCAGTGAATTAATTTTATTGCCAGTAATTGCATTTTAAAGTAAAGTTATTAACACTAAATTGTACCTAAAAACGAGGCACATGTGCAAGACAAGACCTGAATGCTTCCTGGAAGAGACAAGTATTTTTCCTTCCTTCCTCACTATTCATAACTCAGACAATAAGACTATTCCTCTGAGAAAACAAACAAACAAACAAAAAGTAATCCAGCAGCCTTTATAAGCCCTTTATTAAAAATGTAAATTGAAACTCGACTGCCTATGTAACCTTTACCTCCCACTACTAAAGTCTCTGTCAAGCTGCTGTCTGATGGAATAACCAAAAGGCTTGCTTCTCATTTACTGGGTGACTGACTAGCTCCCAGTCATTAGAAATGCAGTGTTGGGGAGGGGGGGTGTTGTTGGGGGATTTTGTTGTTGTTAGATTTTGTTTTTTTCTTTTTAAGCAATGCAGACTGATAGATATGTCAGCCACACTAGAGAGCAAACTCTCAAAGTAACGCTTGCATGACTGTTTCAAATTTAATTTTAATTAATTGTCTACAGCATAGTTCCTTAGGATGACAGTATGCATAAAATATAAAGCATTCTTCTCACACAGTTCTTTATAAAGAAAGTATCACACACCAGTGAAAGCATCAAGTCTCAGAGTCATGCTCAAAGCTTGGAATATTTCTCTTAGAGGTAACATGGTGCTCAGGAGTTTATTCCCTATAAAATGCAAACCCAAGAAATAAAGCACATCATCGGTTCTTTGGTTTATATATTTCAGCTTGAGGTTATGCTGTCCCTGGGCAAAAATCATGTTACATTGTGCACAGGCTCTGGCAGAATAGCAAGAGCTTTTGTATTTGATTTGATGTTTTAATGGATAATTAATCCAGATCAGATGTTTTAAAGCAAGGAACACTTATTTCAGCTGTGTACTTGACCTGTTGACAAGACACTATTCTAACTAGATTTCCTTGGAATAAAGTCAGCCTGCTGTGCTGACACATACAGAAATCCAAACTTTCTGCCTTCAAAGTTGCATTTTAGCTTTTAGTTTTTAAATATTACTTCTAAAACATTGTTACGCATATGAATATAATAGCTAAAACTATCACAAAGCAAACTTTACAAACATTCAAAAACTTAAATCATACTGTTAGTATGAAGATGCCAGGAAAATGACAATGCTTTTCTGAAGAAAAACATTGTCTTGTTTTACATTTTTCTAATCTGCAAAAGAATACAGCTGTATAGCATGACTTGAGGGTAGAAAAGCTGTGAAACAGAGGCTTGGGTTTTTTTAATCAGTAAAATATATTATATATTATAAATTGATGTTAGAAATGTATTTTTAAGGGTGATCACAATGAAGCAAAGATATTTTGGTTAAAGAGCTTGGGATTTACTCCACTGGAGATATAGAAAACAAACACTGGCTGTATTGGACACTTTACGTGGCAAGTTATTAAGATGGGGATAAAACAGTGAGAAAAGGCAAAGCAATTAATTTGCAGTCAACTTCTTCTCTTTGCTAATATGCATCTGTGAAAGGAAAGAGGACAAAGGAGGAGGACAGACATTCAGAGGCAAATACTGCATGTGAAAATGCCCTGGGAAACAGACTGCCTTCATTGTAAGGAGAGCTCCTACTACAAGAAAACTTTCTTCCTTGGCTGGGCTCCTCCATATGAAAACGTGACAAGAAGTAGATAAACGTGTACAAATGATGTTTGACATGACTGAGTTGCAAGTCATTCTCTGTAGGATATCAAGGAGGGAAAAAAAACCCCATGGTCTTCATCTGTTTTAAAAGTAGGACACTGTGCCCTATTCAAACCACACAAAAAGAATAGAGAGGATAAATTGCCCAGTTGGTCTATATGAAATAAATGTCAACTGATATCATTAATAGCCAGTGCTTTAAGGGTGCTCCTTGAATAACTAAAAGTTTCAATGTTATATAATAGTGCTTCTGAACTAAAAGGTTTTGAGATTCTTATATCACTGTATTTCCTTTATGCATTCAGCAGTTTTTAATTTAGACTTCAACTATCTTTCTTAGTATTGTCAAAGTGGTTAGAAAAAAGTGACTACTTAAAGTCCAAAAGCATCAGGAGGCTTTCTGAGTTTTTGGGGTTTTGTTCCACATTTAGAACCCTGTATCTTAAGAGAGTTCACTTGCCTTTAATATCTTCTAAAAAGATGAAGTTTTTCACAGCCTAGAAGTACTTCTGAATGTAAACTGGGGTTCAGAAAATAATGAAATTGAAACAAATTCCTTGAAAACACAAAACAAAAAACCCTCCAAGAAGTCATGAAAGCACTTTCTTTTTCCCTGTTACGCCACTTGCAAGAGCTGAAGAACTCAGTATTTACAAATACAGATGCTTATTTAAGCAGACAAAGTAGGAATGATATAAGTGTTTTAAAAATTCAACTTTCACAATGTAAAAAACCCCCACAAACCATCCAAACCCCCCAAATATATGATAAATACCAATTTTAGCTCCTCAAACATTCATGTAATATCTGATTTCAGACATTTTTTCCCCTCATTTTTTTTTCCAGAAGCGGCAAGTACGTTTGTTTTACTTATTCAGATACATTCGTTCTACATTTCATAAGATTTCAGGACATTTATTCCAGAGTTATTCTAGAAAAAAAAATGTTCTGATTTCTCCTTCTTTCAGTCAGTAATACTTTCCTGAAAGAGCTCTCTATGAAAAACAGTGCAAGAATCACGATTTAATTTTTTAATTACCTAGTTCTGCCTTCAAAAAAAAGATATTGTATTAGAAGACATATTCCACATGGGTTAACGTTCTTGAATCAGGGAAATTCAATTATGATTTTGAAATAACATTTGCAGTGTGTTCCACTAAACCATGCAAAAGCATCTCAAATGTTTTTAAGCCTGACTTGTTTCTCTGTTACAATTCACCTTTAGCTACTTGTTTATTAACATGTTGTCTGATGGGGTACATTTTCCCTGGAAAATACATACTGATGGATGCCCTACACAAAGAACACCTCATGGAAAAAGGTGCCACCTGAAAGTCATGCCCTACTGCCTCTTAGAAATGTAGAGCATCTTCTCCTTTATACCTAGACACCATATTTGCTCTATTTTATTTATTTGCCTAAATTTCAGTTCAATGTCACTATTTCTCACAATTTAAGGCAGTAAGATGGTCTTAATGCCAGTACAGAAATTAAGAGAGCAAGCTACAATGATGGGCAGAGCAGTCCTGGTTATGAATTCCTTCAGAAATATCTGGTAACAAACAGAGACAGAAATAATCACATTTTCACAGAGGAAGAAGAAGGTAGCCAGGAACTGTGAAAAATAAAGAAAAGGGATCTCAGTCATGGCAGCTCTGAAGATGGGCAGTGCTGTCAATATTTTGGCCTCTAAGGTGAAAGTCTGAATCTTATCCCTCCCATCAGAGAGCAGCTGAACAGCTGTTTTGAAGACAGCCCCAGCAAATTAAGATGTTAGTCCCTGCCAGCAGCTAAACCACCAAAAGAGACTGCACTGAAGACAGCCAGGTTATTTTAAATTGACACTTCAGGTATGCTATGCTCATCTGTTTCATTTTTGAATCAAATCAGATTAGAAACATTCAAACAAGGTGTTAAGAGTAATTTGGCTGCTCAGAGAGCATAATCCAGCTCAGTAGCAGAAATGAAGGACTACTCCAACTGCAAACAAATTCTGTAAGCCTTCAGAAATGGAAAATAAAAACAAACATGCTGAGTGTGGAAATTTTCCCTGAGCAAGGCGTGTAGCCTTACTGGAGAGGAGAACACACAAGAGAATATTATTCCTGAAATCCTGACTCTAAAACCATTTTACTTAATGATGGTAGAGGCCTCTGGGATTGCATCCTAGAAATCCCTCCTAAGTCTGGTCACCCAAGAACTTCTTTTCATTAAGTGAGAGTAAGGTCACTCTTTTATTAAAAACATTGCCAGAGAAAAATCTGTTGACTCTGATTTGAATGCAATAGTAGGGAACTTTTCAGGATGTGAAAGATACGATCTGCTTGTCTCTATTGTCCAAGTGGAATAGGCTGCTCAGCACTTTTTCCAAGCTTGAAAAACTGCAGGGATGGAGAGCACACAACATCCCCACACAATCCATTTCACTGCTTTCATAGAGTCATTGTGAAAAAGTGATGTTCTTACCTCCAATTCCTGTACTCAAGGAGAAGGGAGGCATGGCAGGAATCGTACGTTGTCACCCTGCAGCGAGTACCCCCAAGAGAAAGTGGTAACTACAGCTATATGCTATATAAATTATAAGACTAATAAACTTATTCAGGATAAATGAAGAGAAGAATTCTGAATTTTCAGAGCCTGAACAAGGCAGAAGCACAAACCAAGAACAAGGCTGTTCAGCCCTACTATTCTGAGACAACTTCCAGAGACAGCTCTTCACATGCCTAGGAAAGCACACACAAAAAACTCTGTAGCCTTTAGATTATCACCTTTGGGTCATGCTGAGCAGTGCTGTCAATATCTACCTGTCCTACCTGCCTCCTGTGCCAGTCACTGCTGGTTGTGTTCAGAAAACTTCCTGAAGATGCCTCACTTAACAGCAGGATTGCTGGGGAGGTTTTGCAGATTCGGCCCTCTGTAGCTCACGGTTAATTTCAGCCTCCAGGTTTCTGGGAGTTTTGTATTATTCTATGAAAATTTGTCATTTACATAAACCCTTTAAATATCTTTTGTTCATAGTTCAAAATCCATGCTCTGAGATGGAGTAAATTTTGCAGACATACTGAGAATAACCAATATCACAACTTTTAGATTCTTATGACAAGGGTACAGAAACTACAAATTTGCCTTATGTTACACCTGGTGCAAATGTGTGGGTAGAAATGTTATTTAGGTACTTAAAATAAGGAGTTCAAGCAAAAGCATACCATCTCACAAGAATCTTTCTTGTATCCTTTCTCAGCAATTTGTCTAAATGGAATAAATTTTCTCCTTTTATGTTTATGCTTTTCTCACAGAGCTGCTTTGATGTAGAGGACACTGATAAGAATGGTAGATGATATTTTATTTGCACACTGGATGGAGTGAGAAAATGCTTTCAAGATTTGTAAGTATTATTCACATTTTACAAGGAAGAGTTTTAAATCTTTAGAGAGATTACATGATTTCCCAAAGTCTCATAGTGAGATAATGGTTGAAACAAGAACAGAGCGACATTACTTCATCCAGTATCCCCAGTTCTAACCTATCCTCGGATTTAACTCTTAGCCATTTAATATTGGATATTAAAAGTTAACAGGCTCAGAGAGTACTGACCAAGTTCCTGGAACAGAATCCAATGAAGATGACTTGATACATAGAAACCATTCCTGGATGAGGAAGGGTCAGAGACACAAAGGACTGGGAGACAAGGAAAGGACTCAGGTCTTCATCAGTATTTATATTCTCCCCTATCCTCCTCCTTTTGGATGTTGCTGGATAAAAAGCACTGGATGAGATGGATCTTTGGCCTGACTGGTACAGCCATTTATAATTTACCTTCAGTCTGTATGTTAAATTGGCTAAATCACTAAATCACCAACAAAGGAGATAGTGGTGTAGAAACAACACAGTGGGAACACTTGGCCATTGGGAAACTGCAAGAGGCCAACTGTTTAAAGTGTTTTGCCTCCGATTCCTAGACTTTTGAAGTTACTATAACAACGCACCAGCACCACCTAAAAATGTTTTCTCTCCTTTCTTTCTTATATATGGCCAAGAATAAAGTGTTTTAGAAAATCTGATCTAATTGAAGAACCTCTGAGCAAAGAATAATGTTGACCAAAGCTGGCACAAGTTGGCAATCGCACAGAGACAGGGCTGCATTGCATTCCTTGGTCACTTAATTTTCATAAAGGAGTTTTAGCCTTGGCTTCTATTTCCCAGGATCCTCAACAACACTGGAGATTTCTACCTAGACACAGAGGAATTCACTGATGGACATTTTTGGACAGTATAGAAACAGTATCTTCACTCAGTAGCACAGGGAAAGCTTGGAGCCAAGAATGGCCTGGAATAACAACTCCATAGGGACAGGATTTGCATCTTAACAAGAGCATAAATGATTGCAGCAGCTTTGCCTTCAGAGTGGCCAGTTTCAGCCTCTGAGGAACAGGATGTTACTCTACAAATCTGATTACACGTGTGTTGTATCAATACGCCATAGATGGCAATGTTCTGCTGTTTAGGGAAATGAAGATGCTATTGAGTGTTTAATCTGATTATTTTATGGTGTTTTAAATAGAACTCCACTCTTGCAATGTTCCAATAAACAGCTTTTCTGATCCTACTGGAAATGGGAGGAGGAAAGACATGAGAGGCTGCCTACATTATTAAACTGTTATGGGAGCTGCAATGAATTGCCAGAATACAAATAGTATTTTCCTTCTTCCTAGCCCTTTTCTAATATCCAGTCTCAGCTATACATTTGTCTAAGCTCTGTAGTTTGATGACAGGCATATAACTCATATAGATGGAGGAAGCCACAATGCTAGAGTAGACACAATGCTGACCTTCCCATAGGATACTTTGTTCTTATACTCGTGACAATCTTACTTGTTATTATGTACTACCTTAACCTATTGACCATGAAGAACTTCCACGTAGTCTATACAGATAAATCAACCGATGCTTTAAGGGGAGTTTTGCTACAATATTATTTTATAATAAAAACCTCTAACTGCACATAGTACACAAAGCACTGAGGCTAATCTGTTAAAAACAAAGAGAAAAAAATAGGCAATGAAATAGGCTACAGTCCTAACACTTGTTGTAAAGGTCATGTGTTTATTTAAAAAAAAAAAAATACACTGCCCTTGCCTCCTGCCCTGATACCGATCTACCCTCAGAACTGAAAAACAGATTTTTAAGACATCTTACTTGATGTTCTACTGGTTGTGTTATGTATTCAGAGCAGATAGTCTGAAGCATAGAACAAAGGCTGCATAATTTGAACTTTAACTCATACTTCACAGGTCGATGCCTCACTCAGCCTGCAAGGAAAAGCAATTATTGCACTCAAGCTAACAATATTATAAAAGGAGGTCAGTGACACAGCATTTCATTGACGAAAAGATGTGCAGTAAAAAAAAAAAAAAAAAGAAAAATAATTAATTTTCTTTAAAGCACTATGATTTCACCTCCCTGACTGAAGAACTGTTCAAAAGTGTAAAGGAACACACTGACATGACATTAGTTGCTTGAAATCTTACTCTGAAGTAATTTTGGAATACAGTTATAGCAAATGATTGAGCTTTTCTCTTCATTATTTAGATATCACTTTTCCCCCCTCTATGTTGTTAAATACTTTCTTAAAAAAAACAATGGTAGCTTCAAAACAGATAGTAAGGCTGATCTGCTCCGAAGCAATGTTCATTTAAAGTAATCCTATACAATTTTGCTTGCTTCTGTTTATAACAGTGGCTGCTTTCATTCTTGGAAACAATTGCTGATCCTTTTTTGAACAGGTAAATTGCTCCAGTGAGTGACAAGTTAGTCCTCTTCCTGTGAGACTGGAAGCTGTCCCTTCAATCAAAACTAAGCTGGTTGGAAATAACTGATTTTATGCCTCACCAAGTTTGGTTTTGCCTGAATACAAGAGGACATTATCTTAGTGCCTGCCACAGCTACAGGAAAAGGCCGTATGTGACTGAAGTACAAAGTGCCAGGACCTGCCGCTTAATAAGGGGAACAGGGAAAGGACAGAAATGTCCTTTCAACAACCCACCTACGTTGTGGGGGCAACGACTCCAAAAAGACAGCACAAAAATTTTGTTATTGGTATAAATAAGCATCCCCCAGCCATTCCCATGTGACGTTTTTTTCCTTGGAGTCCTGGAATTGAAGCATGTACTAGAAACATTTAAGGGTTGAGGAAATATTTGACATAATGTTAGATAGGGGAAAGAACTCTCACTCACAACTCCCCAGCTTGCTCTCATTTTGCATTTTCACCTGTTAATCAGAGTGAGGATCAAAACACTTAATTGAGGCCTTTGAAAAAAAATCAACTTGTAACCCAAGGCATTTGCTCACACTTAGCCAAGCCTGCCCCACTCTCCCATAAAGCACTGCTTTGTTTATCAGAACAGACTAATTAGTTTCTAACTTGTGCTGTGTTCAGCTCTGAGTGAAGCAAAGTAGCTGGAGAACTGCTAGAGGCACACTGGAGCAAAAGGAAAAGAGGCTGGAGCAGTTATACAAATCCATCCACTGTGGGAAAAGGACAGTTTAAGCCAGTAAATGCAGTATCAGACAGTGCTTGACCTTTGAAACTGTGTGTCAGTCTCGGTGGGAAAACAAATATACCACTTGTCATTAACAGGCATCCCTTCTACATGTGAACAGCAGGCTATTGTGTTCCATAAAAAAAAGCAATGTCCTCAACATCTTACATTAATCCTCCTTTGGGGCCCAGGGGGTGGGGGGCACAAAAAAGAAGTCCCCAAAAAGACCAAAGCTGTAATTGTTTCATTAAAAAAAATAAAAATTCACTGTAAAGACTTCAGTTTTAGCTTCTAGATTCCAGGAGACTCTAAAACCAAGTGTCCTTGCAATATCCAAACTTACTAATATATGCACATAATCATCTTAAAGTTGTGAGGGTGAAACAAGAATAGCTGGGAACCAAGCAATGCAATGCAGCAGCCTGTGCAAGAACAGCTTAGAAAAGCTGTGTAAAGTGTGAGATTGTCCTCAGACGCCTTCCCCTCACACATTTTAAATCTAAGAATTTGTAGCTAATGATCAACAGCACAAGTGATAATTTAATTTGCAATATTGTCTTGGCAGGTCAGAAACTGCACGTGAATCGCTTCAGAAGAACTGGCCTAAGGTGAGAAAGCTACTCCAACTCTAATCCATCTGCAGAAGCACGTTTAGACACTGAATTGACTCTTCCATTTTTAGATGACACCGAAAGCTATGTCGATGTCAGGATGACTAATCATGTTGTATTATTAATCTAGCATTTAAAAAAATCTTTTACCTGCATCCCGATAAGAAAACTACTTTAAAAATATTATATTAACCAACATGCCCCTGTTGTCTTATCATAGGAAATAAAGCAGTTTACTTCTGAAATCAAGCATAAAATGTGAGTGTCTCAAATGATTAGTTGCCTGTATATAAAATGGAACAAATGTCTATTTATATTACTTGATGGGTTATATGTATGCACTGCAGAAACCACACTAAGAAATAAAATAAAATCAAATCAGAAAGTGACAGCTCTTGAAATTGTCTTATCTCACAAATCCTAACTGCAGGCAGGCCAATCTGCTTAATCTAGAACCATCCAAAGTGAGTGTCTTTCTTAGATGCCTCTGTATCAGGTAAACTAATGATGATACCCTTGTAAGAGCATTGTTCCTGCAATAAAACACATGGGGGGAAACAAACCTTATGTCCATTTTTCACAACAGTCTCAAAGAGAATAACAGAGATAAAAATCTGCCTCAGTACACAGATGTGATCCTCTTACTGTTCTGGTTTGTGTAACTACAGTTTCTGCAGCGTTTTGTGTCAGGGGGTTCCTTGACTGGCAATGTTCATTAAGAGACTTTATATCAAGGCACTGATGTACTCCATCTGTTTTGAACATACTGCCAGTGTAAATCAGCTTAAAGCAAGTTTATACACCCCTCACAAGATTAGAAGAATCCTCATTTGGCATAAAAACATCAGTTCTCAAGTGGTCCGTTTTCAGGGTTGGAAAGCAACTCAGAAAAAAGGGCAAACAGATGATTCCAGAGTGCCAATGAATTGCCTTCCACACACAAGTCTCTAGTAGCTGTGAGTCAGTGCACCTACACAGCTGATATTCCAGTGAAGATGATGTTAAGGTAGTTTTAGTCTTTGTCCTCAGTAATCCATGATATCTAAACTACTGCCCTCTTTGAATTATATAAACCACCCATAAAAAAAAGAGGTTTCATGTCTATAATGTCTAATTTTTGCCCATTTACAAATCTAGTTAAATCACAGCACAGCACCATACAAATCAAAACCTAGCATAAAAATACATATCACAAGCAAAGACTCTACTTTGAATTAGATGAATTACCAGATCTAATTTTCTACCCTTTAATCACTTGAATTTAAACTGAGACTTAAAGCAAAGCATGCAGAAAGAAGATCCATGTGAAATTGTATGCTTTCATTCAAATCTACTACAGAAACAAAACACTCTAAGGAGTGGTACAAAGGACAAAGACTACACCTTCAACAGGCAAGGTAAAGGACTCATGTCCACTTTCAATAAATACTTATAAGATCTGGTTTTAATTTTTTTTTAAAAATGAAGAATTATTAAAGACTCACTAAATTGCTATTAAAGGTTTAGGAACTAAAGATGTGAGCATCTTTTTTTCCTATCCTCATTAAATTTAAGTCCAATGAGACTGTGTGTTCATCAATGCAGAAAAATGTATTGAAATAAATAGTCTTCATAAAAATAGCTCTGTTGGATTGGTGGATGGAGTATGCATGGCAGAAAATAGTCCAAATACTTCTTTCCAGATTTCTGCATCTAAATATAGGTTTCAGTTTCTAAATTACGAGATTTTTAAGGAGGAAGGTGTCCTGTCTGCCTCCAATATTTCTGGATCATATCAGACTTACTCCAATATCTTTCGATACATATAAAAGTAAACTGGAAAGATGTATTATTTAATTCAAGCTGAAAATAACAGCAGGTATTTAAAGGGAAAGAAAAAGGCATCTGCTTCTCACACTGGAGCAGAGCAGTGGTGCATGTTTTACCTTCTCCCACCTGCTGTAGACACAGAAGGTCAACATTCACTTCTCAAACCTCCAGTCCACATGGATACAAAGGGCAATACTTTACCCTGCACTTCTAAACAGCACAGCCATGTCCTGTTTTGCAAGTAAGCAATTTACCCCAATTTCAAGCATCTACTAATTAAAGTTTCCAATATAGATTTTCCTTCAAGGAAAAGCTTCATGCATCTACTCCACTGCTGCTTACAGAATTCTAATTTATGCTTCAGGATGAGACCACAAAACATAATGATCCATTTTGGTTTTAAATCCAGGTCTATTCTCTGTTCATCCTCCTTTTATAGATGAGATTTTATTAGATTTTTTTCTAAAATCAATTTTGAATTATCCTTTTTTATATTTTTCAGGTTTGTATATTTGCTAATAAGATTAATGTGACTAAGATGATTAATAATGTAAAACAGTTCTCATCTCTGATAGGAGGAATGAACAGCAGAGCCCCATCAAGAGACATTCTTAGTTTCCATGTGAGGCCTCAAATAAGTATTACTTAAGCATGGAGCTCTCTGAACGGGGATAAATTCCATTGTAGGCAACAGACTTAATTTTATAGGGTTTTTTCCCCCTGCCTATATCTAGATTTACTTTCCCCCTCCCTTATCTCACCCTGTTTTCTGCAGAACATCTTCCAAGAGACCTCAGGAAAACCCTCTGCTTATACCCATGTCTGAACCAAACTCCAATTTTCTAATAGCTTGAACAATGTTTTCATAAGGTGTTTTATGGCCGCTGATACCCCATAAACAACTCTGGCTTCTTTTACTTTGCTAGAATAAATCAGTTTCATGTCTGCAGAACTGAACTGTAAATTTGTGCAACCCTTTCTTTAGTGATACACAAAACTGAATCCAACTGCTGAAACTTGGAGCTGCATAAAATGCAGTGACCGGGAAGAGATTCAATGCTTCTCAAACTTACAGCTGATATAGTCTAAATCTGAGTTTAATGTCTGAAAGGATCCCAAAGAATTCAATGAAAGTGCAGCTAACAAAGGAAACGGCAAACTCTGCACAACTTTCTGCCAAAAACTATACAAAACTTTGGGTTTAATACAAGGTCAAGATAAAAATGGGATTTAGTGAATTTTTTACCAACCTGCTTATACCCTGTCTCAGTTAAAAGAGAGAGGAAAGGAGAACAAGGACACAAAAAGCATCCACAATAACCTCACAGGGCAGATCACCTGGGATAGAGAGCTCTTAGCATCACACAGTCACGATCCACTAGACCTGGAAACACTTAAAAGAAAAAGGGATGGTGGCAGCTCTTCCCTGGGGATGACACCTGAGAAGAGTAACAGGGCAGGGCAGGTTGTGCCATACCCACAACAAAGAACTTGCATCAGAAAGCCATCCAAAATGCAGGAGATATTCCTCTTTTCGAACTGATGACAAATGCTGTAACAAACTTGTTCAGTGGAAGTGTCACCCACAGAAAGCCCTGGATTCCCACAATCTGCCCAGAATACCAAACAGCTCAGACTTGAGTCCCTCAGAGTAACAGCTCTGTCAAGCGAGTGGCCAGGTTTGTAAGAGGCTCAGCTGAAGCTGCTGCCATCTCCTGCCATTTGTGTTCTCATCCATGGGGTTTTAACACTCCTTGCTCTGCTGAGCCCTGAGCCAGGAATCAGCATTAAACTCCACACCTACAGAAAGACCAAGTGCAGAACTGATAAAATAGCAAAGTGGTGCATGAATCCAGGCTTTCAGTGTGCACCCTGGCTGTTTCACGTGCTTCACACAGCTTGTTTAGATCACCAACATTTGCCAGATCAGAAGCAGAACCTTCAGGGAAAACTTCCGCTCTGAAATAATGCTGAGTAGGACTCATTCCTGAGCCAGGAACTTATGGTCTTTTCTGGTTTTACAATTTCTTTAGCAAGGTCGGAGTGAATCAATGAGAAACCAGAGTTACATTTTAAGGTTAGAATAAATATGCCAGTTACTGATCCCCTGGCCTGAATCCACACACACACAAACACCCTGTGATGTGAATAAACAGCTGCAAATAAAGCTTTGCCTTTTGAGGAATCTGCACTTCAAACCTTGGAGCAGTTTCTCTGAGCGTGGCATCAGCACCTGGAGTTGTGGACTAGCAAGCACAACACTTTTCAGGTTCTGTGTGTCTCAGCTCAGCAAACACAGGGGGAGGATGAAACTAGGATATACTGCAAAGGAGACAAACAGAAAAACAAGTGCACAGTTGCAAAGGGAAGAACGATTGGAAAGAAAGTTACAGAAATGGAAATGATAAGCACATGAATGGAAAGGAGAAAATCAAACTTTGGGACTGTAAAAGTGCTTCAAGATCCTTAGATAATATAAAATGTTATAAGATTTACGAAGTAAGTTAAGCAATTCTCCCTATGTTTGCTCCCTCTTCCACTCCTTCCCAATTGACATTTCTGCTGATGTATCCTCGCCTTGGCCACTAAGTGTTTTACTGGACAATTTTTTCCTCTTTTCCTCCATTTTTTTCTCCTTTTTTTTATTCCCCCTCTCTTTGACTTGGTGGGTTGAATACCATAAAATTTTGACATATTAGATACCACACATAAGTACACATGCACGCATGCCATATTGGGTAAAAATCCATGAAAAAGCCTACCACTTACATTATAGAAATAACTTTTCAGCTCATTCCCAAGTATGTCACTGATAAAATCGAATACACAGGCACACTTTATTGTTTCACTCAGCTCAGTGATTTGGGTGAACAGTTCCACCTTTTTTTTTTTTTTTAAACTTTGGACCTGTTCCATAAATAGTGGCTATGGAGAACACAAAAACTGAGGAATGTTCATACATCTGCCTTCAACTTATAGTGAAAAAGGACTATCAGTTTCTTCATCTTTCTTATTCTAACTCAGCACTGTTTAATCTCAGAGTTTTTTCAACAGCTGATAATGATAGTGAACATACTTTGCTATGAAGTTCTCAGCTACAGTTTCTTCAAGGTCATTCACAGTGTTTTACTGAATCACATTTAGTAATGGCTGATTAGTACAGTGTAGAGTTGATTCCTGCTAGATCAGTTTCTAAAATGGTCCAGCAAGCCATCACAGGCAAGAAGACGCCTTCTAGAGCAGGCTCCTATTAAAATCAAAACAATACAATCCTAGCCCCATACTTATATGAAATTACATTTCAGCTTATGAAAAAGAATGACTTTGCAGATCAGTTACTTACAAGGGTTTCATTCCCCAAAGCTGCGCCATTCTGTGTTCTGCTGCCACCAGACCATAAATAAAATCCCTCATCTCTTATAATTGAACTCAAAAATTCTCTGCCTAAATGTGATCTTTTTATACCTTATTCTCAAGTGGACTGCGAATTAAGTTATCTTAGGGCTCAGCTTGGGTTCAATCAAACCCAAACTTCAAGGGCTGTATTTAAGCAGTACTGTGATTTAAAAGCTCATGGAGAAAGAGAATCAAAATCATCTCTGGCATTTGCAATTTTCCTGACATCATAGCTTGCAGACATGTACAGGCCTAAAAGCTCTGGCATCATTTATTTAAACTCTGGGGATGAAAATCTAAACAGTATTTTTTGAGAAAAATTTGATTCAATACATTTTTTTCTAGTATGAATGGCAGCTTGAAAATAGAGGTTATTCAAAAAATATAGGAATACTGAAATGAAACCAGTTCATTTTACTGGGGTGGTTTTTGCAAGCTTAAGAGAATGGAAAGATTATTTTTTTCAGCAGGATGTAGACTTATTCATTGCAAAGAATTGCAGCAGGAAGGAAGCACTCAGTAAGCATCCCACTCAAGATGGCAACTGTGTCTCAGTAATACATCATTCCTACCTGCAAAGCCACAACAAAACAGTACAAAAAAGTGTTTTGGCCACTCTAAAGTATAAGAAGCTTCATTCTTCCTTACAAACAGCTCAACAGCACAGAAAAGGTCTCGCCAATAAGAAACAACCCACCTCTGGAATCCAAGGAAACAAATGAAGAGGAAGACATGGCACAATCACAGCATTAAGTTTTTTTGGGTTTTTTTTTCATTCCACAAGAAATTTCTTTCCAGTAGAAAACTCTTTACCTGAGTTTAAAAAAAAAAGCACAAGGAAAACTGCTTCCTTAAAAATCCACATATCCACTTTGTTACTTGCTTGTTATTCCCTTCATTTTTATGCTCGATTGGAAATTTTGTCCTGTATAAAGGACGAGGCTGTTTCTGGCCACAACCTGTCTTAGAATTCTGCAGAGACTCAAACCCTTCCTGTCTTGTCATAGTAATGGCAAAGCATCACAGTTTGATGCTGATGGGAAGAGACAAATTCTGTCTACAGAAACATAACTGACTGCACTGTTTTCAAAGAAACTTGGTGTGCTTGGCTTATGTGACAAGTCTTTGGTAGTGGGGGCTGCAGGGATGACCTCGGTGAGAACACATCAGGAGCTGCCACTGGACAGAGCCTGTCCCATCTGGCTCCAAAGTAGACAGCTGGCTGAAGCTGAGCCCAACAACTACATTGGTAGTGCCTCTGTGCTAACATCTTTAGGAAGGAGAAAAACTGCTGTGTAGAAGTTTTAAGAGAGAGGCACAATGCTACCAACACCAAGGTCAGTGAAGAAAGGAGGTGGGGGCATCACTCCACGTGCAGGAGCAGAAACTCCCTGGCAGCCAGCCCATGGAGAAGACCATAGGGAAAACAGGTTGTCCCCCTATAGCTCATGGAGGCCCACGGTGGAGCAGATATCACCTGCAGCCCGTGGAGGACCCCAAGCCAGAGCAGGTGGATATGACTCCAAGGAAGCTGCAGCCTGTGAAGAGCCTTCATGGGAACAGGTTTTTGGCAGGAAAGGAGCCCAAAAGGAGCAGGTTTTCAAGCAGGAAATCAGGCCTCTGGAGGGACCCATGCAGAAGCACTTCCTAAAGACTACAGCCTGTGGGAAGGACTCACAGTGGAAAAGGGGAAAAGCATGGGAAAGGAAAAAGAGGGACAACATCTAATACGTGAAGCAAAACCCCTATTCACCATTCCACATGCAGTGCTTGGTGTTAGGGAAGGAGCAAACAGAAAAGGCAGGAATAAAGGAGTCAAATCGACCCTGGGACTTCAAACATCATGTTTAGATTCACAAGAGAAATATAAGATGTGCCAATCCCTTCACTCAGAGGTGTGCTGGCACTGCAGCACAGGTACAGCATGGAGTCTGTGACACTCATCTTGGACTAAAAATTGGCAGTAGCTTTGACTGTGCTTAAAACACTGACACACTGTGCATTTCAGTTACAAAGAGCTGGTTAAATACAAATTGAGCCCAGTTTCCTAAGGAAAATAAGTTTTGCATGCTCACTACCATGGACATACAAGCAGACACACTTCTTTGCGTCTAGTAAACAGTCACCTACGTTTTCTGGGAAAGAGCATGTGAATAAAAAAGAATGTGGGGAAAAAAGTGAAAAAAAAACAAAACAGAAAAAATATTTTTCAAAGCAATTGAAGCTGTTCTGTTTTTCGAACACAAAGCATTAGGTGAAGTCACCATTTGCACTTTTCCCTCACTGGCATTGCCAGGAGTCCTGTCATAAACTGTTTTGCAGGAGGAGAAGCAAACAGACACACAAAAAAATATCCCCAAAACTCAGATCTAGAGCATGTCTGGAATGAGCTGAGATGCTCACATTTTAATTCCTGCAGAATTCTTTCTTTAAATAATACCCTGTAGGGTTGGTTTGCAGAAGGACAGCTAAAACTATGTCTGTCCCTGGTTTTCAACAGAGTAACAAAGTCTTTGGACTGCAAAGCTCTTCAGGAGAAAAAAACCACGGCTCTATATGGTCTGATTACCTTGATATATACTACATACATGGATAATTGTCTTCTGCATTTCAGTAAAGGTGGTAGCAGATGAAAAATCCAATATTTCAGAAAAGTTCTTTCCCTGATTAAATTCCTGTCCTGAAAAACAAGCCTTTGGAGGTTCGAATTTTTATCTCAGGAAAACTATAGGAAAAAAGAATGACATCGGTGAGAGTAGTGCAGATTTTCAAAGGAGAAAAAAGACTAGAGACTAGCCCAGATTTATAAAAAATACATACACAGGTAGTTTCTACCTCCTCACAAAACTGCACATTTTCATGCCGTTTAGCACCAGGGATCACCAGCTTTAGCATCCTTCCTGCCACATTAGTATGAAATCAGCTCTGAGAAGAAAGTGACAGATGCACCATTAAAACCGTGAACCCGAGTGGTGGCCCCAAGCTGTCCCTGGGTTGTGGCCCTGAGGTCTCCCATCACTGCTGATGAAGCTGCATTCACATCACTGGGAGTGCATCTGCAGCAAAGCACGTGGGGAAACCACTTGTTCCAGGTTGCACATTTACAGCAAAACTCTTCCTCTACACTGAGGGAAAAAACCCCAAACCTACAAACCCAACACACAGAGCACCATCAAAAAATCTAAAGCACGGAAACTGGTTTGGAACCTTTGCTTTATGAGACTTTAAGAGATCATTCATGCCATGATCCTCCTGCATTGCAAGCAGAGTTGGGGCTCCAGGTTTCCTAATTCCTTCATGTATTGTGCAGGAACATCCTTTACATCAACAGAAACATTAAAAAAAATTTAAAAAATGAACTGACAATTACAAAAATCCTATGAATCCATTACCAGGTGAATTTCCAAACTAAAGTGATGGTATCAAATCAAATTAAAATAAAGTTTTGACAGAAATCTCAGACGGGGGAGGGAGTGGGGATGGGGGTTGGTAGGTTAGTGTTTAGTTAGGGGGGATGTTGGCGGGGTTTTTGTGGGGTTTTTAACAAGTCCCTCTCTATTCCTTAAGAATTTAAGCTTACAGTCTCCTGAAAAAGTTACATGACTTACAGGTACTGTAACAAGAGTTACTGATCTGGGAAATGACTGAAGAAACTGTATCATAGCTTAAAGTGAAATTTTTAATGAAAGCTTATTGAACCTCAACATCTTAACGACAGGTTATATAATTCAATGTCAGCCCCTCAAAATGCTGCCTGATACTAAAAATATACCATAGCTATCACTACCTTCCACTTTTCAGGTAGTGATCTTTAGTCTCATGTTTTTTTACTTAGTCAAGACTCAGGCATACCTGATTTCCTTTGTGTGAAGCACAAGACCTTCAACCACCGGTAGATAGTTCCCTGGGCACATGTTCTGGAATCAAACATTCACTTGATTGTTTTGATTTATTTCCTCTTGCCTCAGGTAAGCTTCAGGAATTGAGCAGCTTGTACTCCCTACCCTGGGGGGGGAATAATTTAATGACTCACTTTGTTCACTCTGTTTAGTGCATCCCAAAGTCCATGTGATACACTGAGGGCCAGATGGGGAGGGGAGAAGGAGGAGAAAGTCAAACATTTTACCAATAGAAAACAACAATTTACAGAACCTTGTTGAACTCTCTGAAGGCCATTTTATACTTGTTTAGCCTCAGTCTCCTGAAAACCATACCGTAATTTCCATCTTACTGTTTTGCCATTGCACTTGCTCCTAGTGAAATACAAATACACCCATTCTTACCATTTACATTGTATACCCATATTTTTCCAGAAAACACATGAATACATCTCAAATTAATTCATCGCCCCCCTACTTCAATAAAACACATTCTTCAGATAATGACTTACTTGATTACAGATTAGAGCTGGGATACAGGGTTGTGGAAGCCCAGAGAAGCTGACTTGAGTCAGGGGATGGATGGATTGTGGTGGTGCATCCACCCCTCCCCACTATGATCTGAGGCTCATTAGGCCTAATTTTTGATAAACTGCACCTGGGCAAAACCCCTCTTGAGCTTGCAGAAACACTGTTTGTTCCCACGATCTAACAGGTGCCTAATGAGCACCTGGTTTTTACCTAACAGCCTTGGAAGCTTGTTTTTCTTGCCTAAATAACAACCCAAGTGGAATCACATTTTTGTTATTGACCCTTCAAATCAAGTTACTGATTCAAATTGCAGCCAGGATGGAAAATTAGGCCAACTAAAGCCCAGTCTCCTGCAACCCTGTAACAGTGGTCCAAAGTGAGATGCTTTGAGCTCTCAGTTCCCAGGAGGAATGTCTCAGACGCCAATAACTGGATGGCTGGGAAGGTGCTGGTAATAATAGAAAAGAATTTTAGGTAATAACAAGGACTGTTGGTATTAAGACACAGTGACAAAGAGCAAGATGTGGCTAAAGAAGGGGAGACATGCAGAGGCAGGACAGCACTTTCCTGGGACAAACATCCTTGTTGTAGATCCTGGAGATAAGCACAACACAGTACAGCACAAGTGTAGGAATGAGGCCAAGAAGTGGGCACAGACTCCAGAGGGGGATTAAGGCCACCAAAGACCCCTGAAGCCCCTAACCCATTTCCAGA
This sequence comes from Campylorhamphus procurvoides, assembly GCA_013396655.1. Classification (NCBI taxonomy): domain Eukaryota; kingdom Metazoa; phylum Chordata; class Aves; order Passeriformes; family Dendrocolaptidae; genus Campylorhamphus; species Campylorhamphus procurvoides. Next base: position 653,667 of record WBMV01003348.1, read on the forward strand.
AAGACCTGAAAGAAGGGACTGCACATGATAAGTAATTTGCATAGAAAGCAAGAAGTCTGTCCATAAAATGTATCTCCTTCCAAGCCCAGGTGGCACATCTGGGATCCTGGACATCTCATCAGCCAGACTAACACTGCTGGATCGATGCTCAAACCAGGACTGGTGATGCCTTTTTCTCTCTCTTTTCTTCTCTTTTTCTCTCAGCCCCTCTTTAATTAATGTCTTCCTTTTTTATTTCCCTTTCACCCCACCCCTTTATCCAAAACCTGCTGCCACATGCTAATATAGTAGGTCCAATAATACTAATAATACCAATTTCTGTGCCAAAGGTGTAAATCACTGATAAAAACTTCTGATTTTTATTGCTCTTTTCAAGCACGAACACTTACAAATCTTAGGTGCTTCCTTCCCCTTAAGGGTGGGTTGTCACAGGGGTCAGGTACTTCACAGCAATTAGCAAATGTAGGAAATGTGACTGGATGCTGCAAGGAATGGAGAAATGACCTCCTCTGAATTTCCCCACGTCTTGGTTTTTTATTCTGTGTGTAAAAGCACTGTGAGAACTGCCTCCCTTTTTCACATCAGCCTGAACTGGAGGGAGGCAGGAGATAAGTCTGGAAAGCCAAGAAGAATGAAGAAGAGAATGAGCCAAAACTTCTAATAGTAAGCATCTCCAAACAGCTGGAAGTATCCAGAACACATATCCAGAGCTTCACCTGTTCTTACAGTATTTTCTGAGCCTTTAAAAGCAGCAGCAATAGCTCAGGTCTTAAGCCATTCTTAAGCATTAAGAAGGCTTTATTGCAGCTTTATGCCTGAAGCTAGTCAGAATTAATAGCACTTTTTGCTCATGGTAATTTCATTTTATTTATTTTATTACTTTATGAGTAAATTTGTTCTTAATAATTTTCTCTGCAGGGGACAGGAAGACATTTATTTCTACAAGGAGCATTTTTCTTTCCTGGGGGTCCCAACAGTTACATTAAAAAAAAAGGTTAAAAAAATATAAAAAGTTTTAAAAGAAGGACATATACAATTCTCTCACTGTGAAATACCATCTTTTTTTTTCCAAGTACTGACACTGAATTGGTTCTTTTAATTCCCAGGCATTTCAAGAACAGCATGAGACTTGCAAAGGCAAGAGAAAACAATGCAGAGTAAAACGTACTGATTAACTTGTGGTGGCTCATTGAATCAGAATGTGGTTCCCTACTGCGCTGTCTCTAAAAATCTTAAATCATCTCTCTCTCCCAGAAGCACACAGAATAATTTGATGTCTCAAGGTAACAAAGTTAATTCCTTTAATCCAAAGTAAAAATCTTTAGAAGTTTCTTATGGATGGAGGATCTTGACGCATTGCATTTTTAATTATAAAATCTAATTAAAAAGTCCAGCTATACATTACTAAACAGCTAATTTCTTTTTTTCCTTTTTAAGACAATGAAACACAGCTATTTCTTACAAAACGGCCCCACAGGTTTACTCTAAGAAAACACTTTTTACTTGGTCCTACTTTATTGCTTTACTACTGGCTCCAGTTTTAATTGCCCAGTGATATCTAAATGGTGGTGATCTGATCATTTCACTCCCCCCACCCTCTCTTTGTCTGAGCACTGATCCAACCAACTTAATTCATGTATATATATATATATACATACCACATGTAGATATACTAGAAGATGTATATTCACCAGAAAAAGGAAAAGGAAGCAACATTTGCAACACAAATTTTGGATTTCAATAGATAAAGGTACCATGTAAGCATGGCATGTTAATGTACCTTAAGGTACAGAGATGTAAATATGTAGATTGTTCACCAGTGCTCTTAATTCACGGACTTTACAGAAGCCTCTAATATCATGAAACTCTAGGTCCAACAACTATCCCTGGTATAGAAATGGGGATCTGGGAACACTTTAGTTATTCTAACACTTAGTTCTATCAGGAAAGAGAAACGATTATTTTCTTGGGACTATGATATTAGAGCCCTTATTTCTGTCCTGCCTGCATTAGGTGTCACCTTCAGGATCCTTGAAGCATCACCATAGAGAAACAACATTCCCTACCAAATGGGAGTTCTCTAAAGTTCTCAGGTATTTATTGCCCTTTTTCACTAGAAGTTGTTAAAATTTCCCCAAGTTTCTTGAAATCTTTATGACTTCCAAAAAGTAAGGTATTAGTACTTAAATTATTTTATTACTATTAGCATGAATAAGAGAGGGGAGGACAGGGATTTCACATGGCATAGATGGACAAAACACTTAGGAACCAGTCCTATTACACCTTTCATGCATAATCCCATGAGGGTTTTTTTCCTTTATTTTTCTTGGTTTCTTGACAACATATTCTGCATTGCTACTTGGGAACCACCATTATAGTGGCCATATCTCCAAATCACTCTAAACAACAGTTTTTCTGGCAAAAGTGTCCCACACTTTTCCCCAGCTTCAGTCTTCCCTCACTATAAAATTTCCCCTCTTCATTCACTCTGGTTGTGTTCATGCTGTTTGAGTTTTGAGGAGTTTAATGCCAACTCCTTCCTTGTTTGATCTGGTAGATTCCCATGATCTATTATTTTTCAACTTATGCTTTTGTTAGTACAACTCTTTGCATTCCTGTAAGTTGTACAAATCCTGTCTTTTTGCTACCAAATTATTCTAAATTAGTCAGCTGATGCATAAATTCCTTCCTAAGGTTTCCTTTATATTCACTACAGGATAAAGAAAAGAAAATGAATAAAAAAAAAAAGTAATAAAATTTTCTCTGGGTATCCTCAGACTTTCCTGCAAGTTAGAGAGATCTTTTAATAGATTTTTCCACTTTTCATTCTTTGCCCATCCAACCTTCATTCCCTTTCCATTGGATGTTTTTAAACAAAACCTTGCAAGCACTTTGCAATCAATCCTGTACTGAGCTCTCTGTTCAATAAATTCTTCTTCCCTTTCAAATTCCTCTGCTCCAGAGCTGCTTTCATACACCAGAAGAACTGAAAGTTAGGTACAATCCAAATCCCTTTGCAGTAGAGTTGCAGACTTCAAGCATCACATTCTGCCATTTCCCTGCCCACCCCTTGTTATCATCATTCTCCAGCACTGGTCAGACCTCAGCCCACACTCAGTTTTCTCAGAGAAGAACAGCCACTCATTTTTCTGTAGGCTTTTTAAGAAGCACATGGCACTTACCAAAATGTGACTGGTCAAATAGATGCTGTAACACAGATCAAATGCCTTTCCATAAGAGCATTGCCAGGCCATACCTCTGGCATCCTTGCTTACTCAGGGGAAGACTGTTGCACACCTACAACTCTAAGAAACTAATGTTTTTGGCCTCTCAGTTCAATCAAATTCTCACTAAAGGTAAGTTCAAGATGGGGGAAACCTTACAAAATAGTTCTATTTATCGAGACTTGTGCTACCTTATTCTTCACAACTTCTGGAGCCATAACTAAAAAAAAGCAAATGCTAAGTTTCAAAATATGTGTTTGCATACACACACACACATGTACAAGCATACATAAGCACATATGGGTGTGTGTGTACACAGATACATAGACTTGCTTGCTGTTACAGCACCAAAAAACGCACAGTGATCCTGCAGTGCCTTACAATTCTTCTAGCCTAAATACCCAGCCCTGCAGCTCTCCCTTCTATGGCAGGTATCATCTCTTACAGTTTATCTCATCTTGCCAATTTCAGTAGGTTTGCTCATAGTATAATACTTCACACACAGAGGTCTTGAAGTCAGGCACTAAAATAACATAGCACTAATTAGCCCAAATGCTGAAGAATGAAAGGAGTTTCTGAAGTTAGCTGTCGTGAGCTATATAAGGAGAGAGAAATGACAAGCTGTTGTCTTGGGAATATACATTAAAGCACAAAAATATTAAATTAAATATTGCTGTGCTTTGGAAAATGTCAACAACTACCTCAGTGGGAGAGTGACAGGGCTCTGGCAGAGGAATTCAGTATAAAAGCACAGATTTCAAAAAGAATCTGTTTTATTCTTTAAAAGGAACTGTCAACACAAGTCACAAAGGATGACAGACAGAAATGAGATTAGGAACAGCCTTTTAAAAAACCTGTCATCTTAGGAAATCAATAGGAAATAATTAACTAATAAACTATAGCATCTCCTATCTCGGGATTTAGTGTTATTATGCAACCTGCTTTCCTAATTACATTAAAAGCAATAAATACAATTAGTACTTTAGGAAGACATAGAAGCAACATTACTGAAAAGTGCCTCACTCTCCAATAAACAAAAAATAACTGCCTATACAAACATCTCTCAAAGAAAAAGGTATTAATAATATAGTAGGCTTTGTGATTACTATTAACGTGCCAGTCAGTTTGGGTTCTGGTCTGTGTCAGAGTCTGTACACCTACTATAAATTATACATATATATATATATATCTCAACAGTGGATACACGAGTTGTGCAATGTAATTTATCCAGTTCAGATATCCTCTGTACAAGTAGCACTTCATGAAATAACCCAGAATGATAACCAGGAATTATGTATCAAACTTCTTCCATTAATTCATATCAGAACTCAGAGCTAATCCCTTGAAGATATTGAAGCCTATATAGAACATCAGATTTCTGGACCTTGTTATCATCTTTCCAGGCTGTAGAACTACAGTGACATCTATAAATCTGTAAAAGTTACTGAGCTTGAATCAAATAACCCAAAAGTACATAAGGAATGTCTGACTTCTCATTTTACCCTGCATTTTCTCAAAATCTGCCTGTGCCTAACTTTCTACTCTAATTAGTTAAACTGACCAATGTAATCTGTTATTGGGGGTTGTGAAACAAAGCCAAAACAATATAGTTAAGGTATGTATCTCAATTGTGCCTATAAGTCAGCCCCTACATACCACACACACCTTTTGGGTCATGCATTTTTATGACACTGCTGTTCTGATCATGTGCAGATCAGAAACCAGCACAGCGAAGAGGTGGTTTAAGTGCCTGTAAACAGAAATATCTTCTTTTCTTCAGTAGTTGTCAGTATTTTTGTGCACATACATACCCACCAAAATACAGTGCAACCAGAAGGAAAAATAAACTTGAAAAAGATTCAGTGTGGATGCATCTAAAAGTTCTGATTTACAAAAAGTATTTACCACTTACATTCTCTTTTGAATAATGGGTTTTTTTCAACTTACATTTGAGACACCAGATAATGTAATTGGTTATTTTCATACCAGTGAACCAAGACTGTTCACACTAAATTAGGTGCCCATTTTTCAGATTAGCTAGCAGACCTTTCAAACCTGCAAGCTGAAGGTGAAATGAAGAATGTTTGGGGTAACACCCAAATGTTAGCTCCCATCCACCATGTAAGAGTCAGCAGGAAGAAAGTACTGCCAATGCAAGGCATTTTGTGAGCACTAACTTATTTCATTTCAAACTATCTAAATGTTTGTGCTTTCATTAACAGCACAGATTTTATTGAGGGATCTTTCCTTTCATTGTATTAGGAAGAAGTCCATTGATCACTTCCCGCGTGGGCTCTGTAGGGAGAGTGTCAAAGAGTGACAGCACTAAGTGCAGTCCCATGAATATTATCAACCTATGCAGAGCTGTTTCTATGTGCCACCACACTGGAGGGCAAATGGCCTTTTTTTATCCAGCTTAGACTTAACCTAGGCTGTATATGTAAATATATTTTGCTTTTATTTCCTCAGGCTATCTACTACAAAAGCATGAACTGACAATCACTCATGGTAGCCTGTTACATTATAAAATACATATCTCGTACACAAGACCTTGTAAAAGGAATGTCACTCTAAATGCAAGATACTGTCAGCTAAAGAGCATTGTAATTGCTAATTTGGCAGACATATGGTTTTAATGAGGCTGGAAGAAAAATCCTTATCTACTGGTGTAGTTGAAAACTGTGAGCTGAGAAACAATTACTTAATCTGAAATGAGATTTGTTACACAAATCCATATAAAGCCATTGCTAAAAGGTTTCTACTTCTTTACCCTCTATTAGTTCTCTTACATCTGCCTTCTTAGTGAGCCCTTAGAACAGAAAAATCATAATGTCAGTGTAATTACCAAATGCCAAGGCCTTTGAAAATGTCCTGCTTTCTCAGATACCACTGATTTTAGTTTTAATTATTAGGTTTGTTTCCTTTTCTCATGAACAATAATCCATTTACTGACTGAGACCTTTTCTTGTCTTTTTCAGTTTCAGAGAATTTTTGCTAATTACAGCATTCAGAGTGCTGAGAAATGCATTTGCACTCTCCAGATTAGAAGTTCGACCGAGAAGATAAGGAAACAGGACAAGAGGAGGAGGGCAGAGGCGTTGTGTGAGCATCCTGATGATAATGAAGCTCTCACATCCACACAAATTCAAAAAGATTTTGCTGACTCTCTCTGATCCAGACATCTGACAAAATCAGCTGCATATCTCATAAATGAAAGTATTTTGCAAATAAGTGAACATTTCTGCTTCAACAATCTATCTATTCAGTGGATAAGGAATTGGCTGGATGGTCACACTCGAGTTATGCTCAACAGCAAAATGTCTAAATGGGAACCAGTGACGAATGCCATTGCTCAGGGGCTGGTTTTGGGACATGTTTGTTTAACACCTCTGTTGTCAGCACGGACAGTGGGATTGAGTGCATCCTCAGCAAGTTTGCCAACAACACCAAGCTGTGTGCTACAGTCAGTGTGCCGGACAGAAGGGATGCCACAGATGAGCTTAAGAGGCTCATGAGAACCTTATCTAGTCCATGGTCCTGCATGTGGGTCGGGGCAATCCCAACACAAACACAGGCTGGGAGGAGAGCAAATTGAGGGAAGCCTGGAGGAAAAGGACTTGGGGGTGGTGGTTGGCAAGAAGCTGAAGACTGACCCAGCAATATGCCTCTGCAGCACAGAAAGCCAAGAGTGGCTGCATCAACACCACTTTGGCCAGCAGGCTGAGGGAGGAGATTTTCCCCCTCTGCTCTGCTCTCATGTGACCCCACCTGGAGCACTGCACCCAGCTCTGGGACTCCCAACAAAAGAATGTGGATCTGTTGGAGCAAGGCCACAAAGATGCTCAGAGGGCTGGATCACCTCTCCTATTAAGACAATTAGAAAATTAGAGTCACTTATTTTCACTTCATGCAGCTGTACATCTCTAGGAATGCATGTTATTTGAAGCCCTTGATGTGATTCATCTCAGCAAGAGCTCCAAACAGGAAAAGCAGCTGATTCTGGAAGGACACACGTCTTGAGAGACCTCTTAAGAGCACTCTGACCAAACTGGGATCCTGTTAGAGTCAGGGGGTATTCTGACAGCCAAGATCATCACAGTTTTCCCTCCTGGATTTAGCAAAATAAATTATAGAACACAAGGAGACAAATGCCATCCAACATTTTCACTTGATGGTGGATTAGAGAAGATTCTACACTTTTATCCAAACCTCCTCTGTCTTGCCTGTGCTGTTTAGAACAAGAGAGAAAAATGAGAAATAGGGCAGGAAAAGAAGAGTGGGAGAGAAAAAAAAATAAAATTTTATTTTACATGTAAAGTATTTGAGACTATTTTTATATGTTGACCAGAAGAGCCCATGCAACCATCAGGTTTATCTCTAAGTTAAATACTATGATAGTTTGGCACAGTACTGACTGATAACTGGTGTCTGTGTCCTCCTTGTCTATCTCCTGCACAGAGGATGAGGAGTAAAACCTCTTTTTCTACATTTCTACATAAATTCAAAGCATAAGAGTGTTTTTACCTTGGAAAACAGTAAACGAGAGCAGACTTAATTGTAAGACCTGGACCTCAAAACTTGGTTTGTTAACAAGAGTTTATCTTGACTAGCATACTTCTTTTAAGCCTTTGAAACTTGATTAGAAACTCTAGTCCTGATCCAAAATAAACAGATAAAACACCTGTTGGTATCAGTGTAATTTAACTAAAGTCCCCTGCATGTAACTTGCTGTTAATTCTTCCAGTAAGACCAGAAATCATCTGGCAATATGTAGAATATGTAAAAGCACAGGCTCTTTCCATATTTTGAACTGGTTAGTAATTCAGCATGCTTCATATATTATACATTAACTACTTGCCACAGTTTGGGCACCTATGAAATCAGCCTAAATATTCCAAGACACTTAGCTGATTTTTGGATTATCAACAGTTTGCAATCCTATCATTCATGCAGTCCTTGTGGCTTTTCAGACACCACTGTCTCCTGGGAGCAAAGGGAAGAAATGAAAAGCCTGCTGAAGCTCTTGGTGTCTGGGCTCCATTCTGCAAATCTCAGATTCAGACTTTTCTCATCAAACAGGTATCGATCAGTGCAGGGACCGTGCTACGATGCAGCTTTGCCATGGGCTTTCCCACCTGAGCCATTTCACATCAGCAGTTCGTTCCTCTTAGCTCTCTGAAAAATACAGAGCCATGCTGAGCTAAGCCAGCCTGGCACAGAGACAGCAAAGACTAGGACACAAGTGATGGGACACAAGTGACAGCTCGAGCTGTCTGCTTAAGGGACTGCCTTCAGGATCGAGGAGAACCTGCATGCTCTGCATTGGGGGCCCCTCTAAGTCCAGAAAGTCAAACACTTGCAGGGAACATCCCAAGATGCCAGATGGAAGGAGAGTTCAAGCACATGCAGCTCAACCACAAGGCAATGGTGCAGTGGATTCTGTGAACAAATACCATTTATCTGTATGCATTTTAGCAGCAGCTTTCCAGCAACCTGAGCTGGGAATGGAGCTGGAGTTAGAAAAGAAATATGAAAACTCACACTCCTTTTGCTCTTCATTTGGGACCCTAGACTGTGATTTTACCATACGTGGAAGATCCTCACTGCAAAGAACTGTGTTGAAGAGAAAAAAACCCTATAAAACAATTAAAAAAAAAAAGAAAAAAAAAGGTAAGGGGAAAAAAGGAAAAGCACTCCTTTTCATTCCTATATAGTTTTATATTGCTACTTCTAGCCATAATTAGAAGAAAAACCCAAAGGTAATGGCAATAAGCCTAGGGAAAGGAACAATTTCACATGTTAAAAAGTAAATTAATGATGCTACAGCACCACAGGTGTTGCAGGAGCTGTATCTCTTAGAAAATGCTTTAACTGCCTTCCTTATTTCTGCTGTTACAAATGCATGCTATTTNTTATACATTTTTCTCCCTTGCCAGAAAGCTGCCCTAAAGATATGAGGTTAGGGCCATAAGCTGGAGAGAGGTGTCAGCTGTGAGGGCACATGGGAGTCCATAGGCTACAGGAAAGATCTATTCAGTTCTTGTCAAGCTCTAAGGGTGCCTTTACCATGCCCTCCTTAAGCACAGTCTGAAGAAAGTAACCCAAGTTGAGTCTGCCATATTACTGTCGTTGCTCAAAAATAATTTCTTGCTTTGTTTAGTTCAAGTGGCTTTTTTAAAGGACAAATTTCAACATGGGTCTTCAAAAGAATAAAAATGATCTCGTACACATATAGCTGTCCCCTTTTTTTCTACACTGTTTTTCTCTACACTGATAAGAAAACTAATTAAAATAGCAGATTCCTTCAAAAAGAAGAACCAGAAAGTTCTAAATACGCTGAACCGCACTAATTGCAAGCCTTGAAGTCAAAAACATTTTTCAAATGTATTAAAAGAGCCTGATCGTTGATTTTAATTCTTGAGCCAATATGAAACAGCCATAGATGCAGGATGGAACATGCTGAATAGAACATCAATGTGACCCTGAGCCTACACAATACTATCCACTGAGCTACANGAAGAAAAAAAAAATATTAAGATGTTTTTAAAAAAAAAAAAAAAAAGAAAAAGTTATTGAAAAGAAGACTTTCTTCCCACTCACCAAAAAGTCAGACAACCTGTTGTGGCCCATGAACAGCCTGTAACAAACAATCACTAATGACTGGTGAGTGGTTCCATATTCTCACTAATTTTTTGCTAGTATCAGAGAAATTACTGAACTGAAAAGAAATAGATTAAACTAAAAATTAAGTTCATCCATCACTCTTTATGAGCCATGAAAAAGTCTTCAGAGGGAATAAATCTTTGTGTGAGGGACTACTGCTGTTGAAAACTCTTCATGCTTGAAAAGCATGAATACCTTAAAGCTTGTAAGCTGTTCTGTTGACATTTTGCTCTTTTGATTAAATTTCCTATGCTGCTGAGCATAATATGACGTTGCTGTCACATTTCAAAAGTACCTTTGCTGTATAAACACATCAGTAGTCTACTTAAATTCTTAGATATATTAATATTGGCCCAGAGCTCTTCCAAGTAGCAGTAATAGGCTTAACAAGCATGTTTATTAGCACTACTAACATACAACAGTAATTAGCAATTACAGCACGCTCTTCAGGTTCAAAATGCTCTAGGAGTTTCAAGGAAGATATATTTTTCAAAGCACAAAGAGGAGTTTAATCTTTCTCTTATTTGTAAGAGACACTCCACCCAATACTACAGGTAGATAAACAGAGGTATTTTAAAAACATGAACTGATTTGCCAAGGCCACGGCTGGAATCACCACAGCAGCAGGATCTGAATTCAACCTTCCTGGTTTTCAGTACCAGTGCCAAAAGTGATTTTAAAAAAAAAAAGAATAAAGAAACAAGCATTCTTTTCCTTAACATCTTTATGAGAAATCTTCATGCATGCAGTTGAACATTCCTCTCAGATCAGGCCATCTGTACAGTTGCCATGGCTGACAATCATAGCATATACTGTGAGTCTTTACCTGCATGCAGAAACTTTATTCTCAGTTAAAAAGCCACATATTTTTGAACAGTTCCTCTCGACAGAAAAGGCATGCTAAGGATTTATTTCCATAGTGGCACTAGTTGTCAAAGCAGACAGACAAGTTTCCTAAGAAAACCAGAGCGAATCCTCCTTTCAGAAGAGCAATTCCCACCTCAGCCCCCTCACTTTGCCCAAGCTGCTCTGGTACGTGTTTAGCAGAGGGACACGGGCCCAGGTCACAGCCCCAGGGACTGCAGAGCCTGCCCTGGAACACTCTGTGCAGCTCCAGCCCTGCCTGGGGTCAGGAGCAGCCCAGATGGTTTCAGGTGTTGCTGAGCATCTGGCAGGGCTGTGCCCAGCGAGAGGAAGACTTTCACAGAGCATCACCAGCCACAATTTCAGCTGGACTGATATTGTCTGTGTGAAAGTCTTAAATGAATCACATCACATCCATGGAAATGCTGAGTTAAACTTTTCTGAACTCAGACATGAGAGTTAGGGAGCTCTGGACTCTTTCCAAACTCTTTCCACTCTTTGTACACACTGTTAGTTTCTTTCCCCTTGAACACAAAGAAAAAGTTTCCTATAGAGGGGAATATTTGTTTATTAAGGCTGCAACATTAAACTTACTGATTTCCCTCAAAACTGGTGTGGGCCTTGGGCATTTACCCTTAAAAGAGAAGTGGGGAGATGTTCTTTCTCAATAGCTCGTTTTGCACAAAGTTGTAAAAGTTAACTTTAGCCAAAGAAATTGAGCTTTCTAATAGCACTTGGCTCCAACAAATGCCTCATATACAAAAGCAGTTGAAGAACCACTACAACAGTGCTCCTGGCTTGTTTACAAACAAAACAAATAAAATAGGTGCCCTTCTGTGTCCCTGGCCTCTGCTCAGAATGTCCTGGGCTGACCAGCCATAGGGTGAGTGCTTCAGACACTTCATGTGTTTAGGTTCTCAGGACCGTGGTGACACAACATAAATACCTTTCCAAGCCAGTCTCATATTATGTATAAATCTCAAGGAAACCATTACTAGGATAACAATCTGATTTTGTCCGTGCTCAAAAGAACCCAGGCACTCTGCTTCTGAATTGCATCTCCTGGCAGAAAAACGCCCCAAAGCAAATCTGCTGCTCATTTCACATCCTGATGGGAGCAATGTACATGTGGCCTAAGGTATGATGTAAATTAATGCGTGACAAAAGCATATTTCAAACAAAATTGTCTGAATAAAGTTATTTTAATCAACATCCTAGAACTAAGTATCCACTTGGTCCCAGGGATGGCAGGTGACTGAGGTATTAGAGAAATCACACCCTGCTAAATAAATAACTTTAAAAAAAATTCCTTTTTCACAAACTACACCAGTAAATCACATATATTTACAGCAATTTATCCCCCCACCTTCTTTCAGCAATAAAGTTTGGATGTGGATGACAAACACATCAGAAGAAAATCTCCAGAACTTCAGAATCAGCACTCGGTGACATTGTTTGCAACCATTCCTCCCTTAATAGACTGGGAGGCTTTGTGGTGATCCATTTCTGACACTTTTAGCAGTAAAGAAGAAAGAAAAAGGTGCTGCCAGGAGCCCTTTGCGAGATTTCAATTGATGGCCAAGAATGATAAGAGCTGACCTCTAACTCCTGCTGTCTGACATAGCAACTACCCAGTTAGGTGGTGTGAGACTCGCTCCTGTCAAGCATAAATGAGGAAGAATGGGAAAGAAACAGGCTAAGCTGTGTCAGCTTCAGAGTCCTTTTTGCCTTTAGGTGCCTGCTGAGGAGTTTGTGTTTGCCAGCAGTTCCAGTCAGGAAGCATTCTTTGAAGGGAACATTAAAATCTGAGCCTGCATGCACATGATGTAATCCCCCTGCACAAAAAGAGTAGAGGGTCCTCTTGGGTTTAAGGGATCAAATATGGTCTGCTGTAGACAGCCAGGTCCATCCAGGAATTTCTCCTCTTCATCCCAAAGTATAACATAGCACCAGTCTGGCAGAGATGTTACAGGAAAGGGCTTGTTAATCAAAATACAGGGAGGGAGTGATTTTGCTATATCTGAATTCAGTAATTTCTGCCACAAGCTGCAGTACAATAAAAGAAGCAGATGGACAGAGTTAATTGTGGAAGAACTTCACAAAAATAGTGGAATGAGACATGGTAGGTGCAATTTTTCTACAAGACGCTGACAAATCTTCCAGTTTCAGCACCCTATTCCCTTGTCACCTTCTCAAAGATGATTCTATTTTCACAGGAATAGACAATACATTTTTGTACCGTTTTAATTAAAAACAAGTTTTCACGAACAAAAATTATGCAACATAGTGTTTCAATCCTAAGTGTGCCCTGGTGTAGATGTCACTGACAATTTTTCTTTAATCAATAATTTTGGTTTTATGCAACATACAACAAACTTCTTGCTACCTAGCAGAGGCAAGGAGAGAAGGGGTGGAGAATACTGAGAGATCAAAAAAAGAATACAAATAAAAATCTGCTTTCCAGTATAAATCTGTACATTGTGTCACACCATTTAGCTCACTACAACCTCCATAGGAAACAAATCATATTTATATCTTGTTCTTCATCAATAAACAGCAGAGAGAAAGGAAAACATCTTAGCATTGGTTCAGTCATACCAGAAGAAAGATGGGTTTGTGGGTTTTGTATCACAATGGAAGAAAATCAGGCACATAACTGCAGAGCACGTGCCTGGTTCCAACAATGCATCTGCCACATAAACTTGGCTTCAGCTGGACTAAAATAAAGAAGAGAATGCTTGGAAAGCATTATGTCAGAAAAAAACCCAAACCTGATCATAATAGAGTACTGTAGCTGTCTGCAAGGAAATAAAAATCATTCTTCTGAATAACTGACATTTTGGCACTAGAATGTAAGGCTTCTCAAAATTATATGTTGTCTAGTTGATTTGGGATTTTTTAAAAGATTTTCTGAAAATTATAATTACACAACAATCTTTTAATGAATCCAGTTAAATAGATATTAAGATTAATACCTTAGTTACTTTACTGATATTTATTAAGATTAGGAAATTAAAAGATTATCTTTCCTATCAGTATAATAAATTTTAAAATATTTGTGGTTTAATCTGGCCTCATTATTTTCAGTAGCAACACTATCTACAAACCTAAAAATGTAAGAAACTGATCCTGTATTTATTCTTTTTGTTCCTTCAGCACTATCTCACTTGGCTCTACATCAATTTTGGTTTTAAATAAACAGCTCTTCAGAAAGTCCAAAAAGCAATAAATTATTTGTTTCACCAGAGTTTTATATGACAAGATTTTTCCAAGCCATTGTATTAACACACATTCCAAGCTGAAGCTCAGTTTTTAAAATAAATGACGTGAAGAAAGATTAAAAATACATGAACTATCGTAATATCATAACCCTGAATCATAAAGGAGTTGAAATGCTGAAAACAAAACAAAACAACCCAACTTAATTTCTTCCAGAACAGGCTTGTGTGGGTTGTTGATGCTTGTGAGAATCAAGCCTAGAGCTATGTTATTATTTGCATCCAAATTCTGGTTAGATAGAGCAGAAAACAAGTTTTGGCCACTGGTCCTCTCGTGCTCAATTCCTGCAAAAATTAGAAGTGATAGAGAAAGCTCTAATACATTCCACTTCCATAAAATCCTTCTTTGCCAGGAAAAAGTTAGCCTAGTGAGATTCCCTTCCCGTATCATCACCTTCTGTGCTTCTTCCTGCCTTGCTGCACCATTTCACACATCAGGGCACGCCAGGAAAATTATCTACCTGGACAATACAGGGCAGGATAAAAGCAAGAAAAACTGGTGGCAATCCATCACCCTGGAGACAAGAATGATACAATCGAGCTAAAAATAAGTAAATAAATAATAAAAACCCCACATAGATTTATATATAAAACCTAGAACCTCTTCATAGCCCATGTACCTGAGCCTGACCTGGCAAGATGCTTTGCCAAGCACACACAGAGGGCAGGGTGGGCATTGAGGGGGTCACGGAGAGGGATTTCCTGGGAGCACAGCTGAATGCAGCAGGAAAGGGTGACATAAATGGCATATAAAGCAATTGTCATGGACAGTATAAACCCCACCTTGCTCCTGCAGAAGCGACACAGAGATGCTGCTCACGTGAGTGAAAGACAACATAACACAGAAATAACAGGCTCATGGCACTGGCTTAGGCAAATTTAAGCCAAAGCTCCTCAAACCATACAGAATACAGTTTATTTTAAAGACACTACAATTCTTCTAAGCCTCAGTCTACAAACTGCAGACAGTATAGCTCTTTCTTCCTATTTCTTTTTTGTTGGCAAATTGAACTGCAAAGTTTTCAAGCCAGGAAATTACTCTTTATGTTTCTGAATTTTATTTTTTTTTCCACATGTCAACTTAAATAAGATTTTGAGTCCAAATGCAATACATCTTCAAGCGAAAAGGCTCTTTGGCTGACCTCAGAGAACTTTCAATGAACTTTTCTGTGTCCTCAGAAAACCTCAAGCAACTGCAGGAAACAGTAAGAAAGCAAAGCAGGGAGAGCAAAGGGGGAAAAGTTTCATTCCCCCCCCCAGATACATAGACACATACATAAAATCAACAACCAACCAACCAAATCAAAGCACAATGAGAAAACTCTCTGCAGACAACACTAATTCTGCACAAGCAGTTCTGCATTATTGCAAATCTTTGGAGCAAATTGATCTGAGTGAAAAGATAGAATTCCAGGCTGAGGCAAGAGGAGCGAGTCTCCCGCCTCCTCACACAAACAAACAGCTTCGTTGTTTTACTCAAACAGACTTGTCATTACAAATACAGTGGAACATTTCAAAGCTATTGAACGTATACAAATAATTGACATTCCCCTTAACTTTCTCTTTTCCAGGAGAAACAGCTATTAACGGTTCACTGTTTCATGCAGCATTCTAACAATCGCTGCATTTCATCAGCTTTGGCTAGTCCAGAAATGTAGTCAATAACATGCTGGGCTAAAAAGACCTTAGCAGAAATATTTAAAAAAAAATCACATTGTTCAAGCCCTTACAATCATTCACCTGCAAACAGAAAAACGCCCTTGTTTTTCTGCACAATGCAGCAGGGCAAGCTACTGTCTAAGCACTAAAATTAACAATATAAGAACTAGGCTAACACCCATGGGAATGGATGGGAAGGCAGGCCACAAGATCATAAGAAAAGAACATCTGTTGCTCTTATTTAAGATTTAGGATTCACACCTGTCTCTCTACTCAAGTGCTATGGTTCTTTTCCTTCCCTTTCATGTAAAATGCAGTTATTCCTCTTTGCACAAAGTAAGCAGATGAGACTACAATGAGCACAATTAAAAAACACTGCAAGATTCTGCTGCAGGTTCTCCCCGTGCCTCTTAGAGTGGCAAAGCCCTGGCAAAATTTGCTTTACATAGTCCTGTGTCTACAAATTGTGCCAATTCTTCTACCTCTTATGAGACTCTCAGGAGACAATAACAGAGGATAGCCCAGCCCCTTCACAGTAGTACGTAGTGGGATGACAACAGACCACAGGCACAGTAGAAATGAAAGAGATTCACAATGGCTAAAAGGAAACACTTCAGCATTTTTTACCAGTAAAGCAGCAGAACTTTCCAACCTGAATCATCCCGTGACTCTACGAAATGAATTGTAATTCTGGGCTTGATATTTTTTGGTTTTACTCTCATTTGTGGCCTCACATATTTTTTTTGACCTTACAACATACGAACATGGCATTGAAGAGAGAATAATTGATTTCTCGAAGGGCTTTGAAATTATATCCTTGATTCAGGTATTAGTGTGTTATACATTTTAATTTTTTTTTCTGTGTTTGGCAGATGGATGCACAGATATATGAAAACAAAAACTATCAATATTTTGAAATATCTAATCACATTACAATAAGACCTAATTTTATGAAGACAGAACTGTGTGTTTAAAGCACATCTGTTCTTTTTTCGCAACTATAGCTGCAAGTCCAGAATGGATATGGAGAGTCACAAAGTAAATATGAACAAAAGGAAGACCACACAATTAGTGACTAACTATGACAACTGTGGGTTCAATACTTCTTAGTGATAAAGGTAATAGAGAAGAAATTTGAAAGACTGCAGAATGTTTTCTTTGAATCCAAATTGTTACATGGTCTGGCTTTGAAAGTCTCAGTATTTACATTTAACATCTTACATTCAAGCTTGGCATTCTGTCATAAGCTAACCTTGGCAATCACTGGACAAGGTCCAGCTCACCACATTTTACCACAAGGCCACACTTAATCTTTTAAATCCTTGCTTCATTTACTACACTTCCAGCTTCTTAATTTGTGTTATTGTCTCACAGATGACAGCTTTCTTCACCACTGAAGATTTAAATCCAGGGCATGTTCCCAGCCCTGATTTATCTGCAAAGCATCACAGTAGACAGCAATTTGGTGGAAACCACAGTACATGCTTATTTAATTACAGACAGTATCATAATGCATATGTATATGGACAAGGGAGCTAATTTGACACTGAACAAACAACAGGAAAGGAGAAGCCTGTGCATAATTTTCGGTGTTTTAAATAGTATGAATAAAAGGATTTTAATTATATCGTGTCATATCTATATGCATGTAGACCATCAACAAGGCTGCTCCAGACAGCACTCCATTAGTTACATTAAAGATGCATTTTTATCTGATGCAATAAAAGCTGTAGGTTATCAACTTTCTCATTAAGAAACCTGCCAAGAATGTTATGTTCTAGCTGGAGATTGCCACAGGAATTTCCTGACAAGAGTGGAAAGATGAGATAGAGGAATCCTAGTGTCACTTCTCCTCTCAAACAAATACTCTTTAATATTTACAGTGTTTGACTCCAACACAATAATCTCCGTCTTTGCAGCCAACATGTCCTTAATGCACTTCTATTTCTCCCTCTTCTTTGGTTCTCTTTCCTAGTCTTCTTCTCTTAGTCTCCAGCTCTCATTCCTTTTAGTCCAGACTCACTCTCCTTATCCAAGCACTATTAGAGTTCTCTCTCCAGGACATTCAATACTTTCAAGTTAGCACTTTACTATCAGTCCCATTCAGTACCCTCCTACTCAAATCAGCCAGCATACATATGTCCCTTATTTATTCCAGTTTCGTATTTCCTACTCCTTCTGCTTCTCCCACTCTATCAAAGTTTTTAGAATTCCAGTTAATTATAAGAATTTTGCATCTATAAATCGCAACATTTTCTCTAATGTAGAAATGAGACAGCAACAGCATGGGATGAACCATGGAAGCACACAAGGGATCAGCATTCTGAAAGATTTTTTCTCTCATGAATATGTAGGGTTTTCCCCTGTTTACCATAATTTTAAGTTGGTGGAAATTAACTGTATTATCTATGGTTCCTGTAAAACAAGATATAAGGAAGGGCAAGAAACATGTATGCAATAAAGCAGAACTTGTTCTTTAATTAATTCATGCTTACAAATTTAAGAGTTCTTTTACGTATCGACAATCCAGATGGTCTTGTAAATAAGTAAGCGCTTGGATGCCATTTTTAGAAACAAGTTGTATGAAAGATGTAAAGTAGAAAGTGCACTAAGATGGGTGAGATAATTTATTGGCAATGCTGCAGAGATGATCTTTTGTGATGCCAGTCACAAGCTAAGATACATTATTTCCAACATAGTGACTCTTTAATACTGTGGTATTTGATGGGAAGCCAGATAAAGATAATGCCACACAGGACTGTCAAGACTATTAAATACATGAGGAATATTAAGCATGAATGCATTTTTTCTAACTAAAATAAAATATTTATAAGACATAACTTTTTAATAAGGGAAAACTGATTTATTTCTTTTCTCACACAGGCCACAGCTTAGGCCTGATCAATTCAGATGAGCTTCTCTTTCTGGGAGAGTTACTGGAAGAAAAGATTTCTATTGCTTCTTACCTGGCAAAGAAGGATTTAACACTTGATGATAATATTATGCAAACAAGAAATGGCGAAGTAGAGAGAGACCACTTCACCTGTGATTAAAAAAAAGAAAATGCCCCAGCATATCATGTCATACCTCACAAATCAAATGAAAGCACATTTTGGATGCTGATTCAAAGAGTTGTCTTCCAACAGTCCACACATTCCATACTGAGTGTAGAAGTTTTCTGATCTTCTTTAAAAAATGAAATTAAAGAGATCTTTTCACTCAGCAAATGGCCTTTGCATACCTACAGCAGAGTTATTTTTTCAGACTGAGCTTGCTAAATGACAAACTGTAAAGTTCAAAATAGCTGCAGCATATTTGTTTTAACAATGTACAGAACTTCTTATTTTGGACTAGGCTGTGATAAAACAGAAGGGAGTCTATTTCAAATCCTTGAGCGTCTCTGCTTTCAGGTTTCTTATTTCTAGTGGAACTGAACTTTTGGTTAACTTACCAGGGCACTCATTTCTTAAAGGGAGAGATTTGATGTGTTGTGAAAATTGGCTGCTATGCCCTGCTGAACATGCACTGGCAACACATTAAGGAGGTGATGAACATCCATCAGGTATGAGGTCTTACTTACCCTCTCTAGAAGGGACTGATATCAAACACCCACAAATATCATTTATGCAAGGAAGCTCTTAGACAGGAACGCTCAGGAGATCTTTGTGAAACAGCTACAAGAAATGAGTTGGTTGTTTTTCCTTTCCCACAGGTACACTTCTTTGGGTGCAAAGGGGTACTGAAATCCCCAGGTGGTTGGAAAAGGGATTAACACTTTGGCATGCATTTCTACAGAGGCTGACACCAGTGGAGCAAATTCCCTGCTTGGCTATATGGACATTACTGCAAGCTACTAGACTGACTAAATATGAAGATACTGTGAGCATCTGAAATTATCACTTGGTGGCCTATATCTGAAAATGTAAAGGGGTACCATAGTAAAACCAGAATATTAATGATAGCTACGACAGAACACGAGGATCAGAAGTATGTTTATCAGCTCAGTCTCTCTATCTGTTTTTAATACACACATAGTTACGCTGTGGAGGGAGAAGGAATTTGAGACAGCACAGCCTCTAGGTAAAAGCTTTTCCACCAACTACTTATTCAAAGGTATAAAAGTTTAGTTCTATTACAGATATTTTCTAATCAGTTGGGTTTGTTTGTTCTACAGGGTTAAAATCTTGCACAATCAAAGGCTGCAGCAATCAACATTATCCTAATTTAAGAGGCAGCATGCAAGATTTCACTTGTCCAGAATAGTTTAGATGGATATCTGATAATTTATTTAATACTCTTCCTAGCTTTTTTCCTACTGAAATGTAAGAATCACTTGATCCTCACAGTCATGCTTATAAACATATGCAATGGATAACTTGAAGAGCCCACATTCATTAATTTATAAAGAAACAGATATGAAATTAGTTTCCTTGTTTTCTTTTCCCTGTATTTTGATTTTCTGCAAATATTAATAAATTTATCTCTGCCAGGTAAGCACATTATCTTTGTGTGCTTCAGAGAACTGCAGAGAACAGAACAGAGGATTCCATGTCATAGTGGAGTTCTTTGTCAAATCAAAACCTCATTGACAGCCTCGCTGACCCTGTTCAAGGTGATGAACACGTTGCACTTGTGACTTGTTATAAGCATGTCTATTTAATTGCTATCCAAAAAAAGCCTGACTGAACTTTGGTAAGCATCTAGCATGAGTGAAAAGCAAATTTTGACATTTCTCTTGCTGAAAAATGGAAAGACATATTGGCAATTACAGCTTTTAGGGCCTTGAAAATTGAACTCCTGTCACTTCACACAAACTTTTAGAGAAAAAAAAAAGCCCCTGGGATTTCTTTGGATTGAAATTAGAGGGGAATCTTGGGCATACACAGTGATATTTGGAATTATGGAGAAATCCAGACATCACCATTATCACTCAACACCGAGGAAAAGCAGTCAGACAAAATGTGGGGGAAAAAAATCAAGATATCTGTATAGTCAGGTACAATGTGTATATTTCCATAGGAAAAGCTGAAGATTACTATACTGTTAAGGGGTATAATGATTGAACTCTGTGTGATATGCCACAAAAATGTTTGCCACACAGAGCCTGTGGTTACAATGAGAGCTAAATGGCATTATTAATCCTATGGTCGAAAAATGTATTAAATGCATTGAGCCCAGTACACTCAGAGGTCATTTATGCAGGAAAATTATAGTGAATGAGGTAGGATGTTTATTTACAGAACACTGCCTTCCTCACATGAACCTCTCCATATATCTTAGTAGAGAGCACTAAATTCAAAGCAATGTAATCCACTATTAAATGGCACAGAGTGCAACATGCACACTGCCAGAGACTTGGGCACCAGAGCATGAAGTATAGATTTTGGGTCAAAAAATGAAGAATTGTCCATATCTCTGCTGCTGGAGGCTGATCCTGGTACCACAGTACTTTGCCCAAATCTTCCTCTGACGTTCCCACAGAGGCCCCTATGGCACTGCAATGTTAATAGGAACAGTAAGATTCTAATTTTTTTAAAAAGTTTAGAGCACAACACTAGTGGCAGGGCTGCAGTCCTGCAAACACAAAGTGTTTAGTTCGGTATACATTTACACTTCAGCTTCCTGCAGTTCATGTTCACCACACAAGCCTGTTTTCATCCTTTTTTTAAGCTAAGCCTGACATTTATGGAACATGTAAATAAAAACAAATCAAGACTACCTTGCACGAGTATCTGTGGTTGAATGAACCCTTCTGCAGGATTTGAGATCACTTGAACTGCAAACCTGATTCTCTCTTTGGTGTATTTATGATACTTGCACTGCACGTATCAATTTAGCTGTGCCCACATGCTTAATTTTTACACCATATTTGAAGGACAAGAACATAGGCTGCACATTTATAATCTGTCATCTTTGCAGCAGAATTTGTGTGGCTATAAAAAACACGTGTCCTACTGAAGGTATGAAAACAGTTTCAGGACAGTAATATATGCTAGTTAGGAGTTGATTTCCATCTTTCCATGTCCCAAGTTAGACTAGCTATTTAAACAACAACAAAAAAAACAACAAACCCAAAGCAAAGCGTAAACAAACAAAAAAATCTCACCCCACAAACAACTCAGAGTTGCCTGACAAATGAAAATGACCTGGCACAGAAGCACAGTGACTGATCTAACCATGCCCATGTTTGAAGTAATGCTTTCAAAATACAGCTTTTTATATTCCAGACTGAAGTCCAGTTACTATTTCCACACTGCTCGTGTTATTTTTATTCTGCAAAAGTCAGAGAAGAAAAAAAAAAAGAGTATATGAAACTAGGTCTGAAATAATTGAAAAATAAATAAAGAAACCTCTAATACATTTTTATATCTGTCAAGCAAAGCCAATTAAAGTATCCCTGTGGTGAACAGAGCTTTAAAGTCTGAGTTTTCTCCTGGATTACACTGTGAGCTGCCTTCTCAGAGTGATTCATCACAATCCTCATTATTCCCAGCTTCCAATTTCCTTGTGCTTGGCTCGGTTATCCCAGCAAACGACCACTCATTTGCAAAGAGTGCAAGTTATACATTGCCATAAACAGGTCATTTGTGGGTTTCCCAAACTCTAATAGGCCTCCGAAATCAAAGGATGCTTCCTAGAGCAGTAAAAATCTATTTTCAACTCTACTTTGGCTTTTACAAAATAAGCTAGTTTTTTTTTTATTTAGTTTTACTAGAACTAGGACCTTGCCCTTTGGATTCCACAGTATTCTTCTGTATAAAACAAAATAAAATAAATCCACTGCGATTGGAATGCAGGGGAGCATTAGCACAAAGCACTGTCCATTACCTCTAAAATAAAAATGATCACTTTTCAGAGCTTGATGCCTCTTCAGCATAGCAGCAGGGATTTATGGTTTTGGTAAAGTTAGTAACTTGCTATTCCATCTTTCTTAAGATGTCATTATTTTATTGTCTTTGCTCCACTTCAGTACTCCTTTGTCCTTTCCATAACTGGAAGAGTTTAGAGAAAACTTTGTACAGCTTGACAATTAGACCATCACACATGCCATAAAAAACAGCAGTTTCACCAAGTCTCAGAGAAATTTGCAGCATATTAGGATTAACAGAGATGAAAAAACAGCTGTAACACATGCAATTCTCCTTTATTAGATTTTACATTTCTTAAGAAAAAAAATACTTTTCATAACGGCTTCTATAAATCTATTTTATTGTATGCCTGCTGCAAAGTTCTCCAAAACAGTGAAATATGTAATCTCTTACTAGATCTTATTAGCCATAATTTCATCAGAACTCCTTGGTTTCAAATCTCAAAGCAGTAAAACTGCTGAACACACTTTCCCCTCCATCCCCACCCTGGTATCATATCCTGATAGAACTGCTTCGATATCCAAATAATATATAAATGTACCCATATATCAAATTCATTTTCTTCCACAGCAAGATTGGTGATCATATTTTATGGAGTATTAGGAGATGCTGATCACCTTATGAGAGTGTTACGCATGTGAAAACAGCAAACTCTTATAGCTTGGTTTTTAATTTCTTAACACATCTCTCTTTTTGAATTGGTGGCATTTAATAACATTCCTTGTAAAGTGGCACTAAGAGATGTTCAGACCTTGTTCCAATCAGAATGCCTGGCAAGGGGTTTTTTTCAGTGCAGTTACTGTGGATACAACTCTGGCATTGATGAATTCAGGGTGTTCTCAACTATTACAAATATTTACAATTTTTAAATAAAAGTTTCCTTTTTCTGAGGATAAAATTAGTTTGTAATTGACAATGTTTGCTTAGCACAGCACATGCAATTTCAGGCAGCAATAAAGCTATTAATTTGTTTGCTTGTGCATTTTCTTCGAGGGAGTGTCTCAACAGAAGTGATTATCAGTGCAGAAAGCAACTGTGTGCAGTGCCAGTAAGAACACGGTCATGCCAACTAACACAAAATATTCTTTGCAAAGATTGCACCATAAATAGCATTAATAAGACTTCATTCTAACTCAGATCAGCAGGAAGGTTCACATTATGGTTTATAAAACTTATTTAAAATAAGACTTTGGGAGAAACACTGTCTCGTGGATTCCCTATGGTCCTTAGTCTAAGAGATCAGGTTAGATTTAGTTTGGTCTGACAGAACCAGGGAAAAAGTTCTCTACTTCTTAGGATTTTTGGGGGAGTTCCATGCTCTCATATGTCCTTAGCATAAATTCTTTCATTCATTTAGCACACAGACACATGACAGAACTAGTACCTCAAAATTTCTAGTCTTTCAAGTCCATCTTCTCTAAGTGCCAGTACTCAATTTTCTACTTCCTCCTTCCCACCCTACACAGAATTTTCATAGTGGACAAAAGGAACATTTCAACTTTAAGATCAGAACCTCTCCATATTAACATAACCTTAACACTGGATCACCAAGCAGAAACCTGAACTATAGGAATGCACAGAAACATGGCTACAAGCAGTACTATTAGTTTTTGAAGCCAGGAAGGTGTCATTATGAATACACTGTCTGACCCCTTACACAACATAGATACTGATCTGATTAAGACAACATATTCTCATTGATAGTAGATCAGAAAGCTCTCAATGTTTAAAAGAAAGATTTCCTTCATTTGGTTTTTTTGCCATCTTGTTATTTCAAGAATTAAGTTTCTTCTCATGACAAAGTACACCACCAGCTTAAAAAAACCCAACCAAAAAACATAGACCTACGCATCTTACAAAATACAAAAGGATATCAGTTTTCTATTTGGTAATAAATTTCTGGGAAACTATCACATATCATTTCACATTTCTGTAGCCTAATTATTCATTGAGGATATAGTCAGTAATTTCTATTGAATATGTCAGAATGCCACAATTGCACTGTTCATCCAAAAGAAAAGCACAGAAAACAGCTTCTACTGTGGGTTTTTTTCTACTCAATTAATTGTTAACTTCAGGAAATGAAATGTTGAGCATGTGGAGATACTAAAACAAATATGTGTTTTAAAATACCTGACATAAGCCATGGTAAAAAAAATTAAACATCTCTGGCATGTGTTGAACAATGAGTAACACAAGGCAACACTGTATGTTCCAGCAAACATATGTTATCTGATGATGAAATAATTATGTTGGTGTCTACACAACACATGCCTGAATATCCCTTAACTGAAAAAGCAATGCTTTAGAAACAAGGAGATGTGACATATGACAGTTCTGTGTCCCCAAACCCAAGTCACCCCATGTCTTTGAAACAGTGCTGTGCTGTAAACAGTCACCAAAACATATTAGTTTACAAAATGACACGGTCAGCGAGCAAAAATTAAAGTCCTGTGCATATTTTTAAATTGTGTGTTTTGAAGCTCCTATTCATGCGCTGTACTAATGACAATGTGCCTGGAGGGATTGCCAAAATCCATGGAGTTCAGAGGAAAGCCAGAAATTCAGATGTCAAAGCATGGTGAAGACTGCAGACTCACAGAGACAGATGCTGCTTTACAGTCATTATCCCACTGCCTTCAAAGACAAGCAGAGCACTCAACATGGAATTCAACTATAACAACACCTGGACACTTCAGCTACTCCCAAATGGGACACAGTGCTGGACAGCAACCCCTCAGTATTAGATCACAAAGACAGCCCATCCGTGCCCTTCAAACCAGGGTCCAGCTCCGTAAAATATTCACTGTATGTTGACTGTTCACATATCTGAAGCAAGTGCTCACATATTTTGGGTCTTTTTTTTCCTCTTCCTCCTTTGCTTTGGTTTTTTCCCCCCTTCTGGAGTCAAGAAGTAGCTGCCTAATAACACCTCAGGTCAGCAACAGGCTGGTTTTCATTTATTTTAAGTAACTTTCACTTAGATAAGTCAGTTTCAAGAGCTTCATGTGTTTTCTATCACAATAGCCACACAGAGTCCAATGCAAATTCTTGACCTGAAACAGCTCTTTTGGAAAAGGCACGAAAGTATTGACTACCTGTTCTGTAGAAAAGATATTTCACCCTCTACCTTTGGCACAGACTCATGGTATCTAAAAAGACAGGGACAACAACCACCTTAAATTGAAGGATAGGAAAAACTTCTTCCCCAAAAGGGTTGTCAAGCATTGGAAGAGGCTGGTGAAGTCACCGTCCCTGGCTGTGTTTAAAAGACATGCAGATGTGGCACTTGGGGAGAGGGTTTAGTGGTAAACTCAGCATTGTTGGGTTAATGGTTGGACTTGATGACATTAAGGGTCTTTTCCAACCTACATAACACTATGATTCTAGCAAAGTAAAAATAAAAAGCCTTAATAACCTCTGAAAAATGCACCTCAGCATCTCCATTTTGGAGTAGTTTAGTAACTGCATAATATGATAGAGTAAATTATTCTAGTCACCTCTGCCATCCTATACTGGATAAATAATCTTTTGGCAGAAGGAGATATATAAAACCCATAACAATTATTATTGTCCATGGATTCTGCCTGGAAAAAGAAATTGTTTCTGATAAATTTAATAAGTTATGAAAAAAATAATTAGAAATTTACAGAAACAAATGTTCAATTTAACATTCATTTGGATTCTAGCTAACAATAAGTTCATTTCTCTGGGTGAATTTTTTTGTGATAATTGAAAACATATCTCCATTAATTTCTCTGCACCAGTGCCTTTCTTTGTTACTTCTCTCCATTGCAGAGCAGTGAAGACATTAAATATTTTCCATTTCCTGGGCAACAGGTGCTTCATTCAATCATATTTTTTAAGATTATGCAGGTTCAAGTGATACAAAATTCACATGAAAGTACTTTTGAGAAGAGCATAGAGCAAGTATCGAAAAAGCCACAGTCTCACATAGGATGGCAGCTTTTCCTGCTGCAACATGACAGGAACTTGCTGAAGAATTCATAGGAATTTTTTTACTATCTCCTCCATATAGTGACATAGAGTGTGCACTACAAGAATCCCTAGGACCAAGGTGTAACATAAGATCATGATTTGAAATGCTAGAAATTATCTGAACACCTAAATTTTATTTTTTTCCCTTTGTTCTTTTGGTTCAGTAGTCTTGAAAAGCAACTTTTAGGAAACAAAAGTAATGACAAAAATCCAACAAGCCTGGTCTTTATTACCTTATAAATACGAGCAACCTGGGGTTTGTTTGTTCTCATACTTTAAGCCCTTAGGACACATCACCTGTTCTGCTTAGAAAACATGTCAGAACAATATAGAATTTCATGTTTCCTTCCTCCCTCCCAGAGAGAGACCCAAGCAGTCGGACAGAAGTGCCTTCCTCTGGTTTTTCTTTCTTATTTAGCTCATCCAAAATAGGGAGATGTTGCTTTGTCTCTGTTTTCTGCAGGGTTCTGGAAGAACAGCAGAAAGATTTAAGTTCTCTTGGAGGGGGGAAAGAGTAAACACACCATCCTCAGTCCTCACAGAAGATTTTATTTTAACAATGGCAATTGCCCCCTGGAAACACTTCATATTTCTGAATTACTTAATAATAATCCTTTTTCATGAGCTAAGGGCCCATCAACAAGCCGAGGACCAGGTGTGCTTATTATGTGCTTCTATTTTTAGAGCACGCATGTATTTTAAACATTATTTTTACAATAACACATCATTTCTGCCCTGATAATATAAAATATTTTCAGAAATTAAGAAATATCTAGCTAAGTAATTTGTGAAAAGTAATAGTTCATTATATGCTGCTGTTTCACCTTTTTGAGCACCTTTTAGCAGCACACACCGCGAGGGTGGTGACACACTGGGACAGGGTGTCCAGAGAAGTTGTGGATGTCCCCTCACTGGTAGTGGTGGAAGTGAGGGTGGACAGGGCTTTGAGCAACCTCATCTAGTGAAAGGTGACTTAGATGACCTTTGAAGGTCCCTTCCAAGCCGAACCACTCCATGATTACATGAACATCAGTTTCAAAAACAAATAAACCAGCTTTGAAATAGTACTTCAGCTGTATTTGTGGCTTATTTAACTAATCTGTCTTCAAATACCAGTTTATTCCTTCCTCTTTGGGTTCACCATATCGAGGCAAACAGGAAAACCAAGACTTTTTGTGTAAAAGCCAATGTGGTGTGAGCTCTTGTGCATTGCATTGTGGAATTTATGGTTAATATGACCCATAAGAAATACTACTTGAATAATCTTTCTTTTTTTTTTTTTTTTTTTTCAGTTATTTTTTCCACAAACTTCTGTCTATGGATTTCTTGCTCGAATTTTCTGTGGGTTTATAGTAAAACTCTATGCACATTTATTTCTGTGGGACATATAAACAGGTAAGAAATATGTTATGAAGCAGCTACACTTAATATAACTCTTGCTCAATATATTGTATTGTAATATATGAGGTAAATAAAGGGTCACAGTCCTTAAAAAGGAACCTCTCACACAGACTGAAGAAACACACTTATTGATTGCATAGAACTGAAATATTCTTTAAATCCCCATGTCTTCCCTTCTGAGGCTGCAAAACACATAGAAATCTAAACTCAAACCAAACACTAAACCAAATTTCCTGGTACTTAACCCTTCTTTTATGAAAGGAAAGCCTCACACATACAAATTGGTCTTGGAAAGCTTAACAAAGTGTAACTCAGCATTGAGGAGTTAATCATGTGTGTATGTACAGGTAATTTCATGTATTTCCTATATGTTTTGAAAACACTTGCAGAACCTGGTGGTTACCCTAAATGTGTGCTAAAGTAATAAGAGCCAGAAATTGACCATTTTGCCCATTTTTGTTTGTTAAATAAAACCAAACCACAAAAAATGAAATGTATCAGTGACACACTCTGGCACAAACAATCAGCTAAATATTTTCCCCTGGAGGAAAACGCTCTTCTAATACAAATAATGACTCAATGAGTATACAGAACAGCAACTGAAATAACTGAAGTGTATTGGAGAGCATCAGCTACAGACAGAACCTGACTCGGAGCTTAGGAAAAAGAAAAAATAGTTTGGGGGTTTTGGTTGGGTTTTTGTGGGGCAGGAAAGTTAGAAATAATTGAAAATATTTTAATAATTACTGCTTTATTTTCAAGTGTAATTAAAGAGTTTAAAAGTCACGGCTGAGTAACCCTCACCAACACAAGTCAGTGCAATTCACACTTTTAGCAGTGATTACACAATCTACAGAAGTCTGGACATGGATGTCCTTCCAAAGTGTCCCCCTACTCACTCAGGCAAGTTTCATTTAGGCAATACAGGAGATGGGAAGCGGAATTTTTCCTCTCTGATGTGGGACCAGACTAATCCTTGCTCTTTCCAAAATCTACTGCTGAGTGAGATGAGTGGAAACCCCTGAACTGGAGACTCTCCAGTGCAAGAGAGAGCTGTCAGAATCGCATTCACTGCTCCAGTGAAGTCCAGGTTTCTCCCAGTCTCCCTCACCCACTGACTCTCAGCCTGTTTTCCCAAAATTTTGAGGAATGGATGTCCTGAGATTTTTTTCTTTTTTACCATTACTAATATTACCTTTTATGGAAAATGGTATTGCTAGGCCTCAAGGGGAAACAAGCTGTCCCTTGCAATGCAATATAAAGGATTCTTTCACTGTCTGCTTTCCTGTTCTGCAACAGCCACCCAAGATTCACAGACAGAGGTTTCCACACCAAAATAAAACAAGTACCTTATTTCTCCCTCCTCTTACATTTCTCTAGTCATTGAACACAACATGTGCTTTTACTGGCTAATTGCCACTAGTAGCAATTCCCACATGAATCCCTCAATAGGCATGCATGGCTTTTTTCTCCAGTCTTCACATAATAATAAAATAAAGATTCAGCATAACACATCCAGCACAGTCCATTAAGCATTACTTCTGTATGAAATAGGATGTAAAACATCTTCTACGCTTTCAACTGAAAATGTTACTTTAACAGTCATATAGGCTTTACTTCTGCTAATGAATTGGCCAAACCAACTAAATTATTTACAAATTATTTACAGTTTCAACTGCCTGACTCATGAGAGAGGAACGGAATAGTTGAATCAAAAAAGGGCAACAAATTACAAGTTAATAATAAACAGAGGATAATATTATTCCGCCCTCCCCCTGCCCCCACCAATGCTGCCATTTCCACAAGTTGCAGAGACATTCTTGTCATGAAAGACAGAAGATCTGAAAATATTTAGTAAGGTATACAAAAATAGCTGTGCCCAAATCTGTACATTTATGGTCACAGGCATGGTTTTTATTTCATAATACTTGCTAAATGTAGGAGCAGTGAGAAAAAGTGTCATCCTGTGGAGGCTTTTTTTCCTCTTTTTCCTTCTCTGAAGATTATTTCTTGGCATTACCTCTGTTACATTTTATGATTAAAACCATTCATAGTGGAGATAAATGAGCAGAAGCTGAAGGACCCTGTCCATATTCCCTCCAAATTCAGTGGAAAGGTTGCTGGAACTCTTGGGGACAGAAAGGAAGAAAATTGTTTGATTTTACAACAATAGCTAATAATCTTTTCTTCATGGATACATCTATATCCATCCAGCACCTGACTGTTTTTGCTGTTTTCTCTTACTGAATTTCAAGAGCCATCAACAATATATGAAGATTACAAAAATGATGTATAGCAATTTCAGAAGCAACAGTGCAGTATTTCAAATATTGCCATGAGAAATCAAGAAAGAGAGTTAAACCATGTTTATTACAAAGAGAAAATAAAAAATTTTAGGAAACCATATTTCACTTCTGATTGTGTGCATTAGTTTTATTTTAAGACATTCAACATTGCCTTTAATGTCTCATTTGATAATAGACAGCTTCAGCTTGCTAATGCAGCAAAACCAACCTTGTCCAGCAAGGACATCAGCATGAGAATTAACCTGGAATGACAGAAGCTGACCTGTACTTATTAACTACTAAATAGTTTAACTTCTCAGGAAATGCAACTGCAATATTTATTGATATCTAAAAAAAAATACATTAAAAAATAACCCCCCCCAAAACTGAGGTCCCTTGCATGAAAGTAAATTGTAGGTAGTTTGTGGTGGTGATTTTTATTTATCACACAATGGCAGAAACTCTATATTCACAAAGCAGGTCAGGATTGGATTCAGACTACTCATATACTAAGCCACAATGTGAGCTATGGTTGAGTTGTTGGAACTTCCCTGGATATTCTCCCATTGATTCTATTTCATTTGACAGTTTCACTAATTTTTGGGTGTGAATGAAGTGAACAAAAAAATCAATTACTATTTGCATTTAGCACTCTTCCAGAATTTAGGTATTTTCACAGAAGCAGTAAGATAGAACTGTTGCAGAACACCCACTCAGCATCAGGCTGCACATCATCTGGTTTGATGCCAGAATATAGCACAGGATACACCGTTACTTGTTTACAAATACACAAAGTCATTGGGCACAGAGAAATTCTGATATAAAGCTGATAATATGTGGTGCTCAGTTCAGTGACCCAGCCATTAAAGAACATTAGTTATCTGCTCACAGCACTCAGAGCAGAGCTGGATTCAAGCATTAATACAACATCATTGCCCTATTCCTGTTTCCTCCATGAACAACTCAGCAAGTCTTTTCAAACTATTACATGTCTGTCAATTCACGGTGCCCTTTTTTTCCAAGTTCATACTTCCAGCAATTTGACAGTGGGGAAATCCAACTTTCATAGTAATAATCCTGTGGCACAATGTCCATTGCTGATGCCTCTGATCATAGGGTCTGAATGGCAGGGTTATTGTTTGCCTACTTTACTTGGTAACCTCAAAGTTATTACTGTAGTCCTATATGTTAGAATAGGAAGATATTTTTAGCTTAAAATAGTAAAATTGATGCAATCTCTTTATATGGGAGAGAATATTATAAATACACTTAAATCATAATACTCCAGAGGGAAGGCCCTCACATGGAAATTTCATGAGGCAGTCTAGATTTATACAAAAGGTAAGAAACAGGTCTAAAAAAGCTAATCCTTTGGATACCTTGCTTATTAAAGTAGAACAAAGAATGAAAATCCCAGTACTTCCAGTGAGTAGCTCAAAGGTTACTCAGTGACATTCAGGAGGAAGCCCAAAGAGATAGCCAGAATATTTCTTGCTTTAAATTTCAGCTCTAAGACATTAAGTGGAAACCTCTTCAAAGACACAAACAAGGAAGAATAAGCTAACACTGAGCAACTTCAGTTTCCTCACCAAGGGAAAAACAACCCCAAACCAACCACAGAACACCAGGAAAATCCATCCCCCCCCCTTCTGCATCACCATGGATTGCTTTGGACATGTTTTATTTTACTACACAACACAAGCATTTTTTTCCTCAGCTTTTTTTTCTAAGAAAGCAGCAGGAAAACAATTGTGATTCCGTATTTCCTATTGCATCTCTGTGTGTTGGAGCGATGGAAACCTGCTCTTCTCAACAGTGAATCAGAGTACATGACACACACCCACATGATACAACCAGCTTCAAATAAATCCTCCACTCAAGTTTCCCAACACATACAATGCTTCCCTTCCTGATACTCAAAATATAGATATTAAATGCACAGAACACTTGCAAGTTACAAAGAAGTGCCCTTATTTTATAGCTCACCTAAGTCTGGGATTTTTATCAAGTCACAATACCCAAAGATTTCTCATACTGAATTAAAAAAACCCAAACAGTCCACTTGTTCTTTGCCTGGCCCCAAAATGAAGTTCAGATGCCCTGTTTGTTACTTCACAGCACTGACCTGTCCCATTGCAAGAATTCTATCAGGAATAAAGTGCACAACCTGCATTACAGAATCCTGTGACAGCGCTCTCATTCTACCACACCAAGTATTTCATTAGTTCACGAGAAGTAATAATGTTTGTGATCACAAAATTAACAAAAAAGGTTTCATTGGACACATGGCTAAGATGAGATACTGCAATTTTTCATTGGCAACAGGATAAAACAAAGCAATTATTAGCTAATATTATCTAGATTATACTAAAAATAAATTGTATTAACATGTCTATTGCATTGATCAGGTGCAAGAAAGCAGGAGTGATACCAAATAAGAGTCAATTATCTTCCCCCACCAACCCAAGTCACAAACTCTTATGAAATCCTGTTTCCTCAGTGTTCCTCCTTACATGCTTTTGTTCATTAAAAACTTGTAAACCCAAAGAAAGAAGCCAATTTTGGGGTTTATGTATCTGGTCTAGTATTTCATCAACCTCCTAACCGAAAAGCAGCAGTGATCTGAAAATTAAATGCTTTTTTCCAGATTTAGATGTGATACTTTCTAAAGCTACTTTTATAAAAATAAATAGAAGAGCAAGCTAGTAATGCAAACAAAGCAGAACACAGAAAATGACAAAAATGGACATAAAGTGTGTTTTAAAGGAAGAGTAGAAAAGCCCTGCCTTCTTTTAAATAAATCTTGCAAAAGAGAAGAAATGAATAATGAATTCACAAAGAAAAAGATACATTTTTGTTTGTACCATGTAATCATGTCTTTTTACTTGATTTTGGGTAAAGAGCGAGATAACATTTTCTCATCCAGTCCTAGAATATCATACTTAAAATAATCAAGGGAAATCACACCATGTGAGTTCACAGCTCTACTCTTCAATTTGCAAAAAATATCTCAAAAATAGCCTCAGAATGCACAATATCTAAAAAAACAAATGCACAGTATTTTTATGGAAGAGTCATCCTGTTTAGTTGGAGGGACTCAAATTTAGATAGACCAAAAATCTGTTTGGTCCATCTCAACATACAACCCCCATGACAACACATTCTCTTAATACCTTGCTGTCATTCCCCTCCAGTACCGAAATTAAACAATAAAGAATAAATGATAAATAGTTTTAAATATTGACCATCAAAATTACAGAAAGGAAAGAACATACACCTCAAATCCAAACTTTTAAAAAAGACAGCTTTAGGACTGACCTTTAACTTCCTTCTATACACCTCAATGTCTTTGACTTTGCAGAGAAGGTACATCCAGGAAGAAAAGGAGCTTCTTTGCCCTCAGCCCAGGCCAGCTGAATCCTTGCAGAGAGGATGAGACCACAACTCACCCAGCCCACCTGCAGCTCCTTAAACCACTCTGGCCCTGCCTACAGAGCAAATGAAGCCCACCCAGAGCACCCAGGGAGGTTTCCTGAAAGGGTTAGTGGTGATGTTGCAGTTTGATGCCCTGCAAGGGCAAGGCAGAAGGCTGGGGTTGAGGGTTAGAGGACATCCCTCCACCTCATTCCCAGGAAAGGGAATCCTTGAAACCAGAATTGTCTCTCCCCTCCTCCACCAACCACAGAACACCTGAAATTGCTGTTCTGCATTGGTGCACTTCTGTCGTTGCTGCTCCCTTACCCTGAAACTTTTGTTCCTTGCGACTCTTTAATTCTACATCTTATTTTAGGCACTGGCAAAGTGGGGGGATGGCAGAGGAAGGGCTCAGCTGGCAGGAGAAAATTCCTAATATTCCCTTCTTTACCTTAGCCAATTGATTTTTACACTGGGAGTTTTTTGCAGTCATGTTTTGTTTCTAACCCTTGGAAATAGCAGAAAAAATTAAAAATGTTTGTAATTACTCCAAGTATAGACAAAAACAACTGTCCAAACCTAATGAGAATGAACACAAGCTACTGTATTGATGAATTGCGAAGCAAAAGAGAAAATCTCTTTATATAACCAACACATGACATGGTAATTCAGTGTAAATTTTGTCATTAAAGTTCAAGGATTGGAAAGATATCCATCAATAGAAAGAACAATTTGTTAGCTAACAATGGCAAGTTACTAATACTAATTAGTAGCCATCTAGTAGTAGTTAAAAATTTGTAAGATGGATGCTTGTCTACAATAGGCTCTCTTTGACTAATAGGGCTTTTATTTACTGAAACATATTGTTTCCCTTACATTAAAATAAGAAGAGGAAAAATTACAATATTGGTAAAAGAAAACAATGACTCTTTTTGGCTCTTGGATGACAACAGAATGGTTACTGAAACCCACCTTCACTTTCAGCTTACTGATAAGAGATTGTGCTAAACTTCTCTGTAAGTATTAACTAGAGGAATGCCAGGCAAAGGCTATTTATTTATTTGGACAAACAAACAAAAAGTGTCTGAGCTCCTACAGCAAGCTCTGAAAGACACACAAGAATATTTTTAGAAGTAGGAAACAACAAAGTAATGAGAGTTTGTTAAAAGGGGAGCAAAACACTAAAGCTTCACCAGAAAACAATTCTTTTCCATTGTACACAAATCAGACCGATGCTGTGCTAGCACAAAGGTCTGCTCCAGGCCCCTCTGCAAAGGTGTATTTTAAGGGCTAAAAATTAATTCAGGCAATAACTCTTTAGCAAATGAACCTGCCCATTAACACCATTTTTCAAAAATATATCCTTCATAAAGTTGTGTCACAGAACAAGAATGAAATTAACGTGTTTCACTTTAAAATAATTTGCCTTTGTTATGAGACGAGTGATATAATTGTATCAAACAGTTTTGCTTTCAACTACTGATTGAATGAGTATCATTTTTAAGTAAATAATATTCACTCGTAAAAAAATGCCTTTTAATGAATTTTTTGCTCATCTTTTGCTCCATATTTTATGGAGCTTTAGTTTTCTGCACCAACATATTTAGTAGAAAAACCCTTTCCTGATAATACCTTTTCATCTCTACACCTAATTTCTATTGTTTGAAATGCTGAGGAGCCTGGTGAAACATAGAAACCAACCCTACATAAATGCTATGTAAAGTGACAGAGGAAAAGATCACAAAAAAAAATTGCTACTAATAAGCACTTA
This sequence comes from Campylorhamphus procurvoides, assembly GCA_013396655.1. Lineage (NCBI taxonomy): Eukaryota > Metazoa > Chordata > Aves > Passeriformes > Dendrocolaptidae > Campylorhamphus > Campylorhamphus procurvoides. The sequence continues at coordinate 689,094 of WBMV01003348.1, forward strand.
ATTTCATTATTTAGGAAACAAAAATTCTGTAGACAGCAATAAGCTAGCATTTTTCATGCTGTTAACTCCAGCAGCTCCAGATTCCTCAGAGTTTTGAGCCCCACAATTGCTATTTTCTTCCCTCATGTTTCTAAAGCTTTTATTTGGCACGAGCACTGAAGAACGAACTATAAAAGCATTACCAGTATTTGTGACAGACTTTTTCTCCTTCTTGTTATTGAAGAAGATAAGATTTATTTCAGTGTCTGAAGATCAAAAAGCGAGAAAACATTTTGATAGCTGAGGAAAACAAGTTTTGATACTGTATAGCCAACATTGAAGTCACACTATGAATTGACAGAAACTCCTTTGCATTTGACAGTTTTCGTCATATTAAGGAGAAGAATCTGCCAGCAGTTTCAGATCAAGATTTTGGTCTCACTTACATTGGTGGAAACTCACCGTAATTCCACTGAAGTCTTTAATCCTGCTAGAATATCTTTATAGTAACATTATAATCCATATTTATTTTGGTCCAAGTCATTCCACCCATTTGTACAGCTCCCTACCAAAGGATTGCTGATAGCAAGGGAGTAACCAAGACTTCAGAGGTATTTTTTAAGAGAGAAAGAAAAAGACAATAATACCAAACTGACGGGGAGAGAGAGGGGGGACACAATGGGATACAGACACAAAAGAACTAAAATATCCCTTCCAAAATAAAAGCAACCACCAAAACCTACCAGTTTGCCTTCTGGCAAACCACAGCCTCCAGAGCTGGCACAGCTGCCTCTCTTCTAAGGTCAGGTGATAGTCAAGACTTTAAAAAACCATCTCTCTCCCAGATGAACCAAGGAGGATTGCTTCTTAAAATACATACCCTCACAACCAGGGTGATATATGAAGGGAAAACTTACATAATGCTACGGGACTTGGGGGAAGATGACAGAGAGAAGAAAAATAGGGTTTTAATCCCACATTTTTCCAGTTAAAAGAGAGATTACTTAAGTTATTATTTAAATTATAATTTTATTAATCTGTCTTTGTAGCAATGAATATTACAGGAAGAAGAGCAATTCTTACTTCCATTCATACTATGACCTATATTGCTTGAACATGTACATTTTTTACGAGACAGAACATCACAGTAACAGGAGACAGAGGCATATTTGCATGTCAAATACACATTATTTCATTGGCTTTGATGGTAAGAAGATTGTTCTTGCCCATGTTGGAAGAACAGAAATTAGGAGAATAGTTATGCAAAATGTTAATAGCTGATTAGGGCTTTGTTCTGGACTTAGGACTCTCTCCGGAAGCTTGTGCCATGTACTTGGTTTTATTTCACATGTCTCTGATGCTCAGTTTTCTATACAAAAGCCACTGGCATCATCAGCTCTTTTTCAGATTCGTTTTATTTCCTTGGACATAGGGAGGAAGATGCATTTACTCAATAGTTCTGCCCAATTCCACCCCTTTTACCTCTCCTCCTCACCAGTAGAAGCAACTTGGAATTGGCTACTAGAAAGACACAAAGAGGCCAAACTGATGCTTTTTTTCATGTGTCAGAGAAATTAGAAGTAATTTTTTGACAGGTACCTGTGGGACAATATTTTGTCAATCAGCTTTTCTTTCTTTACATACAATTGCTGAAGTAAAACCAAAAGTTTCTGATCAAAGTCCTTTCTTGTGGAAGGCAATTGCCTAAACTGGAGAATGGAGAAGTGCAACAGGAACTTGAACTTACTGCAAATTCCCTTGAGTCCTTCACGATTTTGCAGAGATCAATAGGAAGAGGAAGAAATAGAAATAAATTGGTACCGACCAATAATCAGGATACTCCAAGGAACTACTGTCTTTTCAAAAGGATTTCTCTTTCCCCTTTCTTCATCTTTTCCTATCTTCAAGACTCAGTAGCCCTGTTTATTCAGGGTTTTGAGATTCTGCTAATGGGAATTTTATCAGTCTTAAGCGTTTAATTGATTTTTACCTTCAGTATCATGCAACAGAGTCTCCACTTGAGGGGAATTAAGAACTGCCAGTTCCATACACTCTTCTACTTATCTGTTTTATTCTTTGCTCTTCTGCTTCATTCTTTCCACAGAATGCATTTATTACTCTGCTCAACACACAAAGCCTTTTCCCAGCTACATCAGAGAAAGCTAATAGAACAAATACTGTTTAAGTCCCCCAAAGTCTTGTAAAACTCTAGGAATAATGGCGAGTCTCATTATATGAAGATAAAAGACAGAAGAACTAAAGGCTTGAACAACCTGTATCTTGAGCCCAAGCTATTCTGCTAAGGCCTTGCAAGAGCCTTAGGTGCTTAATGCATGTGAGGAAATGAATTCATTCTGATACTAACACTCATCATTCTGCATGAGATTTTAAGCCATTTTAGAATAAAAGCATGATCTCTTAGCATGACAAGATTGTGACAGGTTTCTGCCCCCTCTTACGGGCCAGAATGTCACTGTAAATTGTTACTCACAAAAACTGTACAATTTTAATGCTTTATCAAAAAGATGGTATTGGAAATTAAAATTCAAAATAACTTTACCTACATCAACGGTGTCTTTGTTTATGGAATGCCCTAATAAAAATCTAGTGTACGTACAGGTTTATTGTCCGTAAAGTTCACAAAGAAGACATGCCTGATTCGCTAACTTAAATCTTGTTTCTATTCATGTGTTGCTACCAGATTAAAACCTGTGAAGTACAAAGTGAGAAATATGAATATTAAAGCTTCTCCACACTCAGGAATATTTTGCATAAGAAAGTAATCATACTAATTACAAGCACTTTTCATTACAATATAGTGCACTGCAGTGTGCTCTCAGGCAAAGAGCTTGAACACATCTGAAGGGCTGTCCAGGAAAAATGAAGAGTCCAGTTACTTGATAAACTTTAATCAGAATCTAAATTTTCCTCTCAATGAAAACCTTTGAACAACTCAATCTAATTTTCACTCATTTGACACCCCGAACTGTGTGTTGATTCATTTTCAAACCATAGCTGGGACACAACTTACTGTCCAATGAACAAGCACATTATTTTTCAGAAGGCTGGAAAGATCACTTGAAAATAAGATCAGGCTGTACATTCAGACTGAGGTTTTGCCACAGGCATTCTGTGCTCTTTGGAGCTTTTAAGGAGTTTATTTTTATGGCAGACACATGGCAAATAGTACATTGCTGATTTAATTAATCCCATAAATAACCTTTGCAAAGCTGAACAGTGAGGGAACAAGAAATGGCATTAATCACATGTCTTTGTTTAAGTAGTTACAAAGGTCTTTTGAGGCAGATACTTTGTTTTGAATTTTGCATGTAACTGAGCCTAACAAGAATTTCTGGATACACGTGTACACATGTTAATCAGATTTTTACCTGTATGGACTTACATCAGATCATGCAGAGAACAAAGGCTAAACACAGTGTAATCTAATGTATTTAAAATGCACATGTATATACAGGAATCAAGACATCTAATTTTCAGAGCCAGTTCAATGGTTCTTGATAACATAAACAAAACTGAATTTTGCCAATTCAAAAATAAGAACCGCTGAGAAAACAAGGTATAATCACATTGTGCCTAACCCAGAAAAGACAAAAAGCAGAGCCTTGGTTAACGAGGGAAGAAGCAAAGTGGCTCCTAATAAAAACCATTTTTGATTATGAGAGAATTTCCTCTCTCTCTTTCTCTTTGTCCAAAGGTGAAGAGGACATTCAGCCCACAGTCATTTTGCTTCCCTACTCTGCTGTGCCTAGAAAAGTCTCTCTGTATTCCCATGACTTGCCAGGCTGAGATTGCCTGTGCTGTATAATTCAGAGCCTCATAAAACTGATGAGGAAGAATTGCATCTTTCTGTCTACAAACAGACATGTACACAGAAAGATACAATACAATAACTGACAAGCTCAAAAGAACTCTCTTTACATTTTTGCACATAAAATAAAAGCAATTATTTTGTCTTAGTGTGCAATACTCATGTTTTAATGCATCCTCTAATGACTTTTTTTTCCTGCATGCACAGTATTCTATTTTATGACTGCTCTTGAATGTTGAACTCTTGGTAATGATTCCACTTAAAATGTACTTGTTTTGACATAGTATAAAAATAAAGCAGGGAAAAAAGTTACTAAGTCTAATGTCTACTAAACTTAGATGTTCTCTTCAGAATGCACATGGCAAGAACACAGTGTAGACCTTTCATCATTTTAGTAAATGATAAATAGATGGATGTTGACTTCAGAGTGTATCTCCCCTAAGAGTTCAATGCCTGTATAAACTCGTATAGGATCTATCAAGAAAAGGGATGGATATGCTGTAGATGTGGTTAAATTCAGGAACAACATAGGCATTTTGAGACATATTGTGTCACTGAGTAGTTTTAAAGCAGTTTCATTGGCAAAATCTTGGAGAAAATTGGAAAACAACTGGTAGTTTGATATTACACATCATGTCCTTCACCTGGTTTATTAATGCACAGGCCTTTCCAAGATTCTGTAGCATTCACCCATTCAAATGTTGATCTTTAGCTCAGTAAAGCATTAGACCTATTATTGAAAAATGCTTTTCAAAGTATAGTAAACGGAAGCATTTTGAAATGGCAGACATTTATTGTGTAGGTGTCACCACTGCAAACATCCCACCTGAGAGCAGGCAGAAGGACCACATTCTACTTTCAATTACTCAAGAAGGAGTTGAACAGAAAGTTGCACCAGCAAAAAAGAGCTGAATTAGCCCAGGTTCTAAGGGATATGAAATAATAATTCTAGTTGACCCAGGTGTAGCTGTCATATTTCAGAAGAAACCATCTAAGACTGCACTGAGGAAAAGCTGTGCTCACTTGGTGCCAAACCTAAGCTCGTGGGTGAAACATTCACGGGAGCTGAAAACAGATCTTAAAAGAAAAGTGTCTTTTTCCCCCCCCTGAAATACATATGCTGTCTGTTCCTGGGAGCTAGCACTGCAAGGAGCAGACAGCGGATTCCACTAAATTGGCTGTTAATGGGCACAAAAATCTGTTGAACAGAAAATATTGCGCCTCCTGGTTTCCTAGGCTTTGAAGCAGGAGCTGCTGCAACCAGCGAGGCTGAACACGCCTCATGTTCCTCTGGAACTGCTCGTGGAAACAGATCAAAGCATTTCTAGCATAAGGAGTTAAGTTGCCTACAGTTTTTAAATGCAAATAGGCAAATTCAAAATAGCTAAACAGAGATGACTGGGATGGTGCCTCACAGACACTGAGAACATTCCAGCATCAGAGCAAAGTGACAATTTTGCTTCTTTAACATTCACAAACATTACGACTTAAAAAAACCCCTTACTTTTCAGTACTCCCTTGCCCCTCCTTACTCTTTAGTTTCTTAGACACTACTTCTTTTAGTAAAATATTTTAAAAGGCAAAACAAAGATGTGCTGTGTGGGAGGCAGAGAAATCTGGAGTGTGCTCTCCTATGATTACGTTCAATTAAAGAACAAAGCAAGAAGCCACAAAAGCACCCCAAGGAAATTAGCCAGATTGACTTCGATCTGAATTATTTATAAATATTTCTAAATGGGAGGCTTTTCCATAATACTTTTCCTTGATTAGTGAAGAAATACTCAATATGTTTATGGACCTTAAGCTTGCATGTGGAAGTCAGTGTAATATTTAAGGAAAACTAATTGTGGCCTAATTGCTTTTAAGGATCAGGCAATTTACCCAGTCTCTCTGATAAGCATCCGAGAAATTTATCATGGTGCCTCTGCTCTTTGCTACATTCAGGAGACAAAATTAAACCAAACATTTTACACCATTGTTTAAAAAGTGCCATCCAGCCTATTCTCAATGTGTAAAGCGACATCAGATTTTCTCACCTCCAGCTGACCAGGGTTGGGAGGAGCATTTCGGACAAAGAATAAACTCTCCTTCCTCAGATTTCTCCAGGGAAGATGAGAAAGCAGTGAGTTACATTTAGCTGGGCACAAGTGGGAAAGACAAACACTTATTAGATCCTTGCAGATAAAACCAGGGAGGATTCACTTTCCTGCAGGACCACAATCAGCAAGCTGTCATACTGAACTGCAAATAGGATCTGGAGACACTGATACTGCTACTAATGCTGACTGCTAATAAATAAAGATAATTCTATCTTGCAATACTAATGCAGCACTCGAATACACATCTTTGCTAACTTCAAAGGGTTAAGGATAAGCTTCATCAAATTTACAGTATTACAAGTACAAATTATTAGCAAATACTTAAACTGAAGATCACCAAGAATATATGGCAAAGAATAAAGCAGATCCTAGAAACTGGCTGTAAGTCTTTTTTCTACTTAAAGGAAAACAGAAGTACAGACTCTGGCTGGGTATAGAACATCCAGCTCCTCAAAACAGATTTCCTAGGAGAGATGACAATGGATTGTCCAGGTTAAGTATCCAATAGGTTTCATGTCATCCGCTAAAGTTGCCTGAGAAAAGGTAAACAAGTACAGATGTAAACAGTTTTAAATATTGAGTCTGAAATCCCATTACCTTACATCTTTTACCATTTACATTTTAGAAGAATGGTATCAGATCAAAACAGACTCTTAGGAATTAGCTATCCTATTTTATTCACGCTTTGCAAGGTTCTAAAATATCAGAGACTCTCACAGACCTCAGAAATCCATAAAAGAGGCATCCTGAGACATTTTAAACTAAAAACCAGAGTACTTATCTTCTGGCATTTATTCTTCAAGAAATTGTTCACAAGGAGAAAGAAAAAGTGTATTCCAAGGGAGGGAACATGCACTTATGATGCAAATTGTCTTATTGAAATGAAGTCCCCATCCAAAATACACTTTCAAGTAGAGTCTTAGAATTCTTAGTTCCTACAAATAGGACTTTTTTTAAAATTTTCCATTATTCTTAGAAGAATGAACTTAACTCCCTTGAAAGCAAAAGTAGATTAAAAGCTTAGAAAACTGAAAAGTGCAGATTTTCCAAAATGTGAGACACTAACAGGAAAATGTGCCCTGGAAGCTGTTTATGTCTGTATACAAATCTGTCTATATATAGGCATACACACAAATAGCCAGTGTGAAACTACAGATGACATAAAGATTTGATTAGGTTTTTAAATTCAAAATTTGAATAACACCTCCTACCCAGTTTTCCTAAATGTTATTTCTTGACAGCTAATGTGGTTTCTCTTTACAACTGTTAACCCACTTGCCTCTCTCTTCCTGTGTACCACAGGACAGGACCAAAACACTATGGCCAGCTTTGGCAGAACACCAGAAAGAGAAATGAAGAACTGCTGAAAAACACCTGAGTGTTTTATTCTATATTCTTGTGGTAACACTTGAAGCTTTCAGTAGTATTTTCCCTTTTTAATTTCACACTCAGAAGATATTACTTGGCATGTGAATAAACCTCCTGTAATTCTGAATTCATGCACTGGAGACATGAACAGATAAACTCCCATCTCTCCTGCTCTTGATGCTTGGCTGGGGACAGTTCTCAGCAGCGGGTTAGAAGGCCATAGCACATCAATCCATAATGTCTCCAAATAAAAGATCTTCCTTTTTGCACTAGCACTAAAATGTTTTCAAGTCTCCAACAAATCAGTAAATATTTTATTTTTGCTGTTTTTGAAAAAATGTAATCACAGATTGACTTTAAAAAAAAAAAGAATTAAAATGTAAAGAGTAGCACGAAACTCCCTTACACCTGAGTTTCCAACAGCTCTGAGTCTTCTATGAAGTGTGAGATGACTCTTGTTCAAATAGACCTCATATCAAATGTCTCCATGATTAACTTCATTCTTCCCCTTTACATGACAGCAAGAATGTTTTCACTGTGCTGCAAGAGATCTCCCAAAGTCAGTCCTCTTCAAGCTGTTCAATTTTAGATGAAACACTGAAATATTCATTGGAACAAATAGAGAGCATTGAAAGCAAGGCTATAGCTCTGGGGTTAGGGCACTCAGCTGGCAGGGGCAACACCTGAGTGCCAATACCTTTGCAAATGACTATTTAATTATTTATACAAAATTGGGCAGCTGCAATAAGAGCGGGGGAGAGAGGGAGATCTCCTGCCAAATGGGTTAGAGCATTTTCCAGAGACAATTTGAGGAAAATGATTCTAGAAAAAGCACTAGACCTATTCAGCCAAATCCAGCAGCTGAAGGAATTCTCTTCATTGAAGAAACACAGTAAACCTAACCCTGAAATTAATAAAATAGGATTATAATAGCAATAACAATTACAATGCTGATTAAAGATTTTGGTTTAAATGCCCATTATATTCTTTTATTTCTCTCTTATACTAGCTGTGATAAGCCTTTTCTTTTTTACCATAAATCTGAATTTCTATATGCAAGCTGTCTGATATTCTGAAAAACCTAAAAAAACAGTGATTGAAGTTTTTATTTTATCTGGTCATCTACTGTTTCCTTTTAGTATTAATCTGTAATGCTTCAAAATAGATAGGGGTTTTTTTTTCCTCATTTTAATTATTGTTTCTTTAATTGCCATTGTAATTAAAATAGTAGGTCTTTTTTTGCAAAATAATGCCTTCTTTTCTTTGAAACATATGATCTTGTATAAATAAAATCACATTGAGCTTTTGACCAGAGCCTGGAACTCTTTTGTGCCCAAGTCAATATTCTGACAAATAAAGGTCAGGTGTGTCAGACACAAAATCATTTCAGTAAAATGAGTTTGCAGTTGCTGACAGCTTCAGTTATCTACATTTTTTCCGGGTTCAAACCAATTTTACCAAATTTTCAGGGCTGCCTAAGAGGTTGTGTGCAGTTTCTCTGGGTGTAGAAACACCCACAGATAGAAATGTTAACAAAATCTATTTCCCAGAGTTCAGGACACAGTTTAGGAATCCCATCCCTCATTAATTTACTTAATCCTTTCTTGAACCCACTGATACCTTTGATCTCTACACTGTCATGTTGCAAAGACAACAATCACAATCCAACTGAATTCACTGCCTGGGCCTTTGCTGGCACCTTTTTGTTTCATTGACCACGACCTCTCAACACAAACCCTGCATGGAAGTTAAATTGCTTTTAAACAGCATCTTTGTAAAATATTCCTCCAGCAATTCCGGCTCTGTTTTTTTAATACTAAAATCAATATGTAACCTACTCCGAAAAATTAAAACAATGAATAATATTAAAATTCTCTCAATTGCCACAAACATCTGAGGGAAGCAATTGGAAAGTTAAAACAAGCTGAAACAAGTTTGGGAAAATGAAATAGAAGTGAGTGTACCACAGCTTTAAGCTAATTACAGTCGCACATACATTTATTGCATTTAAAATGGATGGCAGCATATACTTTACAGTTTACTGAGCCCTATCGATAAAAGCATCAACATTTTTCACCCAGACAAGGTTTCACGTTCCTGTTAAACAGCCAGCTAAACACACTCCATCTTCCTCTCTGGGCTGCAATCACAGCCATCAGTACAATTCTAAAGCGACATCTTTCCCCAAATGCTGACCCTGTGCAATAGAGAACCTGCCCACTTGTTTGTTCTTCCATTTAAAGCAAGCAGCAAAAGTCTCGTGTCTGAGCAGCAAACATGCTAGAAACAATTTGTCAGCTTTTGCAATTTAACTTACTCTATGGACCTTTTACTGTTCACTTTGTGAAAGAGCACATTCCAATCAATCCATCAACATCCAGCACGTTTCAGTATTATGAAAAGCTATTTAGGAAAGCCAGAGCACACACCGCTTTGCTAACCCTGCTTAACAAGAATGAACACTGAAATCACAAATCCCTTTTTCATTTATAACTCTTTTTCTTCCCCATCCTTAACCACAAACTTAGTTCCACTCACACACACACACACCCCTTTTGACTTTAACTGATTTTCATGCAGAATGGATAAGGCTGTGAAGCTTTCTGCTATGAACAACCAGAGACTGAACAAAGTCAAATTTGTGTAAGCACTTTAAGTGGAGTACATCTCCAGTATGCCATTAGCTTGGATTTTTATTAAAAAATGTAAGTAAATTCTGAGGAGAATCGATAAATCAAAGTTTACCAGCAGAGACAGAACTTTGCATGTGTTTGGAAAACAGCTGCAGGAGATTTCAGGATGGCTTCTCTGTTTAACTGCAGACAGAGGTTACCTTTCTGTTGGTACCCAGTTCCTGACAATGGCTGAAGCAGAAGCAGCTGCTGTGTTGAAGCATTTTCTTGGCTGTTTCCCACAGCAGGAATTAACCCAGATTACACTGAAGAAACCTGAGGGCTACCAAACTTGATAAAAACATGAGACATGAGAAAGACGTTTTCCAGTAAAACATAAAGCAAAGTAAAGATTCAAGAGAAATAAGATTAAACAGTCAGTCAGACCTACAGTCTTGGTGCAAATGAGTTCTCCATCAGAGCAGAAAAAGAGGTGGTTTAGGTTAGGTTCTTTGGGTGCTCAGCTAAGTATAGTGAAAAGGGTTATGGTAAAAATAATGCTATTGAATAATGATATTGCATAAAAAGGATCCTCAAGCACTGGATGATCAAATCTAAAATGCCTCAGAAAAACCAAACACCTGAGACAGAATGGACCATCTAGTTCCAAGGCAGAGTCAAACAAAAGCAGCATATGGACCAACCATTGCAGACAACATAATCAGTGTTATCCACCAAAGGGCTTGAGACAAGCAATTGATTTCCAATTGTTTGTAGGTACAAACAGCAGAGAAATTGGCACCACCTGCTCAGACAAATCACTGAGTGCAGCAACTGAATGCACCTCTAACAGTGCTATAAAATCCCACATATTACCAAACCTCATTAGTGATTAGAAAAGTCACGGACTGAAGATGATAAATAAAAAAGCGAAAGGATGTGCAGAGGAAAATGATCCTTATTAGAGAATATGCAAATACTGTAATGAGATGAACTCACTGGAGCCAACACAATTTAACAGTGCAGGGGGAAGGGCCACTTGTTAATGGATTTAAAATGTGACACACCCTCAAGTCCATTGCTAGATGTCACTAAGAACAGGGAACTGAAGAATTTAAGAGTTTGGCTGTGTATTCCAGGCCAAATACCAAAAAAGTGAAGCTAACTCAAAATGTGTGACTTCTGACACAATTTTTTATTTCTTTTGTAGCAAAGACTAAAGCTTTTTGAGCAAGAGCTCCTAAAAGTTGAGAATTCTGTTCTGGCAATCTATATTGGGTTTGCATGGCAAGGTTTTGGTTGCAGGGGGAATGCAGGGCAGCTACAGAGGTGGCTGCTGTGAGAAACTGATAGAATCTTCCCCCAGGGATGGACCAAGTTCCAGATGACTTCAAGACAGACCCACCTCTGGCCAAGGCTGAGTCCACCTGTGACTGTGGTAGTGCCTTTGGGATAATGTGTACAAGATGGGGGAAAGAAAACAGTGCTACTGCAGCCAAAGAGAGGAGTGAGAACACCTGAGAGGAACAGCCCTGCAGACCCCCAGGTCAGTGCAGGAGGAGGGGCAGGAGGTGCTCCAGGTGCCAGAGCTGAGGTTCCCCTGCAGCCCCTGGTGCAGCCCATGGTGAGGCAGATGTGCCCCTGCAGCACAAGAAGGTCCACAAGGGAGCAGAGACCCACCTGCAGCCTGTGGAGGAGCTCCTGATGAAGCAGGTGGATGTCTGGAGAAGGCTGTGACCCCATGGGAAGCCTGTACTTGAGAAGGCTCCTGGCAGACTTGTGGCCCTGTGGGGAGAGGAGCCCTTGCTGCAGCAGGTTTGCTGGCAGGATTTGTGACCCCATGGGGAATCAATCCATCCTGGAGCAGCCAGCCTGAAGGACTGCACACCATGGAAGGGACCCCCACTAGAGCAGGTCATGAAGAACTGCAGCCCATGGGAAGGATTCACATTGCAGAAATTCATGGAGACCTGTCTTCTGTGGGAGAAATCCCACGCTGAGCAGAAGAGCATGAGGAGCTCTCCCCGTGAGGAGGAAGGAGCAGCAGAGACAGGGTGTGATGAACTGACCACAGGCCCCCTTCCCCGGCCCTGGGCACCTCTGGGGAAGGGAGGAGATAGGGAAAATCAGAAGCCAAGTTAAACCCAGGAAGAAGTGAGGGGTGGTGGGGAAGGTGTTTTAATATTTGGTTTCATTTCTCAGTATTCTACTCTGATTTCAATATTAGTAAATGAAACTGATTTCCCCAAGCTGGGTCTGTTTTGCCTGTAATGGTAACTGGTGAGGGATCTCTCCCTGCCCTTATCTTGACCCATAAGACTTTCATTATATTTTCTCTCCCCTGTCCAGCTGAGAGAGTAAAAGAGCAGCTTTGGTGGGCACCTNGGTGTGATGAACTGACCACAGGCCCCCTTCCCCGGCCCTGGGCACCTCTGGGGAAGGGAGGAGATAGGGAAAATCAGAAGCCAAGTTAAACCCAGGAAGAAGTGAGGGGTGGTGGGGAAGGTGTTTTAATATTTGGTTTCATTTCTCAGTATTCTACTCTGATTTCAATATTAGTAAATGAAACTGATTTCCCCAAGCTGGGTCTGTTTTGCCTGTAATGGTAACTGGTGAGGGATCTCTCCCTGCCCTTATCTTGACCCATAAGACTTTCATTATATTTTCTCTCCCCTGTCCAGCTGAGAGAGTAAAAGAGCAGCTTTGGTGGGCACCTGATGTCCAGTCGGGGCCAACCCACCGCAAAATCTTAAAAAACAAAACAAAACACCCCCAAAAAATAAACAAACAAAACCCCCAACCAAACAAAAAATTCCCAAAAACAAACAGAAGAGCCAGAATAACAACTAGCATTAGCCATTAGAAAAGATAAACATTTACTTAAGTTTGTAACATCCAAAAAAATGGCTGAGAGAAACACTGCAGTCCCTTAAAGGAGAAAAAGTTTATTATACAAAAGCATTTTATGCCACTGAAAATACTGCTATGCAAATAGAAGGAGGTGATGCAAGAAAGCACAAAACACCAATAATACTGAAGAAAATGACTAACACAGTTTTATGCTTAAATAAATCCATCAGTAGATGTAGCAGTGGCTGATGCACCACTATTTCCTGAAATGCATATTCACCTCTGGCTTTAGAGTGTGGTTTTGGAGTTTTGTTCTTTTATGCTCTTCAAGTATTCACTCTAATTACACCAAGGATTGCTTAGCTATTGGAAAGGATTTGTTCATTGGTTATATGAAATGTGATAAACCAAACTGTGCTGGCCATCAGTCCTCAGTCCAGAGACCTTGGGAATATATAGCAATTTCAAACATATTATATGTCTTCAGTGGTTTCTTTAAAGGAAATATGCAACAAAGCACTTTCTAAAACTGACACTTGAGGCACAGTAGTTCACAAAATTCAAGTTCCAAAACAACTGCCAAGATTATTTAGCCATCTTTCATAGAACTCACACAATTAAAGAGCCAAAAAGAATTTAAAGCATACAACTCTATATGTTTCTTTTAAATTATTATCCCTAGGAGATCTAGGCTCCAGAAGGGCAAAAAAACACCAAAAACCAACTATAAAATACTTGGGATTTTGGCTGGAAATATAGAAAGAACTATTATTTAGTGTTATTAAGCTCTACTAATACTTTCCTTATAATTGTAAAAAGTCAAACATATGCAATTTGTCAAATACTGAGAGAACCATCATTATGCTGATGCTCTTCATTTGCATTGTTAAAAAGCAATTGTTGTTGCCTTAGTAAGAACAGGAAAATTGTATCTGGCAAAACATTTCCACTCCTGCAACAGAGCAATGGATCATTTCCACCAGTGTAAACCAAAGTTAGATATTCCATTAGCATAGGCAAAGCAGCTATGCATCATCACTTGCAGTTCATGGAGAAAACAAAACCTTCACTGTGAGCAATTTAATGGGTAACATCATCTCAGACGTGACTTTATCAATTGCTTAATTTAGTTTCCTGAAGAACTCCCTGATAGCTCAAAGAAGGGCAGAGAAGGAAAGTATCTCAAATGCTGAATTGTAAAAAGATAATAAGAACGAAAACGCAGCAATTTAATGGAGAACAGATATTATCTCCACAAAATTAGCAAAGCTGAGATATAGCAGCACCAAGCTAAACCAAAGTTGGGAAAGTTGGAAATGATGTTCAATGCAATGTTGATGACATTTCTTAAGCTATCTGCATTTATTCATTTTCCCCAGCAGCTAACCCATTCCAGCAGTGCAATAATTCCTTAACAGTCAAGAATTTAAAACTGTAGGTTTCAAAGCAAAATCTACAATTACTAAACAGAGAGATAAAAACAATTGAGTGACTTCATATTTGCATGTTTGGACTGAGTGATTCTCCTCCCTGACTGGATTCCAGATGTAATATTTTACCTGGAAAAATAAAACCAAATAAGCAATATTTTTCCTTAGTAAGTGTTTTGGTGGCATCTCCAGTTTAACCATCAGAGACTAGAATAGTAAGGCTAGTGTTCAATATAAATCAATGTTTTATTTGCAAACCTTCCTCTTTTTCACCTAAAGCCAACGATGTGACATGAGTTGTACAGTCCTTCACCCCCAGTGTCTCAAAAACAGCTCATGAAGCCCAAGTAGCAAATATTACATTGTTCCACCTAAACAAAAGGCCAGAAAGGCAACCCCAGCAATAACATAACTCACAAATACTATAAACATAGCAGCGAAATTTTGTGATGAAGCTAAATTGGTTTTGTGTCAGAGAGACATGGAACATTGATTTTTTTCCCCAATGCCAAGGAAATGTGGATTGTAACTTCACACTGTTTATGTCCTCCCATAGCTTTGGAACACATTCCTCGATTTTAACAAAACTTGACAGAGGGATATGGCCTCAGAGATATTATGTTCCCACAAGTTCTGTGACACTAAACAGATGGGAAGAGGAGAGAGGTCTTTATGTAATCACATTACATATTCCTCTGAGAGAAGAGCTTCAGAATACACTTAGGCTTTTTTACAATTCAGAGTATTTCCAGGAAAGAGAACTTATGTTCTAATGAGAGAAAACTTGAGACAAAGCATGTAAGTAGACATAAAACATAAACACACAGGGAAAGAGCTTCCTAACTCTGGCATTTCTGAAGGCAACTTGTTGTAAAGGAGAGGAGTACTGGAGAAATCATGTTTCTCTGTTGTCTCCTACCTGGCTTTGGAGAATTCCTGTTCCTACCAAGTCTGACAACTCCAGTGGTAGCAATAACACTGGCAGGTTACAACTCCTTGGTGCTATTCTGCAACATCAACTGTGGTAAACAGAGGTCAGAACAAGATTCTTTTTCATTTCAGAATATTTGGGGGGTTTTAGGTAATTCTCGACTGTGTACTGATATTTTAAAAGTGTTTCTTTCACACTGTTACACTTCAGCAGCAAATGACTATTTCCAGTGTTTACAGCACACTGTAAGAAAGTGTCAGCTCTGCATACTTTTACCCTCCTTTTCCTGAGGTTGCTAATAGTCTAGTCACAATTTCTGTCAAGCTATTCTAATATGTGCTATTTTAAAATAAACACGTGGGAGTCAATATGCCACTGGAAACCCTGAGGAGGTGTGTATTTAAGATATATGTTGTTCCACCATGGAGAACTGTCTTGTGACACGTAGGGGGCTCATGGCTGTCATTAGCTGCCTACTGCAACTTATTTAAAAATAAATAAATAAACATTTCACTTCTTAATCACCATTAGACTATGGCAGGTTGGACTATGCATATGCCAAGGCCAGAATACAGCTGAGTCTCCTCAAGGTTACACAATCAGAGTTGGAGGGAACAAACATTCCCAGTCAACTTATTCTTTTCTCTTCCAAGTAAACTGCATCTGCTCCAATTTTGTTGACTTGCACCAAGTGTATAAAGACACAAAATCCCCTTCTCCTCCTTAGCTGATCTTTCCTCCATCTTTCATGTAATTTCAAAACAGACTAACTGAAAATAACCAAACACTTTTAAAATTAAAAATCTGCTCATAAGAGAACTGGAAGCTGCATTTACAATAAGTACTGATATTCTCAAATTCAAATATACTTAAATTATAGGAAATAGTCTTCATATATAGCCATATAGTATTACGATAAGTTAGTGTCTGGATTTTTCTGTAAGTCCTCCGGTGAAATTTGAAGCTGCCACAACAATTTTATTTGGAATGTCTCTCAGTTTGCACATAAAATGCAAAATATTGTTAATAATATGTTGATTATTAGTAGTTTATATGCTTTGCAAACTTTATCAAACCATCAAGCATTTTGTATACAAGCTTGTTTCTAAACCTGTATTGTTTACCTTGGTATAACTTCCTGCACAAGCATTTTTCTCCAGTTTAGCTGAGACTTTTCAAAGCTAAACCATTACCAGCATTCCTGACAGCGGCTCCATGAAGAATTACATAGGATAATATAGGACTAACATAGAATAATATAGGACTGCAAAGTCATACCACAGCTGTAGTTGTATGATTTTCTTTGAAGGCAAGGCTGGAGGGGAGCAATGTCCAGGATGATAGGTGACTTTGTCTGAATGTGAATTTGTCCAAAGAGACCAAGAAATACAAAATGCTTTGAAGGAAACCAGGCACAGAAGTCTGTGTATAATTTGATTTTACTGAGTTAGACTAAGAAATTTCAGTATTGCTGCTGACTTCCATATTGTGTCCAGGAAGGTTATTCTCATAACCTTCTGAGCACCTCCCTGTCTCTGAATGTTAAGCCCCTCTTCAAATTTCAATTGTTCCCTGTGCCCCCAAAACTTTTGAATAAGTGCCAATGTTCTTCAATTTAATTTTCTCTTAGATGTTGTGTTGAAGTGTTTTTCATCCTTGAATCATCTGTTAGGAAAAAAAAACTTAAACTGTGTTCTCCTTCTAGTCTTTCCAGTCAAATGATAATTTGAAGGACTGATTCCAGAATAAAGATGGGGAATAAAAAGCCTCGTGGTCTAACGGTGTCCAGCAAAGTTTGAGAGCTGCAATTGCAAGAGCTGGAAAACTGTAAACAAAAGGAAAATATTGAACACCAGAAAAAAATCTGCATTTCTTAATGAATACCCTCAGGCAGCTACTATGAAGACTCCCATGCTGCATACAAGAAGAGTTACCAAAGGATAATGAGACGTACAAGCTAATTTTAAGCAGATTAATCTGGATACCATCCACAATACAGCTCAGAGCTCAAGTTCAGTTTTGCCACCCAAAAGCACCTCGTTTAGTCCTTGGGGAGGCCACTCTGACTGTGGAGTATGTCTTATATTGTCTCCTACAGAGCACCTCCTGTCCCTTCTACTTATTGTGAATAGTATCCACAGCATTGAGAAAAGCTGTACGAAAATAGTTCAAGACAATTCCTGTTCTAATTTTGAGACACTCAATTCTGAGTGCTTAATATGTGGGAAGCATACACAGAGAGCAAAGCAACCAGGCTTACTTCTTGCAGTTTGACAGCTAATCTTCTTTCAATTCTGTCTGGACATCTTGTTGCTATCAAGATTTAGGTCTTTCTCTTTTAACATTCAAACCCTTGCATGTCATCCCACCTGCTCTCACCTCAAGGTTTTGCATACCAAAGATTCAGCAAGTCTCAGTCTTCAACCTCCCTCATAACCAAAGGCAAGTACTTGAAAGATAGTTTCGTAGATGTTCTCAGTTGGGTAGTCTCTGCTCAGGATTAACGGTGTTTCAAAAGCAAGTGCAGCACTTCTGCCAGCAGAAGACAAATTTGCTCTCTATTTTGAGCTTCAGCTAAATCTTAAACACAGCTGAAGGCATTCAAGTCATCAAATGGGGGAACGTACAGCACTTGCATAATATCTGTCAGCATATGGCTAGCAGAGCCTGCTTGGGTCACAAGGGTGCATCTTCACAAAGGGAATGGCACAGTCTGTTCAGGTTTTTAGGCTCATTGAAAGAGAAGATCTGTTTCAATTCCAGGACTAGTTATTTTCCTCTGTGAAGTCCTGGCAACGTACCATTTTCTTAGAAGCTGTAATTTGGAACAGTGGTTTTCCTCCGCTAATGGGAAGATCTCAAAGGCTTTGTAAAGATTATATATGCACTTAAAAATACAGAGGATTGTTCCAACTACCTGAACTACCTGAGTTTGAAGGATTTGTTCTTAACTTTCACAAAACCAACTTGTAGAGATGGTCATAATTTTTGGTTTTTAAATCAGGTATCTCTTACTTCTGGCTAAATTTTTCTGAACTTTCTTTTCCCCCCTGTTCTGTTGCAGGAAATAAATCTATAACTGTTTTCAATTCAAACTGATTTCTCTATTAGCACACTTACTGTTACTCATGAAACAGCAAGAGTGAAAAACATGCCTATTTGCTGGAAAATGTGTTTATTCCTAGATATTTTGAAAAAATGTATTTGCACAGTTTTGTGTTCTTCCTTAAAACCAGAATTTAGTCTCCAGCTGTCTAAGCAAAACAAGCCATAAAAGAATCGCTGGACCAGAGAGATCCTGAAGCCTATACAGAAACACATTAAGAAACTTGCCACAATATAGATAATCTATGGGTAGGCAAGCCAGGAAAACAATTAAGGCAGATCTGGCACTTGAAAGTATGTCAACTATCCAATCCAAAAATTTAAAGAATATGATTATTATAATATAAAGCCTGTTTTGCATGGGTTTGGAATAACATATTGCATTTCATCTAATTGATTGTAAATATGTGACTGCAGGAAAGTACTGCCCTCAAAAACATACCCTCCAAATCACAGCTAGTAGTACGTCCCATGGAAATGATCTATGCTCTCAAGTTCTTTCAGCAGCTGTCAAACTGTCATTCCAAAATATTTTGATAAGTAATGTTTTCCCAGCCTTCCTGGTTGCCTTTGGGAACACCTTACATTTCCGAGGAAGAGCATGGTCTGTGTAAATAAAAGAAACAAGCATTTGACAAAATGTGGAGAAGGGCAAGACAACAAGCAGCACCTTAAGTACTTTCTCATGAAAGTTTGGGGCTCTTCCATGAAGGTGCCTGGGTGGACAATATATATACATTTTTTTTATATTTCAGTCACTGTTCTGGTTACGAAGCACACTGCAAATTAAAATTGTGTGCTGTTCCTGTGGGACACCTCTTAGGGGATAGGGATCCTTCTCACCCCACGTTCTGTACGGACACAGGGAGATCCTACAGGTCACACTACATCTGTAATTAGCATCCCCTTCTTCCTGACCACATCAGTTCTTTACATGTACAAGTTGGGTAGATGGTTCTGCTTCTTGGGAAAGCAGCATTTCCTAGAGGGGTGTGGATACCTGCTTAGGATAATGGACTAAACAAAATAAATCTATATGGCTTTTTCTTATTTAAAGCACACATCAATTTCAATTCATTCCAGTTTGTAGCAGAAACTTTCCTTCTTACAGGTATGGGTACTCTGCCTCCAAAACCTTCTTTTTATAGGTGTGCTCTACATGGTAATGCCCTACTGAGATTTTCAAGCAAGTTGAAATTATACCAAAAAATTGAAAAAAAACCACTGTCCAACCAAGCTAAGCAGACCTAAGAGCTTATAGAACTAAACTGCTGTCAGTACTTGATCTGATCCTGTAAGGTATGGATACATAGGGTAGCTGATATACTCTCCACTATCCATGCAACTAAAAGCATTTTCCTGCACCATTTCTGCTCTTTCATTTTGAAGCATCAAATTAAAGCTTAATAAAGCTCTAATTAGGTTGCTTTATCATAAATTATTCAAAAGACATTTCACATATTCCACAGTAAACTGAATTCCTTCAATTCTTTGGCACACAAATATCTCATTTCAAATATTTACAGAGGAACGTGCCAAAAACCTAGTTCAAAGGAGTTTTGACAAACCAGAAAAGTTTTACTAACATATAATCTCAAACATATGGTTCCTTTAGCTCATGCAATTTCTGAGCCCAGGCTGAAATTGATAGCTAATGAAGAATGAACAGAAAAAGTGTAATATGAAAATGAAATATTCTATGAAAAGATTGTGTTTCATTTCCATTAAGGAAGAAATTTATCTTTAGCTCCAGTGGAAGCAGGATTGGCTTCCAAATGGTGCCAGATCTCACTGATGCAGAGCTTGATATTAGAGACACAGTGAGGAACATACAGTGTGTCACAGAACAAAAGATTTTAAATGTGCTTTCTACTTGCTATTCATTTTAAACAGTCACCTTGGATCCAAACCTGCATCCCTTAACATCCATGAAACTAACAGAAATAAAGCAATCTGTTGTTTTAGCAAAAAAAAAGTTTGATACTATTTAAACTTATGGTTATTCTTTTCATTATTTTAGTCAGAAATGTCAGGCCCTCTCAGTGTCAGCTGCTTTAGTAACACATTATTCAAATGAAAGGTTTCCTCTTCACTCTGCCTTGCTGCTTTATGCCCAACAGTGCTTTCAACTCATCACTTAGTGTCAGAACACGCAGCAACATGTGTAAAAACACATCTTCTGGAAAGAAATCCTCATCTTTTCTTGTAGCATCAATCATTTTGTTCTTCTTGCAGTCAGACTGGAAGGTGATAACTGCACTGGATTAAAAATGTGGTTTTATTAAATGTTCCAGGTGATGGCTCCCTATAAACTTTACAGCCCATTATGAAGAAAAATTCTTTTTCCGGTCCAAATTCAGTAAAGATCCAAACCTACACTAAAGAACCTTCCACAAATTATAGGGTTTCATTTATTCTATAAAAGCAAGGAATCTGATGGTGTTATAGCAGCACAAGAGCTACTTAAAAATATCTAATAATAAACAGTCCTTTTATCCTTCATTCCATCACCAACTGCACTCAGAGACATCTGCTTCTAGAGCAAGCTTCTTATTCTCACATTATTTATTTCATAACAGCAGGAGGCCTGTTTGATAATTTCTGTGAAGACTGAATGAAATATACACCCAGCTGCTCCCAAAAGCCAGCACGGTGATGCAGCTCCATTTGTGAGCTGTTTGTGGGAGTCACAGGGATCCTTCCCTTTAGTGCTGAACACGCACTAAAGAGGATGAAGGTGTTTGCTAAAAGCAAATTTTAAAAGATCACACACACAATGTGTATTAAGAAGCCCAAATCAGTTACTGGTTGCAAACAGCAACACTGGCAGCCATGTGCAGGTGAAAATATGTTATTAAAGTGTAAGTAGGTTTCTGACTAAACAGTATTCATGCCAGGCTCCTGCTATGCATTTTATATAGAGAAAGTTGCTATATTTAGATCATCTCTATTTTCGCATAATTTTCATGTTATAAAATGTCTTGATTATTAAAGTTGGCAGCTAGTTTTATAGCTATAACATTTTTTAAAAGTGTCTGACCTTTCTGGATGGCACTATGAACTTGTAAGTTCTGCTAAATATAGCAGTGAGCAGTTCAGATTGTCAATCTAAGTTTCGCTTCTTCAATTTGCTCCGTCACTTCATAGGTATTTTTATGAAATTTTGGTATTCAAAGACTGCCATCAGAAAACAGCATTCAACTAACTCAGCTTCAAAAAAAAAGAATAAATACCATTGTTCCCTTTTAGGATTCTTGTGTATAAGATACATTTTCAAGAAAGCAGTTACAATAAATGAGGTTGGCAAAGACCTCAAAGATCATCAAGTCCAATCATTAACTCAGCACTGCCAAGACCACCAGGAAACAACGTCCCCAGGCTTCACAGCTCCACTTCTTTTAAATACATCCAGAGATGGTGACTCCACCATCTACTCTGGGCAGACTTTTCCAGTGCTTGACAACCCTCTTGGTGAAGAACTTTTTCCTCATATCCATAAACCTCCCTCTAAACTGTGCCCTGGATGCTCAGGTGTAAAAATAAATTAGGAAATCATTTATTAACTCTAATCATACTTGGTCCAGATGCAGAAAAGACACTTTAAAATGCTGGTAAACATGTCTCAGAAAGAAAACTTGGTTAGCAATCTCATAGTTTCAGGTGGAGATATAAAATACCTTAAAGATAAAAACCATGTATTACGGAAGTTGCCTGAGCTGTCAGAGAAACAGCAATAATATGAGTTAGAGACTCCACTTAACACCCACTGCAGAGCTGACACAGTACACTGTTTAATGAGAGAGGCTGATGGGATGAGAGGGAACACTATCAGCTCTGACAGACTCTTGCCTGTTATTAAAAAGGAGTCTTTTACCAGAGAGGAGGAGGAGGCATACTCTATTCCCAAAGTGTTCAGTATCCAGGTGAAGCAATTTTGGCAGATGCCTGCCAAAGCAGGGCAGTACAAAATGCAATTTATAGGCAGCAATGTTAGTAGCTAAGGGAGCTCTTGAACCACAACTGCTAGGGACAGAACAGGGAAGTCATAATTACTTTGACTTTATCCTGTCTTTTCTCTTGAACAACTTCAGAAGAACTCCAGTCAAAGTCATATACCAGAGCCCCATGAACATAGCTCTAAGATTGAAAAGGATTCCTGGTGAAAATGGTTCTGCAGTTAATCAGCAATTTAAATATATAGAAATATATAGCATATATTTAAAATATGTGACATGTTCATAATTTTCACATAGTTATCCTTTTCCAGAGGGCTTGGGCAGGTTTCAGAAGGGGAAACAAGCACAGATCCGCTATTTGGCTGGATGCGTAAAACACATATTCTGTGTCTTGTTTGTAGTCCCTATGAAACCAAGACATACAAATGGAAAAGTCTCCAGTTTCTCTACAACTCAGAAACTTTTTCCTCCCTGAATGCAAGATGGCTTTTCCTTCATAAAGCTCACTGCCAGCAAACAGAATTCTTGGGCTGTGCTATTTACAAAGCATTTATACTTTGACAAGTCCCATGGTCACAACACGGGTCTACGTGAATGATACTAAAATTCAGATACAGAAGGTTTGCAACAGGTTTATCTACTTAATCTAAACGTGGGTTGTTACAATTTTCATATACAGTATCAATAAGACTCTCCAAATAAAAATTAATGATAGCTAATAATAACAGATGAAGGCACAAGTCTAAACATTCAGAAGTCAAGACATGTCTAAAACATAAGATAGGCAATTGGCTATTAAGAACACATAGAACTGTGTTGCCAAAAAAGCCTTAAAAAGTCAGACTTTATGATATTAGTATGAACTCTGGCTATGCATTGCCTTCTGCACCCTCTTCCCCCTGTTGGTTCTTCAGGTGTATGAAGAGATCAGAGCACTTTCACCAGAGTAACTTACAACAGGTATTAAAGAATTCTCCAAAGAGGCAAACTGAAATTATAACCTCAGGATGACAGAGGGGAAAAATGATCAGAGATTCAACCCAGTTAAGTACTTGGCCTAGATCTGTCTAATAGTATTTCTTTGTCTGTCCTGCCTGTTTTAATATGCTTAGAAAAGTTCAGATAAGGCATATTTTTAAATTGCTAGTATTTTTCTACAGCTTTTATTCTGTACATTCAAGATCTTTATGGAAATCTTAACACCTAGACTTTAATAGCTTCTTGGCTTGATATTTCCCATTGGACTAACCATCCTGAGAAAAAGTACTTTTGTCTTCTTGATTTGCTCACTTTGTCTGTAAAGCTGAAGCGGTGTGGAAAAGGATATGTAAGAACAAAGCATCTGTTAAACTGCACAGTATAGCTCTGTAGGGACCAGAGAAAACACCTTTCTAATGGGCAATTGCTATTGATGAGTTTTATTTTTCATTCTTCAACCTGTCTCTTACTGTCTTTATATCTTTTTCGCTTCCCCTTCCCCTCTCACTTGACTGACAGGATTACACTACAAATTCTGCACTACTCAACTCATTGCTTCCTTCAATTCCCTGAATTCCTGAGCTTACCACCACCACCTCCCACCCCCACCCAGTGATATTTATTTCCTTACAGGTCACTGACACCTCTGCCTACCAGCAGACACTCAGCAATGCCAGAGAAGACCTCGAGATCATACACCTATGACATAGTTTTGTCCATCCCAAGCAGGTCTCGCTTAGAATATCAAAACTCCCGTCATCTCTGGGTATGATTAACCAAAAAAACCCCAGTGAAATATACATCCACAATTAAGCTAAATTGTTTCTGTTTATATTGTCACATAAATCCCCCAGTCAGCAGGAAAAAACAAGATTGCACTACGTGCGGAAAAGAAGGGCATGCAAGTCTTCAATAATAGGACGTAACAGGAACAATTTCAGCATACAGGCAGGATGTTTCTGAAAACTCCAGCTATTATTACCCTTTTTCAGCCTCCTGGCAAGAGGTTTTGGCTTGGATCACGTGATCACATCTGTAATTGAACTGTGCTTTTTCCTTCCTGAAATACAACATCAAGCTCCCCCTGTTTACAATAAACATAGAGATCACAGCTGTAAGAAAATTAAAACTAGAGACTGAACCTTTATAAGGTACAATTTGGGAGAAACAAATTATTTTTGAGTCATCTGCATAAAAAAATAAAGCAACTAGCTAAACTGAGCTTTAGCATCAGATGAATTACACCAATCCTAAACTCAAACACATTCATTGTCTCTGTGTCCCTCTGCCATGCCAATAGTAGAAACTGCAGAGCATGAGGTATGTCAGAGCATACCTCATTAAAACAAAATAGCTTCCAGCTACTGAAATATTTGCATTATTCCCAAAATTGCATTCTATCATAATGACATTTGAAGTGAACCTAGAAAGAATTGCTATCGTTTGAATGAATTGCTTTCTCTTATAAAGGGGAGATTGCCACAAGCATAATTAATCTCAAAGTATATCAGGCAATATTTCCCATACTTACTGGTAGTATTAATGAGATTTGCTGTAGATGAGATTCGGTAAAATTGGGAATAGCAGGTTCACAAAGCAATGTGTTCGTGTGTTCCAGGAGATTTCAGCAGACTCAACAACAACAATCTCCAGAATATAATTATGCAAATACTTTATTCTCCTCAATTAGTTTAAGTTAACTCTATATTAAACATTCTCTCAAGAGCAAGAAGTTTGATGTGAAATGTAATTTTTATTTTGATTCAAGATCATTATCTTTGAATCTTCATTTAATGATGAGAGAATTATTTGACACTTGTTTGCCATTTTTTACATCCATTTGCTTTTGTTTGAGGAAAAAAAATCAAGCCGTCTCCTCATCTCAGCAACAGAAGACACAATGTAGTTGCAGTTTCATGTCACTGTGAAGCAGCATTGGCTACAAAGGTTAATGATTTCTCTGCCATCCAGTAACCTGGAGGCAAAGAAATGATGACTGGAGAGTTTCAGACATATGGTGACAAAGGCAGGGAAAGCAACAGAGCAGAGTGAATCTTTTCCTGTTCAAGGGTTACTGACTTGGCTGCTCCATTTCAGTGGAGCTCCTGTGGAATTCCACTGCCACAGAAAATGAAACAAGTCTTGAGAAGTCATTCATTATTTCAGCCCCATTTCAAGGCAAACGTGTGTCATATCCAAGTCCTTCCTAGCTGGTATTTATCTGAGACTTTAAAATCTCTAAGAACTAAGATTCAAAACTTTGCTGTTGTACCATTAGAAAGTTGTTAATATTTGCATGTATCTGTTTTGCTGTCATTTAAGCTTAATTCCTGTTCTGTCAGTCACATGGAGAATGAATTATGTCCTTCTGCTAAATAATTCCAGGTCATTAAGGCCGATGATGTCTTGTCTGGATTTCTAAGGGTTTTTTGCTAGCTCTGTAGCTCTCTTCAGATGGTTTTGTGGGGGGGTGGGGGTGGGGGCTGTCGTTTGGTTGTTTGGGTTTTTTTAATACAGTAAGACAGACATAACTGTGGCCTTATCAATGCTTTGCAAAGCAGAGATGTTATTTTACACATCATCTAGCTACAGTCATTTTCAAATACAGCCCAGCATGGCTCCTGTACTTCTTTCAATAATTTAAAACTGTAGAGTCACATTCAATTTACAAACCACTGTAACACCAAAATCCTTTCCTGAAAAACTGCTACTAATCAGCTTATTTTCCCATTCTTGTTTGCGCTGTGGAACTGCCACTTACAGCATCTTACACATACTATCCTCAAAATCAGTACTAATTTTAAAATCATTACTTCGATTTTCAAAGATTATTTTTATATTCAAATGCTATTCTCCAGCACATCTGTACACCTTCTCAACATCCATAATGAGAAAATATTTTAAACAAGCTCTTCACTGTGCTGCAAGCAGAAGAAACCTTATAAAATAGTGCAGATTTGGCTTTACAGATGAACAGGTCTAGGAACAGGCCTGGGGTCAGGAATCTGATCTGAGTTCTTCTTCACATACTCAGCAAGCAGTGATGAGCAACATTCATTCTACAGAAGGTTGATGTCACCTGGAAAGATAGGGATAAACAATTCATGTTTATTTTTAAATATCTTCTGATAGGTATGTAAAACTATACATATAAAAATATTTATAAATTATAGGCCATGCAATATATCATGTTTATATAATAAAGACAAAATTACCGTGATGCCCTCTGGATTGAGCAGGGGAAGAAACATTTAGGATATCATGGAAATAGATCAAGATTTTAAAATAATTTAAAAAAAAAACAAAACAAACAGGTATAGCCTCTGATTGAGGATCTGAATCAGAAAACCATATTGCTGCCACACAGTCTCACTCCACATTTTGAGAGTGCTGTGAGACTGTTCTGAGTTCAGGAAAGCACTGCATCAGAGGTTCAAATCCATCTCTGCATAGCTGACTAACAATACCAGTGTGACCACTGGACTAAAGTGTTTCCCAAGTATGATTTAAAGGGGTTTCTGCAGCAGAGATCCATACAAATGAAAGGGAAAGGGAATCAAGATACAGTGACTTTCACACTGTCATAAGAACCACAGAATTACAGAACGATTATCTGTCAAATGCTGAACATATGAAGACAACTCAGTTCCTGGTTTTCCTTCACAGTAAGGCACAACCTAATGATTCTTCAGTGCTCTTACTGTATACTGTTGTTTTTCCAATAAAAAGCATGAACTTGTTTCTTCTCACTCCCTAAGTAATCATTTAGGACAATTTATTTGGAATGACAAGCTGGTGTTATTTCTCTAGTTCCTCTATAGGAGAGACACTGGAACATCTTTATCTCACTGACTCGTATGGACATGGTCTGTCATGTCCAAAAAAGTACCAAATTGAAGAAGCAGGGCACAGGCATTTTCCAATTGTCTGAAGCATTTATTCTCCCAGGGAAGTTGTGGCAAGTCACACATTAAGTATGACAGCAAAGGCAAAATTTGTGGATATTTGGAAACTTTTCACAAGGGAAGTTTAAAAGCTCAGGCATTTGCAGTGAGGTGGCTGTAACTAAGTATTGTTAAATATTAAAATGGTCAAAAACACGAAGGCAGTCTCAGGTTAAAGCAAAGGGTCACTAGCCCTATATAAACCAAGTTTCAACCTTCACATCTGCCACACAGCCACACAGCACTCCCTCAGTGACCCTCCTCAGCTGGACTGGGATGAAAATAAGATGAGAAACTTTGTGGGTGAAGGTAGGGGTGGGGATATCACCTAGAAGTTACTGTCATGGGAGAAAACTGTCTTGAGGGGAATTTAATGTACTGTCAATTGCATAAAAAAAAGACAAAATTAACATGAGACCCACCCCTTACTACTATGCATAGTCAGATTTACTGTAACATTCACTATGAGACATTCTGACTTAAGTTAAAAGATGTTCCCTATTCTGCCACAAAGAACAGAAAGAACAATCTCTCTTCCTGGTTTTACAGAACTCCTCTGTTCAACTGGCACAGAATTAATTTTAAAGGTGCTGGGCTGTTCTTACATACAGTGCCCTCATTTATGCCCTGATTCTACACAAGCACTCACCCCCCTAAAGTCACTGCTACACAATAAAAATGTTCACATACAAAACAACCGCGGAATAATACAAAAATCACTTTTAGTGGCTGTGAGCTTAATAGTAAAAAGTGAATCTCAGAGCACTTGTGCTCATTTCCCACAAGTAAGCAGGAAGATTGAAGGAGTTATATATTGTATTAACGACACTGTAAGGCCTGCAAGGGATGTGTCAGTAGGTTCTGTATTAGGGTCATAACTACAGGAAATACACCTGTGAGATATATGACGTCTTCTGTTTATAAATCACTTGTTTTCCATAAATTAGGAAAATGTAGGGCAGAACTAAGAACTATGAATAAGTACAGAAGACACTGCCCTTGGCAAATGAAACCTGTCAATGAGCAGTGGCTGGGCCAAGATTTGTTGCTTGGATTGAATCATGAGTTCAGCTACATTTGAGAACCTGCATTTCAGACAGAAGTGTTCCTTTTCTGGAATACTGAACTATGAAACAAACTTTATTGAAATAGAATATGGCACAAAATAAAAAGAAAAATGAACTTTTATAGTAACTAGGAAGTGTTCTTCACACAGAACTATATTTAAAAGTTGTGGTTAAACAGCAATCTTTCCCACAAAATTACCCATTAATTTTATTATTGCATTTTACTGCATTATCTACAATTAAAGTACTATGTTTAGACAAAGCAAAACAAGATGCTGAGCATATCTAAGCAGACAAAGATGCCAGCAACTATGGGAACTGTGCCTTACTAAGTTTTCTTTTGCACAGTTTGCAAGGTATTACACTACTAACAGGCGTCAGCTAAGAGCAAAAATTTAAAATGCTGGGATTAGCCAAACACAGATATCTTCAGTCTTCTGTGGTGTTAACTAAGAGTAGACCGACATTACTTTTATTCTTAAAAAGTAAAACTTTCAGATTCTAAAATGTATTCACAAATTGGTCTGCCAAGAACAAGAAAACTTGAAGAAACCTTTAAAAATCAACATCTAGAGGAACAATTCTTCATTTCTAATGGAAAAGAGTAAATAAGTATATCCTATAACTATGTTTTACTCATCTTTTTCCAACTAAACAAAATTACTTAACCTTTAGATAAGATTGTATACAGCAGAGGCAGAACAAGATTTGCTTTGTGTTTCTTCCCTTTTTCCTCCATAAAAAAGGGCAAGTAAACAGAAATGATAATATCGATTTGGCAGGAATCCTGCTGTCTTTTCATTTATGGATCAACCACAAAATATATTATCTAGTGTTACATATTCTACGAAAAAGTAGAACAATTCAAATCTTTACCTGAATCTGGTCCACCGAGACTAGAAAAAATTTAATTTAGCATATTGCAGGAAAGCAGTATTTTTTTCCTTAAGGTGGAGGATGATGCCCACAGGATATGAGCTCACATGTGTTGAGATGATGCAAAGTCCTACCAAGCAGCATTCCAAAGCTGAGCTTTTCCCTAGGTATGTTTCAGATGGATTCTGGCTTAGGGCGAGGGGTAAGTAGCCAATAAATAATCAGAAAATACAGGAGAAATTGTATCTATTTTTTTTTTACCAATAGAAAGACAAAGGAGAGAAATTTGGCTACTCAAGTGAGGAATGGATAAGACACTCAGAACATAATTTTTTAATGATTATATATTCAGTAAAATACAAAAGAAAAGCTCTACTCAAAAAGGCTCTCTAATGCATGACTACTAGACCTAGGTCTGTATTTTAGTCAAAGAGGAGAGATACACTAGGGACATGAACTCCAAATTTCAAAGGTAGTCTTTGGAGAAACCATTCTCCTCTGCCTGGAAAAGCTACCAATGCAAGCACCTTGAAACTGCTCCTATGCACTCAAAAGAAGACAAAAGTTGCAAATGTCTCAGACTTACCATTCTTGAAAAGGATTCAAGTTTAGCAGCTTGTTAAGAGGGATGTATAGTAAATACATAGTAAGCTCCTCTAAGGTAAAGAAGAAATGTTATTCCAGTTATGTCAAACTGGAATGTGGTCTAAAAAAAACCTCTAAGGGCCTGGATTAGCAAAAAGTGGTGTTTGTAGGAAAACACACAAGACAAACCCTAGAAATAAACAGCATGTTTAGGTTGGTTGGGTGGACTGGATAAACCAAATAAGAAGAGGAAAGCAGAGAAGGCAAGAGACAAACCACCTGGCTTGAATGACATCCAGACAGCCCCATCTGGACCTCATCTGCCTACACACACACTCTGCTTCTTATTCCTGCTTCAGAAGTCTGAGCCTGAAAAACCTCATGTCGTTAAGCCACCCTGTAGCTCTACTTTGATTAGTGGATTTTTCCCCTTAATGAATTGACGTCGTTCTATCTCGGGAGACATCACTTTGGAAAAGTTCCTCCCCTTGGAGGGAGGCTAAGCTGGAAAATCAATTTCCCAGTGTTCTAAGTAGGACAGTAGGAGCTGGAAGAGAAATTAGATTCAGGGTAATCTTTCCTTCCTGCAATGACTGCTGCAGCCTAGCTTTTCCATGATTTGTGGCACAGAGTCTGACCAACAGGGATTTTATTCAGCTCCAGCTTGCAGTTCTGAGGCTGAGATCCACTACAAGAATTTGAAGCTCTACACTCCTCGTGATGCACATTGTTTCTACCAATGTCTGTAGACATAACTCAAAGCTCTAAGATGGGGGGAAAGGTGAGAGTTGGATCTTCTAGTCACAGTAGATTCACCTTTCTCTGCAGCCTGTTCCAAGGGAAATAATCAGCAAAACCCACATTCTGATTGTTTAGAGGTATTTCCAAAACATGACAGCACATCAGAAAGAAACAAGCAGGAACTCCTGAATATATTTACTATAAGTAAATTTATCTCAGTATTATTCCCCTGGATAACTCAATTTTTTTTCCTTTCTAAAAGTAGCAGCTTTTAATGAACAGGGAGTGCCCACGTGCACACACATACAAATGGAGGCAGGCAGCTTTATTTGGAGCCTTTTCAGACTAGTTTGTACGCATTCTGCCTATCAACTTTGGCTATTTTGATGTTGCTCACACAGCAGAGACGTGCTCATTAATATTAACAGCACGGGGCAAGCTGGGGTTCAGGCCCTATTCAGAAAAGAGTGACAAGGGGACACTAAAATATTATGTAAGCAAAAAATGACAGCACAGAGTCCAGTCTATACAAAAAAACTACACTAAAAAAGCTCACAGCGTATTCTTTCTCTCCCCTCACTCTGCCCCCAGTGAAACAGCAGTTTTCTAGTGCCATAACACAGGATCACTTCTCCTGCTGTCCTTAAAACTGCTTTACCATCAACTACATATGTGCCACCTTCACTGAGCCAAGATCCTGAATGACTGCCTTCACTGGGAAGGGGAAGAAGGAAACCCCTTTCTTGCAATGGTACACAACTAAACTTTCAAATGCAGT
Source organism: Campylorhamphus procurvoides (assembly GCA_013396655.1). Classification (NCBI taxonomy): domain Eukaryota; kingdom Metazoa; phylum Chordata; class Aves; order Passeriformes; family Dendrocolaptidae; genus Campylorhamphus; species Campylorhamphus procurvoides. The sequence goes on from WBMV01003348.1 coordinate 720,222, forward strand.
TCCAGCAGCAGCATTCATTGATTTCTGTTTGAGCGGGCTTGCTGTTTCATTGTGGGAAGAGCTCCATGTAAGTAATTTGATTTACTTTGCACAGGCCATTTTTGAGCACTAGAACAGTGGGAAGTGTTTAAGTAACTGATCTGGCACTTTGTTTGTGCTTGGTGAAAGAAAAAAGCAGAGATTCCTTCCCACCATCAATTTTCCTGACAGCCCATCTTCTCTCTGTGTTATCTCTTTCAGCCTTTTATGAGGAAGGCTTCAGTGAAAGATGTGTTTCAGTTAAAGGTTTGCTGTCACGGCAAGGCTATCTAAGAGAAAAGCATCACCTGGGACCAGTATAGAACCTAAAAATATCACTGGAGGCTTTTCGGTTGGGGTTTTTTATTGTGTGTGTGTGTGTGTGGATATGGGGGAATAATACGTATGTCCAGACCATTTTTTCCCCTTTAATAGTTTCACTTAATCTGACAAATATTTTTTTTTCCATCCTGAATTGATATAAAATGAATATGACTCTATGACTGCAGCAAGCAGGCTTGGCTTACAGCAACAAGGATGGCTTTAATGGACTCCTGATGGAATTCCTATTCATTTTTTGCTCTCCTATTTGTGATAAAACATTTAGCTGCCAGTCTCCATTAATTTGGAACTTGGTGCTGTGTACATGAGCCAACTTACATAACATGTTGATGTTTCTATCTGTACACAGCAGTGTGTGTAATTCAGCAAAACAGAGAATTTGGGCCTCTACCTTTAAAGCTAAAGGTATTGTCTGAAGTGGAGTTGACATTTTGGCACACAACAGGCTATAGTAACATTATCAAGAACAGCAAATTGGTCCAAAAATTCTTTTCTGCATAATCAGATGTCGTGATGAATGGGAAAACTTGGGGGATATTTTTGTCATACTTGCTAGCAGGAAAATGGAAGAAATACAGGTTTTTTCTGCCTTGTTTATTCTGATACATAGTGAAGGCAACAGGGCTGGGAATATTTAAAAGTTTTAATAGATTACTTTTTTAAAGTACAGATCTTTCTGAAGATGATGTTTCCTTCACTCCTTCTCCAACAATACAAATTGTACTGAGGTACTCAGATTTGTGTCCCAAATCATTTGTGGAAAAGAACTGGAAAAGGCTTCTACTTCTCATTTCAGCAAACTGCCATCCAAAAATAAACAATAATTCTTTGAAATTATGACTAAAAGTCTTTTTGACTCACTGGATTTCAGTGAGAAGTTTCTCTGATAATTTCACCGCGTTATTTCTTTTGACACCGAGGCTTCCAAAAAAAGGCCAAGTAAGCAGCACCTGCACTACTCCCATTAAGTACCTCATGTTCTAAACCTCAAGATTTCCAGACCTTCTGTGTACCAGGAAGGAACAAAAAGTACAACTCAAAATTAATACATTAAAAAAAATAAAAAGAGAGAAAATGTATTTCTTCTTCCCCTTGTGGATCACTTTTGTAGGATACTATATTTAAGATCACAGTGAATTGCACACAATTGTTCCCCTGTATTCAAAAGGGGACCACAGAACTTCTCAACAGACCCTTAGTTCTTTAAGATATGTTGTTTTCAAAATGCAGTAGTTTGTAATGATAAAATTATTATATTGATAAAATTTTTAACTCTCTAAAACCCAAGCTGAAGGATTCACTTCAATGGAGGCTTTGTTTTATAGTATTATTTCTTGAAGAAATTACTTTGAAATGTGGATTTGCAGTTCAGATTACACTCATAAAAATCAGTTGGGGAAAAAAAATCAGTGCTCTTTTTTGTAATTTATTGCCAAAATAAAATTCTGCAGTAGGAGGGTGATAACTCAAAATAAATGGGTATTAATAATATTGATGGGAAATGCCTTGTTTAATGTTTTAATGGCAAAAATAGCAAACTTATTCAGCACAAAGATAATGCAAGAGGAAGTACTGGACATATAAGCCTACATGGACTGGAGGAATAGTTTTAAGTAGTAATTTTGGAACTACATTTTAAAAATGCAATTTCTACATTTCCCTTCAATCTGCTGGAACAATAAATACTGTCTCCTCCAGGATAACTAATAGATGACACTAAAGAAGATTCAGATTCAACTCCTGAACTTCTGCTGTGACCTCGGGCCAAACCACTTGATCTCCCTGGCTAACAACTTCAAAATACACTGATAGAATTTGTTAAATTAATTACTTTTGCTAATGTAGCCGTGTGAACTGAGTAGTAACCCCCATAAACACCTCTTAAAACCTCTGCCCTCAACTCTTTATCTGCTGCCGTTTTCTGTCTCTGACCACTTTATGTCAATGTTCCTGGAAATAAAAAGAGGAACTGAGTACATTCAGTTTCCTTTGACTGATGGAATGGTGAGAAACTGGAGTGAAGGAAAACACAGTTGGTCAGCCAGAAATGTGCTAAGCCATGGGTGCCACCTAAGAAACCACTGCCAATTCAAGTGCTGACTTTTTTTTCAGAAAAAAGCCCATACTTGGCAACACCCTCTACTGGAACAATATTATCCAAACCAAAGGGAATTTGTGAGAACTAAGTTATTTCAACCTCGTACCATCTTTTATATACCCAGATTTGATGTTCCTTTAGCAATCAGTAACCAGTAGAAAAGCAGTTCAGGGAGAACAGTGACCATTTGAAAAATCCCAAACCCCTCCCATGTTGATCTAAAAGGGACTTTGCAGGCCACTATGTGATGGTGTGTGCTCCTCTATAGCTGGCCAAAAACTGGGTCACCCTCAGCACCTGATGCTGTCTCCACTGCTGCTACAAATGCCAACAACAGCTCTGGTGAACTTAGCTCACAATTGAAACTAATGAATTCATAAGTACTAACTTTCTCCCTAAAAGTTATCTAAATGGCCTGAGTAAATCTCTCTGAAACAGGAAGAAAAAACACTGAGTTTTTTTCCTCAGGTATCTTGGGAACTGGGAGAACTCTCAGATCACCTGTGAGAAATCTAATTTTAATGTTTTCAGGGTTTTGGGTTTAATTCCTTTTGAAGCTTGTAATAAACAACTGTTGTCAAGTACAAACTCTTGGTACAGGCTATGCAAAATTTCTTTCTATTTACAGAACTTGCCATGGCAAGGTCCCTGGTGAGTGCAAAAACAGAACCTGGCAGAGCTGCCTGGCAAGTCTTTGCTATAGAAATGGTCCTCAAAAAAAGCTCCACGGGAAACACTTGAGCCTTCTGCATCCTCCTGCCTCCAGCAAAGCATCTTTGGGTCTGGAGACATGGTAAACTTCCTCAGTGCCCACATACAAGGGTGCTCAGATATTACTGCATTATACAGCAGAATTTTCCCAAAACACACAAGAATGTGTTTCAAATTTCAAATGGGAAAATCCTGGAAAAGTAAACTGGATAGAAGACATGTCTAAGTGTTCTCAGTGGAACCTAGTTTAAAGATTTCAGACCCTCAGCAATGAATGTCTAACCCTTTCAAGTATGGGTCACCAAAAAAGTAATTTCCATAGGGAACATGACCCACAGGCTCAGCAAGATGACAAAGAGGTGGTCACCACCTAAGTAAAATCCCCCTGAGGGGGTGGAACAAGCCTGAAAGACTAAAGCTTCCAAAAACCTTCACTGCAGCAGCACAAGACAATACTGAAACATCTTCTATGGGTAGAAGACCAACACTGATAGGGCTGCAAATGGCACCTGCATTCCTCAAATGTAAGTGACATTTTAAAATGGATCTGACCATAAATGAATTAAAAATCTTCATCGTCTGCAGTTTTGGGTATTCCTTTTCCATGCATAGACAAAAATTCTTTGAAAGCCATGGGTATAACAACAACATATCATGAAAGAAATCACAGAAATGGGCTGGTGAGAGGCTACCAAAATCTCAAGAAGAACAGGAGACTAGCTGTCCTATTTAAGGGCTAACTAGGGTGATTAATTGAGCTAGAACTACTTTACTCATGCCTGGGCAAATAAGATTAATGTGGATGCCTCCCTTCTTACTTTCTATAGCACCCAGTGGGATTATGAGAAAACGCATGGAATCAGGAACACACCTGCAATTGGTCCCAGAAACAGACTGGCTCTGGAGCAAAAGATTCGAATTTCCTCAAGCACAAAGTAAATGTTCTGAGTCATTTCCAAACATAACTGATGGTGATCTTTCACTGATGTCTCCACTGCAAGGAAGGAGCTTCCCATGCAGGTAAAACCACTTTATATCAACTTGCTTGCAGAGCAGATGAGGCAGAGACTGGATAAAATTTGTTTATAAGGAACAGTTCAGTGAGGAAATCAGTCATTGCTCCAACATGATTCCTTCCAGTGTAAGAGGGGATCTCCTGCAGGCTTTATTGGCTGCTTGTGTACTCAAAACAGTGCCATGGGAGAAAAAATGGAGGCTGACTAAAAACCTTGGGCAATAAACTCCCCGAAACAAATCTTTTGGGTGTGTTTGTCATTGTAGTTCTGACAGGCTTGTACAACCAAAAAAGGGATGGCTCACACATGCTCATCAAGCCAGTTTATTACTACAGTGAATCTCCCATTGTGTCTGGAAGAGGCACATAATGTATGTCCTTAGTATAGGAACATGCTTGTACATAAATTTAAGCTGGCATGACTTCATAGCCTGGGAAACTCAGATGAATACAGGTGATGCCCTAGAACTGCTGGGCAATTTTTATTGATGTCGGAGGGTGGGAAAGGAGATTTATACATGTTTATATCATGAGTAGGCATGTCCCCAACTGCTAAGTCAGAGCCTTTAAATCCGTGTTTATGTCAATATTTTCTGAAGTCTCTTTTAATAGTTAGGATTTCTCAGCTGTTATTCTTCCTGGCTATTTGGAATTTATGTAGATCTAACAAGCTGAGGAAATATCTGAGGTCTGCCTGCCCTTTCTCTGCAAAAAGGATTTTTCATTTTGTGTATAACTCACAAATCACTGCAGAGCAAAGTCAAAACAGAGGCTTATCACAGTGAAGGTGAAGCAGATTTGGTTTTGATTAAAAGTTAGATATAGACCCACCTTCAGCACCCTGGGTTAATAACAACAATGCCACAGACTCAAAAGTTGAGATCTGATTAAACACCTTCAACTTCTATTAGGGTCCGAAATAATTTAAGGTATCAAGCAAATTGGATCACACGGGGAAAATTAGTAAAGAGCACAGTATCAGGAAACATTCCCTGATTTGAATTACTTGATTTCTGTACAAGCCTAATACCTTGGCTATCAAACACAGATAGGAAAAGAGTAAATATATTAAAGCAGTAAATTCTATGGATGTATTCAATTCCTGTCAAGGGAAGTTTCTTCCCTGTGTACACCTCTACAAGTAGTGAGGCATCATTGCTTTACCAATACACGCTCTCCAAGATTATTATTACAAGAGAAGAAAAATAATTTTTATAAAGAGTTTTATCAAATTTTAAGTGATCCTCTCAATGTTTCAGATGCATCTATAAAACTACTCTATGCTTTCCAAAATATTCGAAATCATTTTCATATACAGATAAGTTTCAACTTTTGTTCTTTTAATAACAGGTAGATCTAAAAATCTAGTTACTCAGTTTATACAACTTAGTATGATTCCACTGTGAAATACCTTAGAAGGACCTGAAATATTTTTTCATAAAAAAAAAAAAGGAAGAAATTACTTAATTGCAAGACACCCTAATTTACAAGTTAAGAAAAGCCAGAAGTGGCACAAGTGGAGGAAACAAAAACCCCAAAGCAAAAACAACAGAACGTTTCATAATTTTTTAGTATGTATTTCCATATTTGTCCAAACCAGCACTTCAGTTATTCTAGTATCTTGAACAAACATGTGTTTTGATCTGTGGCAAAGAGCCAGAAAATTATGGTCATGTGGTATTGGATCAGCAATAGGGTTGCTGATCCAACAGTGATAAGAACAGAATGTTTTCCACCAAAACCAGAGGAATAGCACAGCCATGAGATACTGACAGAACAAAGGCAAAAGAAATACAAAATAGCATATGAGAAACCAGAGAAACAAAAAAAAAAGGCTTCCAAATTGCTCTCATTTGCATGTTTACCTGGACATCTATCAAAGTCCAATAAATGAATTATTGCAGAGAAATATGCACATTACAGCACTGTATCTTAGCTACCAATATGAGCATTTCTGATACACCTAAAGAATAGGGTTTTCACTCACCAATAAAGGCAAAATCCATAACTGAACTGCACTGCAGTATCCATCTTCTTAAGCAGAGTCTCTGAAACCTGCATTTTTAAACCAGAAAATGAAACCACTGATTATAAAAATACTGTTGCATCCTCACTGTAATAAAGCCATTTTTATTAGGAATACATTATTCATAATGAATCATAGGGTTAGGCAAAGGAAGTGGCATTACACACACACAAGGAGAAAAAAAAGGCAAAATCAACTGTTTCAATTTGCTTATAATCAGACCTTATTATGCAGAAAATTACTGAACTTGGAGAGGAGAGAGTTTTATGAAAACCTAAATGAAATCTTGGAAGCAGTTACTGACCTGCAAGAAAAGGTTTTCTTAAATCTTAAGTGTTCTTAATTTTCTTAAGCTTCAATCCCTGTATGGGCCGTTCACTTACAAGTTGGACTCGATGGTCCTTGTGGGTCCCTTTCAACTCAGAATATTCTGTGATATATATAAAATAACGAAAAACTATCTCTTTGAATGAACAGCACAGTAGGGTTGAACCACTAACAGGTTGTTCTTTTTTCTGAATGCTACATGGGTAGGATTCTTAATCTTAAACAACAAACAATCGACACCCCCAGTATCCTACAGAAGGGATGGAAACTGAGGACTAAACTTAATTCATCATATTCCCAGAATGTAATCTCTATGATCAACACTACCCATGCAGAGACCATAGCAAGAGCCATTGTCACCTTTTTCAAGCTAATTCACGCTCCACGCTTCGATCTTTTCCCATTCATCTTTACTTCTGTCACATTAAAGATTTAGACTGCAATTATGAGAAACTGCTCCGTGAGGCAGAGCTGGTACAAAATAATATATTGTGGCTTGAAGGGACGGGCATAAGTGTGATGATAGTGGGCATTGCCTCACAACCACAGTATAAAACTTTCATAGGAAAGAAGGATAGAACTGCAAGTATCTAGATGTAGATAAATATTAAAGAGAATAAATTTCAGCTGAATGTGTTTTTAGCTGTATTGGGGCATTTAAAGGCATCATATATATATTTAATGGTTAGCGAGCAGGAGTCAGAGAGTGGCGAGTCCTTAAAGGCAGGCAGTTTGACTTGGGCATTCATTTATCATGGGAACTTTGCCATCCTTTGAAATGGTTCAGTGTGCCTTCCCATCTATTTCATGGACAGGTTTAATTCTAGCAGCATAAGAAGGATGAATGTCCTCATGACCACACTTACCCTGAGATATGCCTGCAAAGGCAAAATCAGGGGATTATAAATATACTGGCCAAAAAACATTTTTATTTGCATCACTTAGCACCTACCCCAAAATAACTGGGTTTACAGAACTTTTAATAGGTCTGTAGCAATGCGGAAGTTGTACCTTTTGATTCTAGAAACACTGAAAAGGATGCACAGCTTTTATCCTATAAGATTTAACAATTTTTTGCTCCTCCAAAAAAAAATCCAATGGATCTCATTAAAAACACACAGAGAAAAGTTTTCAAGTACATCCTACTGTTTTTTATTCTTTGTTTCAGTGCAAATATTTCCATTTGCCCCAGAAATGTTATTTAAAAGGAGCATTTAAAATTTTTTGGTCCTGCTTCCTTATCCTTTAACCACAAAATATGATATTTGCATAAGATAATTCACTGTTTTTCAATTTAATTCATTTCCTTTTTCAGTTTTTTAGTCTCATTTTTCAAAAACTTCTGAACCAGGGAGGACCCTAAAAGCATCAGTCTTTCGATTCTAATCACTAACATTCCTGAACTGTGGATATTCAGAAAAGTTAGAATGGAAAAGAAGAAAAAAGGGAACCCCCTAGATACTCAGTTTATTGTCTTCCTAAGAAAAAACAAAGGAGAGAAGAAAATACAAGAAAATGAGAGTTGCTCTGAGGGAAGAAATCAAAACTCTCGGAAAATATAATTTCTGTTTCATTGATTCTAATCTAAAATTTATCTCAAAATTGCTTTTCAGTTTATGGCTTGTCCTATTATCTTTCTTATTCTGATTTTTTCTCCCAGAAACAAAAGCAATTTCCAAGGTTCTGGTAAGATAATAAACACACACTGGTGCTGACTCGAACAGCAGTGGTATTTTTATGAAGGGGAGGCCGGGGACATTCTAGCAGATGGGGGTTCCAAGATTGCTGCAATAATTTTGTCACATCACCTTCTCTGAAAAGAGTACATATGTATGGCCTCCATAAAAGTGCTAAGAGGGTAATAAGGAGCTGCTTAAATTAGTTCTCTGCCCATGGAGGAATCAACATGCAGAAGACATTGTCAGCAGGACAGGTCTGCTCTGGGCAACCAAGAGAGCTCAAAACATACTTACAGTTCGTCATCATCTGTCCATTGCATTCACTAAGGCAGGAATTAAAAAGGCTCCCAAAAAGCATTTTCATTTTTTGGGATATGTTTAAGGCTGTGGTGAGAGCAAGACCAAGAACTGAAGTCAAGAGTCATTAGCACCGTCTAAAAAGCCTGAGTGGAAACACAAGTTCAGAATGTTAAGAGGCTAAATCATTAATTTCTTAACTACAAATAATATTTGACCCTAAAAATATTCCTAAGAGATGAAATTAGAGTAGATTACTTTTTAACAAATTGCTTGTGGACGATGCCTTTCAAGCCATTTATATACATAAGTCTCCTCAAGTGAATAATCAAATTTACAAATATGCAAGCATATCTTCATAAATATGCAAGAACAAGTCCTTGCACAGAATCAGAGTCCCTCTTTGATAGTTATTAAATCATCACCCAAGAAAGAATGCCAGAAGAATACTAAAGTGGCAAACGTCAATCATGTCAAAGCTATCAAGCCCCAGCGTAAAACCCGTGTTTGTGTGCTGTAATATTGTTATGGTCACATTTTCCCCCTGAATCATTGGCTAATTCCATTTGCAGATGGATTGGTCTCATTAAGCTAGAAGCCATCAAGTATTCTCAGTATTTTTTTTTTTTACCAGCAAACAGCTCCATAATCTACTTACTAAATGCTATTCAAACTTTGATGATAAAATTATTCATGTGCTTATAGGACTTTATAAGATATTCCTCACAAACCCTAACTTAGTTTTACAGTTATCAGGAGGTAAGGGGGCAGTAGAGTCATTTTGCAAGTGGGGAGATGCCACCTGCAGAAGTTGTGACCAAAAGTACCTTTTCATTTGTGGATCCAATTTAAAGGCCTCCCATCAGATTTTTGAGAGCAACTCTTACCATATAAAACACTATACTGGAACATTCCCATCACTTCTCTTGCCACTAGGAATGTCCAGCACTAAACCCACTAAACCAGAAAGACCACAATTAGAAAGTTCTAATAACACAAAGTTGTCATTTGTTAAAAGCATTTTGTGAGCTATCAGAAATATCCTATAGAATGGATTCTCCACCTTTTTTGGTTTGTTTAATTTTGTAAGCTTTGACAGGCACGTGCTTTAATCTAGAACTTGCCAAACTTGACAGTCTCAAGTCATCCACTTTAAGTCAATCAGAGTCCTGGCACCCTTGTCATGCCAAGGCCCTTGTACCAGGAACATGGACAGGGAACTTCTCCTCGCCCTCAGTTCCCACCATCTGCGACTGATTGAGGGGAAACTCCTGCTCAGGCTCTGCAACTACAGCCTCAAACATGCCCAGTACAGATGAAAAGACTTAAAAACTTTAAGCTCCCCAACTAACACACCTTTACTGCACATGTGCGAACTGCAGGTTTTTTAAGCCTTGTAAGTTGGTTAAATTTGGGTTTTATTTTCAGTAAATGTCACATTCCTGATTCCCTGCTCCAAATTATCAACCTACCAAATTTCTCAGCAACTTGTTACCAGTGATTTTTTAAAACAGACACAAAAGGGTGGGTTTGACCAACCTTATTGCCAAAAATAGAGTCATTTTCTAAGGAAACACCGTAGGAAAGGGGGGAAAAGTATCTGTCCCAAAAATTACTGTCTGACAAGGCTGTGAGCATAACACCATCTTGACCATAAGCATCACCAGCAGTTCCAGCCTTAAGATATAGATGAACTGTGTTGGGAAAAACTTAAACAGAGGCTTGAGTAAGCAATTCAAATGAGCCAAGACAGCGTTGGAAGGATTGTGCCACTGTTATTGTAGACTTACTGTGGGTTGCTCATCTGTTTCCACTTCCTTTTGCTGAAGCTAATTTTAGAGGCTTTTGGTCCAATTTCCTCTTTTCCAGGCCATCTAATTAAGTAGAAATTAGAAGAATTAGAACAAAAACCACAATAAGCAAAAACAGGGCTTAAAGTGGTTCATTAGTTTTTATATGTCGATAGTAAATCTGCTAACACGTCACGATCCTGAAGGTGAACAGAAACACTGAGGCTGGCTCCAAATTTACTCCCCTTTACATCCCAGGAAGCTTCAGTGAGCTTAACCAATCAAATACAATAGGAGATCAGCACTGCAACAAAATATTAGTTGATCTGCAAGTACCATTATTGAAGTTGTATCTCTTTTTTTCAGTTCAGGATTTAATGCAGCCTCTCGTCAAGTGATGGAGCTGAGCCCTGAATGTCACAGAAGGTACAGCACAAGGACCAAAAGGGATGAGGAGGTGGCAAATCACCCACTGGTCTCATTTCTTCTTTTCCCAACATATTCACACCCACCATTGGTGGCTAAAGGCATTGCCTTAATCCTAATTTTATGTTCTTTAGCTTAAAGTATCTGTAAAATCCCTCAAACTAAAACAAACAAACATATAAAACCCCACCAAAATAAGCAAAAAAAACAAACAAAAAAACCACAATAAGCAAAAAAAACCCCAAAAAAACTCCAACAAACAGAAAAAACCCAAGCACCAAAAAAAACCCCACAAACCAAAACCACAAAGTATGAAGAGATGTGTGCAAAATTTAATATTAACCATCTTCCCATCTGAGACATTCCAAAAAGAAAAGCATATTCCTAGCACAAGATGACTGAGTGAGTTTACACAGAAGTTGCAAATTTTCCTTTGTGTTTATTATCATCACATTTACATCATAGTTTACTGTAGAAGTGAACACTACAAACGTAAAATGTTATATATCAAAAATAAAGTCAATAGGCATTTTTATTTTGAAAATAATATTGATTAAAATAGCTAACTACACCTCCACAAAATGGTAAAATTAATGGGAAATTCTGAAAGAGATTTTAAGTGTACATTTTCTAATTGAGATCCTCTAATATAAATTTCTTCCCTCCCACCTCTTGAAAAATTAGGACACGGGGTTATTTTAGGAAGCTCTGGAACACATGACTGGTAGGTCTGCTTGCAGCACCAGTGCTCTTTCAAATCAATACAAATACAGGATGCAGCATCCTACACAGCCAATAATCCAAAAAAGCATTGCTTCAGACACCATAAATATTAACTCTGAAATTTATCTTAGACTTATCTAACGATAACAGGTCGGAATTGTTTTATACTGCCATAAAATTGCACTTTTTGAAGCCTTTCATTTCCCCACATGGTTAGTGATGACTGTGATGCCATTTGTGGATCGCCACCTGTCATTGTCATATGGGGATGCAATGCTAATAATAAACATTATGCCTTCTGTACTGTCTGTTGAACTCAGTTATGTTGTACGACTTCCTGTTCTGGAACACTAAAAGTAGCCCTTTAAAGAAAAAGTTATTAATGTTTCAGTTGGACGATTGCTACTATTTTAATTGCAATCTGATGTTCCTTCTCCTTGGGAGAGGTGTTTAATTCTACTCAGGAGAAATGCAGGCTCTTCCCCAAAAAAATAGCTCATGCAACAATGGTAAGAAATCAATTTATTCTACTGAGGATAGAAGTAGGAGAAAAAAAATCCATTTGCTCTTGTTCTCTCTTTAATTCTAATTCAATGTTTCTGTGTAGAAATGTCTCTGCTTTCTGCTATGAGGCATTAAAAAACCACAAACCCATAAGTAAACCTCAAAGCAAAGGTATCCAGCTGGTTCCCTGGTAGTCATTACAATGGATACCACCAGCATTGTCCCTGTCAAGGCCACAGGTATGGCATTCTGCTATACTACTAAACATAACTGATGGATATTATTGCTTCAGGCACGGCTATTCAGACTTTGAAAATGAGTATTGGAATATGCTGATCTTTCACAATGTTATTACCTCTCGTGCAGTTTAAATATGAAATGTAACTCTTCGTAGATAGGAGAAGGAGAAACAATTCATTACTCTCCCAGTCCACACAGACCTGCAAAAAGCAATCTCCTTGGGAAAACAGAATTACCTAGGATGGTTGAGACTTAAATACAGAATTGATCACAAACAGGGTAAATGTAACGATCTAATATGTTTAAGAATCTATCCTTACTTTAAAAAAACAAGTTTAGCTATGCAATCAATGTTAAACAGACCTATAAGTTTAACAGATATGTCCAAAAGTTGAAATAGCATAAAATGTCAACACTTTTCTGTTGCCAATTCCAAGCAGATACAACTAAAACTTGGCTCTTTAAATTGTGGAAATATTCTAAACCATGTTTTGGGGGTATTGCAGACTCCCAAAAGTTTATAGTTCCTTTTTATTAATAAACCAATTTAAAAAATAAATGTAGACATTAAATTGCTCCATTTAAGGGGAATTAGACATCTAAGCTTTCTAAATTGCTTTTGCAACAGTTTAAGGATCGTTGCTGCTTTTCTGGTCATTATTATTCTGATAAGAAATAATCACTCTTACTTTTGCAGACACATTTCATTCACTTAAAGCTTAACTGAAGTCTTCTCTATCAGTTCCCACACTTAATATGGTGTTAAAAGCATCCAGAAGTTCCCCTGGCTTAGCTGTGCTAGAAGTTCTCAGTGTCTCAGCTTACTCTGTGATCACTTTGGGAGGAAGAGACCCAAACTCAATTTAGCCCCGAGCTATGAACCTAAAAATCAGCAGGTAGCTTTAAAATATGTCCTCACAGGACCCCAAGTCATCCAGCTTTTTGGGGATCTACCCAGAGCTTTTCCACACAGCAAGACACCCAGCAGAGACTCAAACGCAGAAGACTCAGGTGTGGCTGGAATAAAACCCTACAGAAATAATTTGAAAGAGGGAAAGCTCAGAGAGGCTGAGGAATGTAGAGCAGAAGTGAGAAGAGTTTATTCACAGCTGTCCCTTGCCCACTGTGTCCCTGTTAGTGGGTCCTTGCATCCAGCTGTCTGAGGAACAGCAAGCTCCAGTGAGGGCTCTCCATCTCCCACAATTTTGTTTCCTCCAAGAGATGCTGAGGCTGGCACAATTTCCCTGTCACTCCAGAGAGACCTGCCTTAGCCAGAAACACAGATTTTTTGCAAATATTTTTCTCTGTGCACTACAGTTCCTGTGGAAAGTGATGAGCACAGGAATTCCCCACTGGAACTCTCCCTGAAATTGCTAAAACCATTAGCCCTCACTCGGCAGATTTTTTCAGAGGCAGGTATTGTCTCATACATATTTACATATGTTTACTGCAATGCTAATTAGGTATACACAGGTAAGAACAAAAAGAGTTGAGAAAAAATTACTTCTTCTGGCAGCTCTGGCACTCTTGTAAGCCAATTTCAAATGTATACTTTTGGAATGCAAAATTCAACTGGAACAAGGAAGACTTCAAAGTTCAGTGCTAAATTACAGGGAGACAGAAGCAGCAGGGACTGCTTCAGGTGTGGAGATTTTTAAGAAAAGGTAACACCATAATTTTGTGCCTGGCTTACTCAATGATTCAAGCAACAAAATCTCACACAGTAATTTGTGTGGTGGAGGAATTTTCTACCTTCCACCAACAGGCATTGCCACACCCAATCCACCTCCTTTTTAGAATGCTCCAGGCTCTTTTTGGAAAGTCATAAATAATAGGAATAAATTCATTCCTTCCCTTATTTTGTGAAACATTATGATCATATTACATCCACTCATGATATAAGAAAATAAAAACAGAAGTCCCTGTTTCACTTCTGACCCTTTTTCAATCCAATTTACAGCTCTGCAATTTAGATGCCTGCATAGAAAGAACAAATGGATTAAACAATGTTAAAGAGAACTGGCCTAAACAACACAAATAACAATGTCCCAAACACAAAATAACAATATTAAACGGGAATAAACCACTAGCATGATGGAAAAGAGTGGCTGGGAAATCTTGTTTCTGGAATCATGGACAAACTCACTGTTCCAGCTCACTGCTCCATGATTCAACCACGACTGCAACCAGAAGCTAGGAAAAAAATGCTAAACCTGTTGCATCAGAAGGTCTGAAAAATCCTGCCAGCTTTGATTTACTAGAGTAAGGAACACAAAGGACAAACTCCAAATGGATCTAAATGGCCCCTATTTCATGGCCAGAGGCAAGAACACAAAGGTGCCCATAAGAGACATTCAGACAGTCAAAAAAGACAGAAGTCTGGAACCATTCAAATACATCCTTTGGGAAACACAAGCCATCACTAGAACTGCTTTATTTTCAAAGCATATTCTACGTTCTATTTATACAGATGTTTCCATATCCATAGGACTCTTCAGAACACTTCATATACAAATCAAATTTTCATTCACATGTGTAATTAAGAATTAGGAGACCTAAGTCTTAATGATATATGTCATTCCGAGAAAGTGTTTTGAAAATGTCAAATGATAGATATGCTAAATTATAATTATGGGAAGTTATTAAAAAAAAATAAGAAAATAAAAACTAGAACACTTTCATATATTTGCTTACAAGAAATGTCTGGCATCTTTAATATACATTGCTTATGAAACCCTCTGGGTTTGGAAACATGCTCCACATCTGCATTCCACTGTCATCCTTTGTGCTCCAGCAGTTTTACAAACTGCATCTGTAGCTCACTGTGTGGTTCAGCATCATGGGAAGTTTCTGCATTTGCATTTTCTTATTGCTATTTTGATGGTTACTGTTAAGCTTTTCAAGGCTCTGCTCTGAAGGACTTGCTCCTTACTTCCTGGAAATAAATACAATTAATTACATTCTCCAATTGCCATCAAATTGCTTTTCAACTTATGTTTATGTTTTGTAAAACATAAATCCAATTCACACGAGGTTTGGACTGCAATCCATAGAAACAGAACAGAAATAGAAACTACAACACCAGCACTTTGAGACACAGAAGAAACTGTGTTCCATGTTTACTTTTGAAATGTTGGGTCAGCAACAATCCTTTCTAAAGTGCCCTTGGTATCAGGTCCTTACCAAAGGATCTCTGTGGCTCAGAGCTGTGTATTGCACAGATGAGATGTGTGCTACATACCAGTGTTTGTTTTCTCTCTGTGTTATGTTCTCAGACCAATGCTTAAATTTCATAACTGTGGCAAGATTGTGGATATTAAAGAGTTTCCTATAGTTTGCCTGTCTGTTTAACAGATCAGTTCCAAAATACAAGGCATTTCTAGTGCCTAAGTTAATGTATCACTTATGGAAAGATATAGGCTGAATGGTCTACACTTTTGACTAATTTGTGCAAAAATGTAGTTATGGAATATCAACAGGAAATTCTCAAATACCTTACTCAGTGGTGATAGAATTCTCTGAAAGAACTTATCCACTGAAGGAATAATTCATCAGATATTAAGAATATCAAACAGTTGGATTAGTATGTGCTGAAGGCTAAAATTTCCAATCCAAATTTTTTTTAAAAAAAAAGAAATGAAAAAAATAATAGATATTGATGTTGCCTTGCACTTTGAGATTCATCTGGCCAACTGTAGACATCTGAACTGTAAAAAAAGTTCTATATTAAAAAGAAAGCCTCTCTCTCAGCTATTCATCTTAAATTCCATTTATAGGCAGCAGAAAGAAAGGAACACTTAAATTAACCATACCTTAAGCATGCTTTTTCTTTTTCTTATCTTTGAAGGGAGCTCGAGGCGAGTGGCTCAGACATAGATCTCAGACAGAGACGTTGCAGAGCAGACATCAAAAGTGAGGTGAGAGAAAATACAGTCAGAGAGCCTGTGCCAGAATTTGTCTTGGCAAGGTGGAGGGGGATTTTCACATTACAAAAGTCTTCAAAAAGAACAGTTAGGTATCTACACTGTGTTACAGAACTGAACTATTGTACGGACTAGGTCTGGGAAAAGATACCTTGCCAGGAGCTCCCACCACTGTGATGGAAGTGGACCACCAAAGTGGGCAAAACAGACAAAATATGACTCTGAGCTGGACACATTTTTTCCCACTAAAATAATAAACATGCTGACAATCCAGAGGTCATTTAAATGTGAAACTGTCATGCTGCAGCCCATACAACTGAATAACGCCCATCTACAGAGCATCACTTCCTTCAGCTCTCCTGCACCTGATACGCTCCGGGGCTCCTGCAAATCCAGCTCCTCCTCATGGCAAAGCCATGCTGCATCCCAATAAAGTTCTTGTGCTATTTAGAGCCACGACGTCCATAAAACATATACCCAGGAGTCATCTGAAGTGCCAGACAGAACAGCAGTCTGGCTCCTACTGCTACAGCTCTTTGTCCCATCCTTTTCAGACTCTCTCATTAGCAGGTTCAGCTATTTAGTGCTGCGCTACCTGAGAAAATGTCTCTGTTCTTTGCACACACAAGTCGAGCACTATCAGGCATTTCTTCCAAGGCTCGGTTTGAGCTGCACTCTTTCTTCCTCTATTTTACTGGTGTTGTCCAACAGCACACCACACAGAGCTGCTCGAACAAAGGAAATAATTGCTGTTTGCTCTTGTTTTCATTTGTTCGACATTCCTACTTGGATGCTTTTAAGTGGAACAAAAGAGCCAGTTGAGAAAAGCTCAGAGAGTCTATGCATTTCCTTAAACAGGCATGATAAACAATATCGTGCTGGCCTGTTTCCAGACATCCTGAGATCACTGTGGGAAGTAACAAGATACTGATTATTTTTTAAATCTGGTTTTTCACTTTCACTCTCTTAATTAATTGCCATCCCATTTGAACTAGTAATTTAACAGTGCTTTAGCCATGCTTATCACAAATGTGAGTTAAGCATATTCTTGGCACTGCAGCAAAAAAGGGCAGTGCCCCCTCCGTGAATGTATGCTTATCTGAACATCATATTTCACATTTATATTCTGCCTGCAAGTTGTCAGATATATTATGTTGTGTCCAGTAAGCACTTTATAAACATCATTGTATTTTAACAAGAGCAATCTTTTCCTGTGTGTCTGCATAAGGTGATACATCTCAGCAAATACAATTTCTGATTGAAAGATTACTTCCATATCTGCTTTGTTCTGCCTTGTTTTCCTTACGATATTAGTTCTTGAAATATTGAATTTCTTACTTCATGTCCTTCCACTGCTTCAACCGTACTGATAGCACAGAGCAAATTTGACTCAAACATTTCACTCCTATCTCGAAATTAACTTTCTCGAGGCAATTTCAGCCTTTTTTCATTTGAATACATCTAGCCAATTTTACTCTTCATCTGGATAACGTGAAAGGAGGATTTTTGTATCACTGCTGAGCTGAAGCCTATCACACAAATTGCCATAAATTCATGTCATAAAGATAGCAGATATGTAGCTTCTGTTTCAAGATGGCAGTCAAAGCATTTTCCCCAACTCTGACTTATCCAGGTGGCATTAAAACACAGCATATTTTCCCCAAATTAAGATTTAAAGCATAGATTTTCCACCAAGAAAACTCCATACCCACTATCCAATATAAATTTACATTAGTGTTGGATCAAACTTGTGACATGCCATGCACATTTTTAGGTTTTCTTTTAAGGAACTTGGCTTATGCTCTGGGCTAAAAGAAGCATTTAAAAACTTGTCAATTTTGCTATTTAAATAAATATTTTTACTGGTAGACTGAAGCTTTTTCTTTCTTACATGGAAATTACTGAATAGCACTTCCTCTTTTATTTTATTTGAATCAAGTACAATCAATTAATATAAGCCCCTACTGAAGGAGTGGTTATGTTAACAATACTTAGAAACAAAGTTGGCAAATGTGCTGTCCCTTGAGGTTCCTTTATGTGGCTTTGCAAGAGAGACTTGAGGCTTTACTTTGAATCCTCCCTTGCTTGGAGAATTCCTTTAAAGAGTTTCTAGTGCCCAATTTTCTGCACAGACCAGAGAATGAAATCTCCAATTTCACTCAGTATCTGCAGAGAATGAATACGCATTTAATTGCAATGAATCAATTTATATTTTAAAGAAAAATCTGGCTTTGGATACCCTTTTTTCTTCAACCTTTCAATTTAAGGAAAACACGATAATAAAATCCACAATTAAATTTGCCAAACACATCTGAAATCCTAATCTCTCATTTTGAAAAGGATGTGGCTGTAAGCACCCCATCTGTAGCACCCAGCTAATTAGGGCCTTGCATTCCAATTAATCAGCCTTATACAGGGACAGGTTTGGACTGAACATGAAAATTTCTAGCTCTTTTGGCATATGTGTTTATTTTTAAAATATTCACTGGCTTTTTATTTCTTTAAAATTCATTGGTGAAGGCAAGATAATTTGATACCAGTTGTCAAAAATTCTTTCATCCAGGAAGTGAAGTAGTATGATTACCAATGGGCCAGACTAAAATAACACATAATGCGGATGTTTTATGCTTATTTATGCCAGAAGATGTAGTTAAAATTGATTCATAATCTGACAACAGCTCCAAAAAATCACAGCTCAAACTAGGAGTATAAATGCTACTCTGAGACCCTAATTGCATGAGCAGCAAGTACAAACCTGGCTCTCCTGTATCAGGCAACTTTCCCGATGTCAGATATGATGATATGTATCTTTGGTCTCATTTCTGTAAATAGTACCTAAATTTCAAACTGATGTTTCATTAGCCTCAAAACTTTATTTCTCATGGACAAATAGTTTCTCAGAAGGTTTATGTTTTGTTGTCAAATTTTGCTAGCACGCTGACTCCACGCTGCTAAAAATTAGCAGTCTGCAGCACGTCAGAACACGTGTATTGAACCATCGGTTTCAATCATTGTCAGATAATTGGACTAATTTCACAGGGGCAAGAGAAAAACCATAAATGCATTTGGGGAGGAGGGCCGGTGGGGAGAGAAATGAAGGGAAAATAATAGAATTAATACCTGTTTGCATAGGTGTTTCTCTAAAGACTACAAGATATCTTTGTTTCCTCGCAGCACACCTACGCTCTAGTGAATCACCAAAGCACCATGAACATAGTGATTCCTCAGTGTTTTAACTAATTTATGCACAAACTGCAGAAACTCACAACTGGTTTAACTCACTTATGCACACACACAAAATAAAAGTCAGTGGAAGACAAAGACAGCAAATGAAAACAAACATGTTCAAAGGTTTGAGATACCAGTTCCAGACAGTGCTGGACATGTGCACAGTGACACTGCTAACACACTGTATGCACAGGGAAAAGGGTGGAAGACACCACATCACTGCAGGGTTATTACTGAAGAGGGCTCAGAAAGGGATTAGATAAATTTATGGAAAAGAGGGCTCATCCCTTAGTGGCTATTTATTAAGCGTGATGAGCCACGTAACTGATGCATTATTCAGAAGAATAATTTGCTGTCTTTCTCACACTCCTTATCTGCCTTTTTTGGCAACAGATTGACATAGGACACACCAAGTGTCCTTTGGGGTCAATCTTGTTCAGATTTAGACCTGCTCCAAAGGACATGATTCATCTACAGCTGCCAGCTTAAAAGTGTATCTTCATAATGTAATACATTGCATTGTGCTTTATCTTAATTTTCCATGTCAGCTCCATAAGTAAACAATTGTTACTGTCATGAGTACAACTTCTTAAAAGTACTTAGGGCCGTATCTGCATAGATAGTGTTTTAAAAGGAGTGAACTCATTAAATTCTGGAATATCTATTGAATTTTAGTTGATGTCAGGCACATAATTTCTACTTAAACACCTGTACATGATAATCTTAAAAGCCAATTCAACTGTTAATGTATCTATGTAGCTCTGTAAATCTGGTCCACAGCCTCAGCCACTACATACAGCCATATTCAGTAGCCCTACATGCATAGTCTCAACATTCTTATGTTAAGAAAGCCATATGTTATTTGGTTCAAAATACTTTGGACTTGCATCCTAGAAAAAATGCTTTCATATCTCAAAGCAGTGAAGCACATCACACACATGTACTAGTCGTCAAACTCTCCTTGACTCAAAACTTACCGAATCAGGTTTCCATGGCAAGGTTGTGGTAACAGGGGGAGCTACAGGAGTGGCTTCTTTAAGAAGCTGCCAAAAGCCAGAAAGCTCCAGGACAGACCTTCTGCTGGCCAAGGCTGAGCCCTCCAGAGATGGCAGCAAAGCCTCCGGAACAACAGACTGAAGAAAGGGGCGGGGAGGGGGGGGAAATTATTGTGCCACTGTGGCCAGATAAGAGAGAAGTGAGAGTGAGATAAACAGCCCTGCAGACCCCCAGGCCAGTGCAGAAGGAGGAGGGGCAGGAGGTGCTCCAGGTGCCAGAGCTGAGGTTCCCTTGCAGCCCATGGAGGTCCACAGAAAGCAGAGATCCATCCGCAGCCTGTGGAAGAGCCCCACACTAAAGCAAGAGGATGCCCAAAGGAGGCTGTGATCCCATGGAGAGCCCCCACTGGAGCAGGTTTGCTGTCAGGATCTGTGACCTTGTGGAGGACCCACACTGGAGTGCCCTGTTCCTGAAGGGCTGCATCCTGTGGAAGTGACCTGTGCTGGAACAATCTGGGTGGAACTGTAGTCTGTGGGATGGATTCAGGTTGGAGAAGGTCATAAAGGACTGTCTCCCATGGGAAGGATCCCATTCTGGAGCAAAGGAAGGAGTCCTCTCTCTGATGAACATGTGATGAACAGACCGTAATCCCCATTCTGTCTGTGGGGGGAAGAAGGTAGAGAATCAAAACTAAAGCTGAGGCCAGGAAGGAGAGAAACATGGAGGAAAGATGTTTTTAGGATTTGTTTTACTTCTCACTATCATGCTCTGATTTTGATTGGTAATAAATTCAATTAATTTCCCCAAGTCAAGCCTATTTTGCCCATGACAGGATTCAGTGAGTGATGTCTCCCTGTCCCTATCTCAATTCATGAACCTTTTGGTTTATCTCCTCTCCCCTGTCCTGCTGTGGAGCACCATGATAGAGTGGCTTTGGTGAGCACCTGGCAACACTCTCAACTTCCAATGGCAACACACAAATCATGCACTGAACATTAATAATTGTAATTCATAAAACAGACCTAGTACAAAAGTGCCATTTTTGTCATTCCCCAACACTGCCACAGAAAGAGAGAAAACGATATTTGTTTCTATATGCTACTTCCATTATGGCTGAATTCAGCAAATCAGTTGAATCCTGTAGCAATGTGTCCTTACGGATGATTTCTGTACAGATGTTTAGATAACAGATCATGCTTAGATAACAGACAGTTTCTTAGCTAGTACCTAGGAGGGCTGTTCACAGTTGCACACAAATGACTGGGCCTCTGCAACACCCTATTTAGGAACTGTGATGTGACTCAGACCATCTTTTCGCAATCTGATTCACAGCACAGAATTTTTCTGCAGATTCAAAAGCCTTTGCTTAGCCAGGATTTGACTTAACTCCTCATACCATGTGATAATTAGCATCCATTTTACAACCTCTCTGCTAATTGTTATTTGCAAAAGGATTAGCACTCAATGCCAGTAGTCACTTTAGTTGTTATATGAATATTCATAGGATTTCATACATAACACCCTCACTATTTACAGCTTAATTTCTTTATTTCATGGCATTGCTTTCCTGTTTTACCCAACTGTACAAATAACTGCCCTTATCACAATCATGTAACTAGCCATATTTTAATCAGAAGATCTGTTTTGTCTACCCCTACATGATCTTCTGTAGGTGCCAATACAAATGAGTCTTTAGAGCTTCCTATACTTTTTATCCAGATACACAAGGGTACTTCTGGTGGTCTCAATAATGCATGAGTGACTTCACAGCAGTGGGGAAAAGAAGTGTTTACATGTAGTTTTGATGTAACTACCAGCAGCACTCCCAACACTAAAACAGACTGGCTTGTTTCACCCACGCATATCAAAAATGCCCATGCCAGGATGCACCAGGCAGTCATATGGCATTGAACAGTGCCCCTTCCAGGCATGATCCCATGGTGATTTTTCATAAAACACAAAAACAAGTATAAATTCAGAATATTTCCAATGTTGTTTTGTAATAGTAGAAGCGCATTTGCATACATATGTGTTTTATTGTCACCAGTTAAACCTGGAGAGCAACAGAAACCCAGATCTTCATGACATTGGGATCCTTGATATGGTGCATATATTATTAAGACACTCCTCGAATAATAGTGATTTCAAATTTCATCTCAATTCACTATACATTTTCAAATATAGTTTTGTGGAACAGTTCATCTTTTATTGTTTATTTTCTAAGGTTTAGGTTTATGATTTTTTGTGTTTTCCTTAGCCATTCCCTTATTTTTTCCCTATTAATAAACTTTGCTATTAACAATGGCTGTTCTTCTAGTAGCTTTAGGCATTTACTGTTTATTAGTCATCTGGTTTACTTCTACAGATATTCTTATATTTTTTTATTGCTTTGTCCTCCTATCTCTGTTTCAAAACACTCTCTGAAAGCCTGATTTGTTGATACAAATATTAACGATTACCATTTCATACTGTTACCCTTCTTACCATGAATAAATAACAAATAAACACCTGATAACAGAGGAGCCTGAAATACTAGAAATGTTACTGATACAGAAATCAACAGATTTGTAGTATATACTACTCCACACAGACAGAGAAGTCAGCTATTCAAGAATAAATTTATCCAAACCTATCTGGGTTGAAACAAAGTATTTGACTACTATAATTCAGAGCTGCACAATGCATTAATTCTACTCTACCATCAAAGCCACAGTAAGTAATCTTTTTAGCCATATCTATACAGAAAAGTTATGTTTTTACATCACTAAATCCTGCAACAGCATTTCTGCATGATTTTAACTAGCAAAAAGCAGTCTTAGCTGATGGGGTACACAGCAGGTTTTGACAGGCCTTCTCTGCCTTGATGCATACAGAATTTTAGATCATGATAACTAATCCAAGACAACGAGGTACAATAAAGAGGTTTTGAAGTCAAGATCTCTCAGTAGTTTTCCCTTCTATTCTTTTAGTAACAGCAATGTCTGTGTTCAGTGTTCAGGCACCTGCTCTGTGCCTGTGAAACATCACGAGCCCACAATCTTTTCATTTGAAGCTGCAGCTGTTGGTGGGTTTGAGCAGCTACAATCAAACGTGAGGCAAATAAAACTGATTTCTGTGGTCCCTGCTAGAGCTTGCAGATGATACAAGAATCTTCCCAAAACTTCTGAAGTTACTTTCAAAGCTATATAAGCAACATTGCCAACATCTTAATTCACGTGCCACTCCCCTTTTGATGTGTGGTTTCTTGTGTCTTTTGAACTGGATCATGACTGTAACAACATGTCTTTTATCTTGGGTCTAGCTGACAGTCCCATCGCTTCAGGAGGGGAAGGTGACAGCCCTAAGTATGGTTTATGCTCTGAGTATTCAGTGACCTGGTAATCGCAGACTTAGAGAATTATCTCTACCATGACGTGTTGTCCCTTAAAAACTGTCACTGCAGAAAATCCATAAAGTAGCTGGGAAAATTGCAGTCCACAATACAAGGTGCTGTGAGAAGTTCTTAAGATATTTTCTCTATAAATACAAGACAGGTTTTTCTTAATGCAACAAGTATGTCACCTAGTTAGTACTTCGTACAAATACAAGTTACAGTTTGTGCGTAGAATACACAACAGAATTTGTGAAGGAATATGTACATTATAGAATCATTATAGAATCATTCATTATGTGCTATAATCTCATTTTATGACATGTGCAAAACATTTTATTTCCATTTACCACTCATGATAAAACATCTTGTAAAAAGAGAGTGCATATTCAAATGTGTTATATAAAGATGAAAAGACACACTTTTCTAGCCTACTAAATTGTTTAGTTATTCACCTAATCTCAATGCCAGAGAAAATTGCCATGGAAGGGGAAGGAGAAGGTTCATCTCAGAGGTAAAGCAGAGGAAGGGAACTGAGTCAACAAATAAAAATAGGTGAGACTCTTTCTCAGGACAGAAAGGATAGAGTGAATCAGCTATAAGATGCACTGAGACAGAAACCTTCCTAAAATACTGCAATCATCCCATTGTAGTGACCATTTTACACATTTGCTCTATCTATTTAACTTTAGAAAAGAAATGGTGTTGAGAAATAACAGGAAGATACAATGAAGGAGCCTGAGGAGTTTGAATAATGGCTGGAATGAATCCTGGCAAATATGTCTTTGGGACTGAGAAATCAAAGAGTCAGGAAGCTGTGTTGCTTTCAGATTAACAATTTGGTCACTATTTGTGACTAAAGAGGGTCATGCTGTACAAGGATATAGAGCAAACTACCTATTTCTAAGCCAAGCTAGAGGAGGACCACAAACACTGATGTAGTTATGAAGTCATATGGAAGAATTTAGGTCAATCTGAATTATTTGAAACTTGCTTAAGTAGTAGTAAATTAAGAGGGAAAGAAGGTTTCAGTTCCTCTTATCTGCATTTTTGTTTCTGCTTTTGGAAACCCCTAAGTCATATTTTCAGCTTTCCTCAGCAGTCAATTAAGCCCGAGAGGGAAATCCTTTTAAAAATGAAAGCTGAGACTCTTACATCATCAAGTGCCTCTAGCAAGTGAAGAAATATTGCAAGACTCACAAAAAAATTCTTACAGAGTTGTTTTATATGAAATTACACGAGATGTGAGACTTCTATAGATTCATTCACAGACTTAATTGTATTCCTATTCTTTCAAAAGTCACAATTTTCTAGAAAGATAAAGTTTCAGTCTCACTGATACTTTCAAGACAGTTTTCAATACCATGCAGTACTTATTTGACCTGTCTAGTGGCACATCACAACAGGAGTGTTTTATTTACTGTCTCACCTGATGTGGCAATCCTAAACAGTATTTTAGCAGTACTGAAGAACAGCAAAGTGACAAATATTCATTTATTCATCCATGTCACAGCAAGACATCAGAAAAAAATTGAAAAGGACAAAATTCAAGAAACACTTGCTTATTTGTGTGCATTTCATGATTTTTCCTAATAAGAAAAAAATCCTGAACTGCAATATCCAAGAAATTTGGAAAGCAGTAAGCCTGAGAAAAAGAAACTTAATAGGGTGTATCTGCAGTTCAGCCTAAATGCTGATGTGGCAGGGCAACAAAACTAGAACTGGTGAACTTCTGGCCAGCTCTGTGAGTGGGGTGAGAGCACCAATCTACAAGGTTCTGCAGCACACTCCAGATGATGCTACTGCTCAGCAGCTGTCAAAAATGGGCTGTTCACAAATAAGGGTGTTGGGAGTGGCAGGGAAAGAGAATAAAAAGAAAAAAAAATGTGGAAAAGGATCAACCACAGAAAGCTTAAGGGGACTGAGCATAAATCTTTACAGAAATGTTAAGATTAGATACTAACCAAGCAACAATTGAACTAAGTAGGAACAAAGTTGTCCAGAAATATTTGACAAGCTAACTGCTTAGGAAGGAGAATTGTTTAGTCCAATACCTAGGGCTATAAGAGCAAAAAATGGGATGAAATTAAGAGGGAAGATTTAGGCCAGATATCAGCCAAACATTGCAGCAGAGTTATTGTACTGTGAAATAATCTCCCAAGGGATGCAGCTGAAACCCCATTGTATGGGAAATTGAAAACTAGCTCCAATTAGAGCTAAAAACTTCAATGCAGCAAACAATGCTGCCTCCGTGGAATGATGGGCTGGATTGACTTCATAGATTTTTTCCAATTTCTATTCCATTCCATTGTGGAATGCACAATGTAAGACAGTTCTAGAAGAAGAATGTTTTCCTTAACAAAAGATACTCTTTTAGCTAAGTGTGCTAAAGTTTAAACATTTACTGCTCCACCAGTCGTTACTACAGTGTCTGAATACACCATATGGACAAGGGTATTTTTTACAAAGTGATCCTGGCCTTCAAAATTCTGTTTGATCTCCCATTTTAATAGCTGAGGCAGATCAAGTTGAAACTCCATCTGAAGAAATTATTGAGACCATTCATAATATATAGCAGCATATCAAAACCAGAACAATATTGCTGCCAGTTGAAAAAAAATTGATGCAAAGTTTACTACACCAAAGCTAAAAACCCTTTAAAGAGATGCTGAATTGCAGCAGTTCCACAAGTTTACAAACCTACTTGTATACAAACAATTTGCACAAAACAGCTTGTATTTTGTTTGCATTTTCATTCCCATCATGTACTTACTTTTACTGCAATCCCTTGCTTTGTATCTGTGGGTGACCATATGAATGATAAAGCCACACAGAACGCACATTTAGGGCCACAGTCCTCCTCCATAACATGCACAAGTCACGGTAGGATTGCTGGATGTAGTTTTGCCTCAGCCAGCTAGAACATTTCACAAAGGATGAAATGAGGGGCAGCAATAAGACTTGGTACATGCAGACTTTTCACATGTCTATATGTCTCTGATAATAGAATTTTCTACTGCTGTTCACATATGCCTTCTCTTCGGGATTTTCCACACCTCTGCCTGTGCTCAAACTCTGATGTGACTGCAACAGGAGAGACAGGCACATTTCAGAAATTACTGCTTCACCCTATGCATGAGCAATTGAAAAAATAAGGAAACACAGAAACTTCCTCAAAATTATAATAAATGCTTCACTTCTGCTTGCTTATGAATCAAAGGATCTGTTGTGTTGACTGACTTTGAGTCCTGATAATAGCTGCAATATGAAGGAACTGAACTACATCTCCCAGTGACCATATTCAATAACTGGGATGGTTATAAGCAGTATCACAGAAAAGCTGGGGTGGATTAAAGTTTTTCTTAATAGAAGCTTGATTTAATCTGAAGAAACATCCTCTCTTTTGACAGTACCTAAGGCTGTACATAAGTACACAGTGTGCACATTTGAAACTAAAATTGAGTGTAAAAAAACCCCAAAACAGTAATATTTTCCTTTAATTTGATTTTCACCTGCCTATATCACACATATGTTGTGTTACAAACAGCACTAATTAATAACAAAAGACCAATCCACCTGATATTCTGAATATATTTCATTCCTGTTTTAGCAACAGCTGCAGGAGGCTGTTCATGTGCATAAATTGGTTTACCAAAGCAACACAGTATTTACCTATTTCTCAACTAATTCAGAAAGCTCCAGGCTGCATTAACAGCTGGCCACACATTGTCCAGATCTCAAAACCTTTCAAGGGATACACTAAGTCACAAATTTTACACTTATGTTTTAATACTTCCCTAATGCCATACAGGGCGTGATTCAGGCAGGGATGAAACTCTGAGCACATTTTCCCCATAGCATCAGAAGCCAGGGAATATTGTAACAATATCAAGACCTCAGTTCACATTAGCCACTTCTTGAAAAGCCACAAAAGCAGTGTGGACTTGTATTCTCAGTTTCCTAGGAAACTTTTCTCTGTCGCCCTGGCTGTTCCAGGGTGTCTTGGAAGTATGCAGCTGCAGAAAGAGTTTTTGAGCTGATGAGCTCTGCTCCCCAGAATATTCTCCATGTCTGGAAACACCCGTGGTTTCACAGGGCACGTTCATGACATTCATCCCTAGTAGTTACTGCAGTCTACCAAGTGCTTTTAAATTATCTCTTGGAAATATATGGCATAAGGGCTGCTAGAAGGTTAATATCAATTTCTTGAAATCTCTCACTCGGGAAAATCTTGCAGCTCTCTTGTGCTAAATGTGAGTTCTCACTGTCCCTAGTAGATAGAATTTGAGACCTGGCAGCAGCCTTGGGACACAGGAAGATGATTACATTGTCTTTGGCTTCTGGGAAGCGAATCCCATCATCTTCCCAGGAAGTGAGAAAAGTTAAACGCATGGAAACTGCTGACACTTGCAAGAATTTGCAGAACAGTTGCTGCTCTGTTTTAAATAGAAAAAACCCCAGGAAGTCTGAATCCAGCAGGTAAACAACCAATTTTCAAAGCAATTATGCTTTTGCATATATACAGCAGCTTTCACCCAGAGCTCAAATTACACAACATGGTAGCGTAGATTTCACACAGTTGCAATTTTGGGTGTTTCTAACCAGGGATCTAGGACTAGACTTCCAGTTGAATTAAGAAATTTCTAGGACATTTTTGATGGACACAAGCAGGAAAAATTTGGGTTTCGTGGAACATCCAAAGCACAGGAATTGCCACATCAGGATACTCTACCACTATGTTCAAAAAGGCAGTGCCCTCAGATCAAGGCTTCTTGTTGTGAATAGTTCTCAACTATTATTTTCAGTCAATTATTATTCTGGCCTACCCTTCCCTTTAATTTGCAGAGAAAGAGGACTAATTATTTTCATTTAAAAGCATGAAATTTAGTAGGATTTGAGGGAGTAGTAACACAGACCAGTTTTGATATTCTTACATATATAAAAATGGGCAGCTTTATGTTGCTAATACTGTATATTTACCACATTTATTCCCAGTAAAACCTCTGGGTTCCCATAGTAACAACAGGATACTACCTTAGCACTCCTAAAGATAATGAGCTACCTTGCTAGAAGCAAACCTCACACAACTTTTTCTGTCCTTAAAGAGTGTGGTTCCTTCAGCACAGAGTCTACATACATTTATTCACAGATTCACAGGATGGTTGAGGCTGGAAGTAACCTCTGGAGGTCACCTTGTCCTACCCCCTGCTCAAGTAGCTGCCAGCTGCCCAGGACCATGTCCAGATGGCTTTTGAATATCTTCAAGGAGGGAGACTCCACACCCTCTCTAGGCAGGTGTCTGACCACCTTCACAGGAAAATAAGGACATTGGGGGTTTGCCTTATGCTTAAGGAGAATTCCTTGCATTTCCTTTGGGCCCATTGCTTCTCATCTTGTCACCAGGCACTGCTGAGAAAGTCTGTATTAATAATAATTGGGGTTTTGTGGTTTGGTTTTTATCCTTTTCCTACAACTCAGAGGCTAAAGCCATTCCTATTTGCTTTGTGTCTGCTTCTCCCAGATACAGCTCTGACCTGTGTCTTTCCCACAGTTCCCTCTCCAAATCCAATGCAATAAGTCAAAGAGAAGCTATGGAAGTGTGGAGTGAACACAGAGCATGAAGGAGGTCTGTTTTTCCATTCAGACTAAGCTGTGCCTAATGTTTGTTTCATTACTCTTAAATTCAGGGATTTTGACAAATTAGTCAATTA
Source organism: Campylorhamphus procurvoides (assembly GCA_013396655.1). Classification (NCBI taxonomy): domain Eukaryota; kingdom Metazoa; phylum Chordata; class Aves; order Passeriformes; family Dendrocolaptidae; genus Campylorhamphus; species Campylorhamphus procurvoides. The sequence continues at coordinate 749,646 of WBMV01003348.1, forward strand.
CCAAGCTCAACTAAAGCACTTGTAAATAAGAAGCTGTGTCCCCAAAAAAAAAAAAAATCATCTTTAAGCCTTTTATTCCTTTCTGTCTTTAAAAGGAAGACACCACCACTCACCCCTACCTGACAAATTATGAGATCAAACTCTAATTTAGTACAGACCAAATACACACCACAGAAAGACAACGTGATTTGGACTAATTTATCCAAATTAAACATTACTTTCACTGCTTCCTTAGGAGAGCTGCTCAAACCATGGCAGAAGTAATAATGCTGGAATTCTTTAAGTACTCCTCTATACATAGGAATCTGCATTCTGATCCATTAGACTGTGGAATCTATGCCAGCATACCTGCCCTTACCATGGAGGCACCTACTGGCAGCATTTGATGTATCTGGTATCAGAGACATTTGACAAAAGAAAGAAACTTGTCACACAATAGCATCACAAAGTGATGGAAGAAAAAGTTTTATCCCCATGTTTTCTCTAACTATATTTCCATCCCAATTAAACTTCCCTAAATACACAGGGGAATTTCAAAGCAGTTTGCAGTGATTTAGCCGTGTGGCTCACACTGCCATTTCTGGGAGTCAGGATGATAAATCCCTTCCCATTGCTCTGAAAAGTTCCCCAGCAGGTTGGAGACATGTTTCAAAGTCAGGAGAGCTCTCCTAATGAGACCTGCTCCCTTTGATGTTTTCGCTGGATGGCAGTTCTGGCACCAAATGAATATTTTAGATGTCTTATGCAAAAAAAAGTTGAACACTTTTCACCTTTGATAACCATACATCTTACTTTAAAGGCTTTAACTTCTAAATATTAGGGATGAAAAGTGATTCTTTTATGTCCTCTTTGCCATTGAGAAGTAATGCTTTTGTTATTAAAAATGAATAATGTTTCCCATTTTGTAACCTTAGTATACTCAGTCAACCAATGGCACTGAGGTTAGAAATCAATATATACAGTTAAGCAGTGTTAACGTAGTGGACAGCTCATTTCTCAATTAAAAGTATTTTAATACTGACCACATTCATTTTCATGTAGCCACTTGACAAAGCCTATGAAGAAAATATCCAGAATCTTAGGGAGATTAACCAGAGATTCTGCTGAGCCAGACTTCTGAATGCAAAGTTCAATTGGCATGTCTGATCTTAGTGTCCTGAAGTGCAGGTGCTTGCAGTTCACAGCCAACAGTAAAATATTGAGAGAGATTGGACATTGGGCACTGCTTTTCAATAATACTAATCGACTATCTCGGGATGGACCTGCAAAGGTTAGAGCAGGAAATATTCTGCCTCTTTCATCCATCTAGGGAGACATCAGAAATGTATAGCAAAGGAAAAAGGTTGAATAGGCATACATTTAAAAGCCCTACAGAGCAGGAAAATAATTTCTTCTGGTTTTGTTTTTGCCCCATATTTCCAAACCTTCTCTTAGATTTAGGAAAGAATGAGAGTCCCCAAGCTTTTGAGATGGCCATTTAAGATCTCTTTGCTGGTCTAAAAGAGTCTATGCCTTTGTTCATTCAAGAAAGTTCAGAACTTGAAGAACTAATCAGGTCAAAGAAGGTTTCCTTGCTCACTTTTCCTGGGCAGGTGTAAGGACTGTCCCACTGTAGTACATACAGGAGAGGTTTTTCCAGTCCCACAGAGATGTCCCATGAGAAGGCTTCCCCACAAGAAAAACTGGAAATAAGAGTTGGACACATGGTTTGTCATTTTCAGCCCTGCTCTGAGCATTACCAGTCTCATCCCACCAGCTCATTAATGCAAGGACACAATTCTGCCCCTGCTGCCCAGACACAGGTTCATTTAAAGCTACTGAGACTCATTTATTCCTGCTGATTTTACTTCAGACATTACATTCACAGTTACACCTAGCACAGCAGTTCACTGAGGCTCTTCATCAAGTTTGGAGAGTACAGTAAAGTGTATAAAAGGCAATGATTCTGATTTTCAATTATGAGGTGAACTTTTGAATGTCTAACTATGCAGTGCTGATGACACAGGAAAGATAGATTGTCATGTACGGTGTATTCTCCGAGTATGTTTTGGCTCATATATGACAGACTAGCAAAGAGAAAATGGTTGTTCTGACTCCCTCTGACAATGTTCTGGGTAGCATCTGAATTAAGTGTTATTACCTGTATCAGCAACCTTCTGTGTTCCATTCTCCATCCCTAAGCTCATGTTTCAGTGTCCCACCTGCCTACCTAACGAGGAGAGGGAAATGATCCAGAATGCAGGTAATGTCTTCCTCTCCTGCAGAACCAAGACTGCTCACAAAACCTACTGTAAACTGCATTTACATCTGGCAAACTGACAGCAATACACAGTGTTGCCAACAAACAACAAGGAAAAAGGTTGGAATACTCAGCAGAAACTACAAGGGAAGGTTAACGTAAAAAGCAGCTTAATACTATTATCCAACCTGGAGTTTGACAAGAGCTCAGGAGTTCCAAAATAAACAGAATTTCAAAAAAAAGTCTGTGTCATCTGACATCTGGAAAAAGAAGCTTAAGCGTTGCAGCACCAGTGCAGTGCTATCACAAGGCTAAGGCACTGAGTAATAATGCATTTTAGCACATTTGAACAGCAGGAAACAAATATAAGAATGGAAGACATTCCCTGAAAAGTTTCAGAGCTCTTGTCTTGGATTCTTACACATTTCAAGGTGTTATAAATTGAAATTAAATTTAAAAAAAACATCTTTCACAGGGCCCCGTGCAGACCCAAATTTGGGCACAGATGACCTGTGCAGGGCAAGAGTTGGACTCCATGATCCTGATGGGGCCCTTCCAACTAAGCATATTCTATGATTCTATGATTTACCATAAATTAACTTTGAATTAGAGTAATTGGAAATTCTTTGAACCACCACACCTATAATGGGAAAATCCCCTTACCCTGGTTGACCCTTCAGCACTGTATCAAAAGACCTGGCTTTTCTCAGTATGTTTTAGGCATAACACACACCCAACTGCAAGACATAAAGCTGACAGAGTTAAACTCAAAAGCTATACAACGAAAACACTGTGATTTTCAGCATCCATGAAATGAAAGAAACCCTATGATTGTTGGTATACATTTCATTTGCCCCTTATTCCCTTCTTTCAGGCATCCATTCTGATCCAGACTATAAATACACAATCTGTTATTTTCTCCCCCATTGATTTTGATTCATTCAGTACACAAACACCTGACGAAGAAAAATTCAGCACTAACTGTTAACATTTGGCAACAATTTACACAATTGACAATGGGGTTAAGGTCAAAATAGAGCAACAGCTCAACCTGAACTCCATTAAAATTATTGTATTCTGATCAGCATCAAGAACACAGTAAGCTTTAAAAGAAGCTGCATTCACAACAGATAATATGCATGAAGTAGTACTGCTCATCATAATGAAGACCTTTGCTACTGAAACCAATAACATTCATTAATATTAATATCATCATGGGGAAAAAAAAGTGCAAGGTTACAAAATCAAGAAACAACAGTAAAAAAAAGTTAAACCGCTCTTAACTGCAACCTCTAAATATGTCAGCCTGTGGGCATACAGGTGAGTGAAGAACACTCATTTAAATCTGGATATCTCTTCCTAAATACTGATGTTTTCTTTTGTCAACCTTTGCCTTTTTTGGTTAATAGGACCTAAATGATTTTATGCATCTGCCATGGTTGAACCCCAGTCAGAAACAAAGCAGCAGCAGCCACTCACTCACTTCCCCACCAGTAGAATCAGAGAGAGAATGGGAAGAGTACAAGCTAAAAAAGCCAAATACACAATCTCCATCTCCAGGAGAGCAAGGCCCCATCACACGTAATGGTTTCTTGGGAAGACAAACACCATCACTCCAAACATCCCTCCTTCTTCCCCCTACTTTATATGCTGAGCGTGATGTCACACGGTCTGGAATATCCCTTTGGCCAGTTTGGGTCCCCTGTCCTGGCTGTGTCTCCTCCCAACCTCCCACGCACCCTCAGCTTCCTCAGCATCACAGCAGCACCAACTGCAGAAAAGGTCCAGGCTCTGTGCGAGTCCTGCTCAGCAGCAACAAAAACATCTCTCTGTTATCAACCTCACAGCCCCACATCAGTCACTGCAGGGAAACTTAACTCTACCCCAGTCAAAACCAGCATCCCACTCCATTTCCTAAGTTCCCCAGTAAATGATGCACAGAAACATTCCCTGGCTCCTGTGCCATGCTAAGAGGCTGCTCCAGGATCCTACTTACTAATGAGTGCTCATTTCCTTCACTACCTCTGTTACTTATTGAGCAGAAAGTGATCCTGTGGAGCAAATACCTAAAAAGCTCTTGAGTCCCCCTTTTTAATCTCATTTTATTACATCCATTCTTGCATCTCCTCTCAAGGTTTAAGACTATTAAGACAATAAAGTGGCTTTCTTACAGTCATAAGACAATGCTAAAAAATGGGTTTAAAACCCTGAACAGTTTTTTTGTCATAGCAGGATCTTCTTTCAAAGAAGGAAAAACATCTAAAATCTAGTGAGTTAAGGAGGAAAACATTATTCTGTTTTTGTGAAGAAGCTATTCATTGGATGAATTAAGCCAATGAGGCAGAATTGCCTATATCAGAAAGCAAATTCAGAATTAAAATCCTCCCTAACTCTCCGAGACTGAAAACACCCACAGCCTAAGTAGGTTGTGAGAGTGTGACATGATCTTATTTCTACAGCAAAGGGTTTATTGTGGTGGACAAGAGGAGAGCAGTGGATGCTGCTGACCAGTGGATGATCATTGAGACACCAGTGATGTACCAGATAAATGGACACTGGACTGGTAACTGGGCAGACTGTGGGGTCAAAGGCTTGTGACCAGGAGCACAACATCTAGCTGGAAACCAGTTGCTACTGGGGTACTCCATGGGATCAGCTCCAGGGCTCATGCTTCTTGACAACTTCATTAATGACCCAGTCAGTATATTTTTGAATGCACTTTGCCTGGGGACAATGTAGTTTTCTGCTATTCTTTTAAAAATAAAAACAAAAAACCCCAAAAGGAGACTGAATGGGCAATGGGAGTTTTATAAAAAAGAAGTTCTGAGCTGGGAAAAGCTCCAGTTATTCAAGCACAGCTCTGCACTGCAAATTTTCTAACACTTTTAAGTTTTAAAATCCCTTATCATTATTACATAATTTGCATCACTTTTCTTAGCAAACAGTTTAAAACATGAAACATACCTAAATGTTCAGTTCTAGTTAACAATCACGTTTTAGTGTAAATCAGCTTCTGAAGCACTGATTTTAATTTTGCTTAAAAAGGATTTTAATTGTTAGTGAATGCACTTAACTCAGGATAAATTACATTAAACTAAACTAAAATTTTTCCACTGGTTTAACTGAACTACTTTAAAATTCTACTATTCATGAAGCTGGAATAATTCCGAATGTCTGTGACGTAATCTGGGTGCCCAAATCTCAGCAAAATCTAAGCCAAGGCAAAAGTGACTTTTCATCTTTGGCAATTTTATCTCAGACTTCAGCTACACTTCCAATATGTGTTCTCTGGATCAACACTGAACAAATGGACAAGGTACTACTTACATGGGCACACCTTTGTACCCTTTTAAGAACTGTTAAGCCACCTAAATGCAGGATTTAATCAGAGCTGTGCCTTGGACACTCTTTGCCTCTAGGTAAGAATAGTTTTTAGAAAATTGCCAAACCAGTATTTATTAAATCCCTTGCTCAAAGAGGCTGTTCTCTTAGCGTACCTTGCTGCAGATAAGGACAAGGTCACATGCTGTAGCCCTCAAATGACACAGCAGTTGTCAGGGTGGTTTTGGATTACAGCCTAGTTAATCTCTGCTGCACCAGAGCCTCCGGTTCTTCCTCCTTCGCTCTCCATCCTCCCAAATCCTTACAGCAAATCCCTACTTCAGCAGACACGAGGTACCTGCTATAGTGCATAGTTAGGCAGCTTCAGCAAACATAAACTAATTCCTCTAATAAGCCAAACAAAAGAATTTTGGCTTTATGCCCTTTTTCCTCTAATGCAGCCCATTCTCAGGATTTTCACAAAAGGTCACCTATGCCACTTTAGAGAGAGAACATAAGTCAGTGTATGACTGAGTGTGATTTACCTGAAGGGGAGATTGGAGTACAAGGCATGAATTTACAAGGCAGCAGCAGTTGCTTGTGCTCCTCCGTTTTTTCCAGTTATTTTAGTCATGGTTACAGCCCCTTTGAAAGCTATCAAGGTCACAGAATTATCCACTTACACTGGCTCCCGTGTCTTCAGCATCTCCCCAGCTAGCATTGCCATATTTTGGGTTAACACACACCAAGAGAGGGAAGATGTTCCAAGGAGAACTCCCCAGTCCTATGCAAGTTAAACATATTAGCCTAAATATTCCACTCTGGTACTGCAGCTGATTGTCACCTGCACCTATTTTAATCAAACACAAAGACCTTTACAGCACCCATTAGAACTAACGATCTTGGTAGGATAAGTACAAAAGAGCACAGTCTCACCTCCACTGAGACAGATGTCACACACGTTACAAGTGCCTCAAGGTGGTACAAAAGTGCCTATTAGTTGTTACTTCAATAGCAAGACTGCTTTCTTGCCTGTGAAAAGTAGGAGTCTGCACCCAACGCAACGATTTTCTATTCTAAATCTGATTTTTAAAAGTACTTTACAGCTCCTGCAGAGATCGATCATTAAGATACAATGCTTTTAACAGACTGTGTAATGATTAAAGCTTTTAAAAAAACCTTCTTTGCCATTTCAAGCAACCTTTTGAAAATTCAGAAACTTTCCTATCACCACTCAGATGAAACAGAGACCTCCTAAAATTTTCATGCACAAAAAAGCCCCAAGCAAAAAAAAAACCCAAATCCCAAACAAGTTTAAAAAATATTATCACTTTACAAGGGAAAGGATATTTGTATGGGACTGTGCGTAACCTGGTTCATGTCCTTACCATGCCATTTCCCTACATCACACACTTTTGGTGTCAGATTGCAAGTTACTTTGGGGAGGGTCTTTTCCTTCTCTTCTGCCTGTTCTTTTTCTTTGCTTAAGTGCAAAATCTGACCCAGAGATATCTTTTTTGATAATTTCCTCCCCACCCCAAATAAGTGGACCTTTCCCTAGAAACAGTCTGGCTTCAATAATTCAAGTATTTCTGAAAAACTAAGTGTCATAGAAAATAATAATTCCTGAGCAGTTCCAGCAATGTGTGATACAAAAAAAGAAATACATAAACAGACTGAAAACTTAATTACAGAATCTCCCAGGGAAAATTGGTTTCCTTCTTACAATAGGCAGGGATCACAAGTGTGAAACACAGGGGATGTGGAGACAATCTCTGCAGTAATGGATGTGTGTTTACAGGCACACAATAGCTAGAAATATTTTTTTTTAAATAGGGGGGAAAAAAAAACCAAACGAAAAATGTTCTATTTGAATCTGTTTCTAAAAATGGACAAAACCATGAGGGGTTTTCTAGGTCACTATATAGGTAAAGAATTTGATTTAGTATAAAGAGTGCATCAACCTGACTCTTGATTTGAACATCAGTAAAAGTAATTTTGTTGTAAAATCACAGTTTTCATCACCTCATTTTTTCAATGCTCCCTCAAGACCTTTTTGGACTCTGATATTTTCTCTAGGACCGTGCTGTGTGTGAGAGTTATCTGACTAGCACTGGTCACAGGAAGATGCTTCTCCCAGGAAAACACTTGGCAGTGTAAGGTTCCCACGACAGTCCCAGTTGCTCTTTGGCTACACACGAAACAATGAGTTAAAAAAACCATGTGTTCCTTCTCACTGGGGCTAAATCCTCTGGAATGGTCCACTCAGGAATTAGTAAATCTCCAGCACTGCACCAGCCTCATCTGCCTGGTGGGGCTGCTGACATTATCCCTCAAAATATAACCTCGAATTGTCTGGGAAGGTGAAGCTGAAGCTGTGTCAGGGATCAAGGGAACTGTTCAACTGGACCTTTAAACAACCATGTCCCTGCGCATGTGCCTGCAATCTTCCACTGCTTAAGTTATGTATTACAGAGGTGGCTTTTGCATATTCTTGGATTATTTGGAGTGCCACATGAAGGAGTCAGCGTCACAGTTGAGCAGGTCACACACATATGGGAGTGGTGCATTTTACAGTTTGACAGATTTCTATGGTTCAGCCTTACTGCTACATAGACAAATTAATGTATTTTCTCAGAAAATGCAGATTTACAAATAATAGGACAAAGTTGCAATAACAACAACATAGTATTAAAATTACATTTTAAATCAGAGATTGACTCAGCTTCTCAAACAGTTCCTAGGGTAGGACAAAGATCTTCCACAACATATCCCTGACTATTCTGTGAGTCCAATACTGCTTCGTTCTGTGTGAAAGACTCCTGGTGTGATCCTCAGCATCCTTTTGCCATGATATCTCACAATCAATCTGCTGTTCATCAGTAACCCCCAAATTCCCTCCAAAAGCACTTCCTTTCCCATAAAGAAGACATTAACCAGAGGGATAACAGGAAGAAACTCTACTCTTTCCTTTACACCCAATATACTTAACCCTGCTAGCAATGCAGAATTGGGAAACTTCTCCCTTCTGGCATTGCTGATATACTGGTTACACTGGGGAGAATGGAGGTGCTCTGATATAACTTGTCCTGAAACTTTTTTCCATGCTTTTTCTTTCCTTGACTTGAATGATTTTCAAATGTGCTCTGAGCCACAGATAACATAAATTCCTTTTCCCAGGAGAACCACGAGAGCTTGCAGAGCTGTCACTTATTTCACAAAATTCGTTAATTGTTTGTTTAGTCTAGGGGGAAGAAGATTTTTATAACATTTTCCTTCAAAGAAAGGTTCCAGGAGTATGATTCCTCATTATGGTAGTGGCTATATCACAGCTTATTGTATTCCTTATCACCTCCTTTGATAAAAGAAAATAGCTTATTTTAGAATAAACTGTCAGTGGCACTGAATAGAAGGCATAATCCCTGCTCCAGGGTTTGCAGAGACTCTAGAGATCAGCGGGAATATTTTTCATTGTCAGAAACTTATATTAATGCAGCATTTTATTTGAGAATTTCAATGCCCAGAAGACAAAAGACATTCTTCAGTTCCCCGAGGAGGAGAAGCCTATAGATTGGTATCTGTTCTACCTTTAGCACTCCACAGTTAACGTGGCTCTGCCAGGTTTGTTCAGAATAGGAGCTATCAAATCGAGTACATCAAAATCGATGCTTGAAGTTATACTTTGTGGTGTGAGAGGAACAAACTTGGCTGCAATATTAGATTCATACCACTTCAAAATATTAGCTCAGGTTTTGCCCTGCCTTCACTTACATATCCATCCTGAACTATGGAAGAGCCTAGATTGTGTCTTCCAGTTAATGGAGATTTGTTCTTAGAGGAAGGTTTACTGAACCCACGTACAAAACCAAACCCCAGTGGCAGGATAAAATGAAGAAAAAGTTCTCTGCAGGGGAGAAATTTAACATCTGTGAGGATTGCTGCCCTCCTGCTGCTTTAATAACTGCCAGCGCTGACTTCACTGCTCTGCCCAGCCTATAAAAGGAAAATCCTCATTACCTATTAAAGAGACATTCTCTTATATAAACAGATTACTCAGGATGCATATTGATAGTTGTAATTGTCCCTAGTGGAGAAGACAATATGTTTAAACGTCCAGAAAATATATTCTGCCCACCTGCCTTCTTGAAATAGTTAACAAAATAGAAAATGGAATATTAACCAGTCGTGGCATCTCCACTCTTCCTTACCAAGAGGCTTTTTAGACCTGGGAAGAGTTTTATGACTTCTAGGGCAAGAGATGGCTGAATTCCACCAGTGGTTGAATTTAAGAAGATAATCACTTGCAAAATCCTCGCAGTCAAAAAATAATTATGTTTTTTCAATAAATTCGTAACACCATTGAATGCACAGGAAGCAGCAGTACCTCATAACCACTGCAAAAAAAAGAAAAATAAAAGTCAGTGTTACTCTGAAAAAAACATGGGCTTTGACTTTTATTGAATTCTAAAATCACTTTTTTTTTTCTTTTTTGGTTTTCTTTAATTTTGAAATCGCACCAGAAACACATTTATCTAACTTTGGAAGCCAATAGACTTTGCTTTCATAAGGGAAAAATCTGCTTAAGGGTTGTTATTCTTCCTGTGAAGAAAATGGAAACAAATAATATTGTTTCAGACCAATTTACTGTTTATGGGAATATTGGAATTCCTTGTATCCCCTCCCGTGTGTTACATGGACTTCTAGTAAATTACCTCATGTTCAGCACAGTCTCAGATTGGGAATTACAAACAATACAACAAAAGCCTGCAGCTATCAGGTTTATAATGGTAAATATAATTTGCAGAAGATTACATTCTTCTACAGTTATATTATTTTTAGCTAAAGAATGACGCGTGGAAAATATATTTTTTTACTTCCCTTATTTTATAGAGTGTGACAAAAGTCAAATAAATGCTTCACTGAGCAAATTAAGTATCTATAAAATGGAGGCAAGTAATTATCTGCAACAATGTCCTAGAGAAATGACATGTTTGCTATTTTTGCCATTGGCTGCTGCATACAAAATGTCTCAATATTCAACCATGATATGTCAGCCACATAAACTGACCAGGTATTTTGAGACAGCTGCCTGGAAGGATAATTGTTTTTCTTCTTTTCTAAGGAAAAATTGTTCTCTTTCTTTTCCAGGCTGGAACAGTGTTTACAGCTTCTGACAGACACCTTATAAAATAAAATTAATGTTTGCAGGAAGTAGATGGTGCACAACTTGGAAGCAAATGAGAAGTCTTGTTCTATATCTGCCCTTCAGCTTAGGTCACAGACACATAAGGAAATAACTCTTTTTACAAGACAGTTTAAGCACTAAAGACTAAAATCCAATTAACATATTTACTTCCACAACTAGGAATACATTTTAAAGAAAAATTAAAAAAGGATATTTTTGCCAGTAGAGAGTATAAAAGTGATAGCATTTTTCATATCCAGAGTAAGTTACTAATTCCAGCCAACAAAGGCTTCCCACCAGGTTCAGTGTATCTGTTTTAAGTAAGTAATGAGGTCTGAAAATAAGGCAGGGATTGCAGTCCAGAACAAGTGCTTTGCTTGTGCCTGCTATGATACTGGGAATGGACAGAAAACATCTTCAATATCTGTTTTTCAGATGTGATTGACAAGTTTAATTTATTTGATGTACTTCTTAGTTATAGGAACAGCACCAGTGCAACAGAAGGATGCTGCGGCGTTGCTGTGGCAACAAAGCAGTCAAAGTCAAGGCATGAAACATGAAGGGACTGGATACAGAGAGAGAATTCTCCTGGCACGGGAGAATGAGAAGTTTTACAACAAAAGGCAAATTGTAGCAATATAACAAGACACTTGCCTGAGACACCGGTAATATCTAGAATATGTGACTTCGAGCGTCCGACTTTACAATTCCCAATTTGAGAACACCGATAGCAGTCAGCAAATTGTGGCATTCGTTTAGGAAAACACAGAAGTTAATAGCCTAAACCTATATGATAAACCAGGACATCAGTAGCCACTCCTGTGTCTTACGGCTGCAGCAATGAAACCTAGAGAAAAACAGATTCCACCCTTTTTTTTGCAATACCTCTTGCCCTGCACTGCATGCCCTGAAACAGGTGAAGGTATGAAACCACCCACTGCCAAGCTCTCTTTATTCTTCCTAAGGTTATGATAGACAAACACAACTCTCACTGCTCTCCTTCCAAAGCAAGTAATATTCTTGACAGATGGATGTAACAGCTTCCATTTTCATTAGCTTCATAATCGCTGGAAAGTGCCAGAAAAACATACTGTATTTTGAGCAAGTGAATTTTCGTGGCAATATTTTTAGGCCCCACTGGAAGCATTTTCTTGTAGCAGGCGCTTCCCTTGCTTCCTTCATTGGAAATCAAATGTTAACCAGAAATGCTAAGCTTTGCATACAAATGGCTGAGAAATAATTGAAATACATACAGTTGCAACAGGACAAACTGCAAAGGGCTCAGCCATCTGGAAATATTGAAATCCCTCCATGTTTCATTAGCTTGACTATTTCCGTGATGTTGCATGGCTGCGCAGAAGGGAGTCACATCTCCCAGGAGAGCACATCCCAGCTGGGCTTCCCAAGGCACTGTGCAGGGGGAAAATGGCACTCTTTCAGGGAAAGGAAAGCACTGACCTTTTCCAGTCGCCAGTGCTGCTCCACAGCGAGATCGGTCATCGGCAGAGGATGAGAAGAAATGTCACGACAGGTGGCAATCAGCTGATGTGGACCTTTGCAGGCCAGGTGAAAAGGAAAAAGGTTTAAATTCAATACTTCTTTTTTGAGTTTCATTATGTCTCAATGCACCTGCAATTTGCAACAGAACAAGAGTTCCTTTTTTAATGTTTATTTCTTCTTTGGAAGTTTGGAATCATTTACACGAGGTATAAAGGAAGCAATCCCAACTGTGACTTACAATGTAGTTATTTGTGCTGTAGAATTTGCTTTCATTATAAAACATCTGCCCTGCTTTTAAGCACAAACGTACCTTTGTTCTTCAAGTGCTTTATACAGTTTATGTAACACTAAAGTTTAAGAGATCTTCTGTTCACTTTGCTCATGGCTTTACGATGAGCAGTAATAATACAATTATATTTCCTCCATATATCTTTTTACCCGGACTGAAGCTGGATCAATACTGCAAACTTCAGCCTGCCGCATCTCTCAATTTAATGAGTTCAACAAGCTGCATTAATCACTCCATGGTCAAATTGATAGCGTCAGGCATCCTTGAAATGTCTCCTGATATTTAGCTACTACCACTTTGGAAGGCTGTGGAGCTCATTCTGTAGCAACCATGGCAAAAGTGTCTCTGCCAAGAGTCCCCTGAGCACAACAACTCACTAAAATCCACTAACTCCATAGGCCATATACTCTTTTAACTTTTTATGCTCCCATCCCACTCCAGGGCTCTGTAGCAGCTTTACAGCTCTGAGTTGAACAATTATTCTGCATGACCACCATAACCTCTTCTACCTGTGAGAAAGCTGGGTGCAGTGTGCTGAAATGTCTTGTCACCGACATCACTAAGCAACACACTTGAAAATAAGAGTTTTACAAATGTAAAATTATAAGTGGAACCACGTGTTCCTGTGCACAGGCAGAATCCTAGTATAAAGACCCCAAACATCTCAAAAACTGAGCACTCAAAGTACAATATGTGTTTAGCTGGTGTTTTTGTAAAACAACTTTATAAAACATAAGCAGCACAAATCTGCAGCTGAAGAAATACCTGTTTATGGTATCTTATTATTTTAAATCTCAATCAAGTTCTAATGCACATTTCAATATTCATTTTCTTATCTGTTCCAGCAGCATCTTAATAAAAGTTCATTGGAAATTCATTTTTATTCTTTCAATGATCACCAGCTCAAGTTTTTTAAAGAAACTAAAAAGTAACTTAGTATTGAAATTAGCTGAGTGCTATCCAATTACTCTATTTCTTCTTCTGTTTTCTTTAAAAATATGAGAAAAATAACAGAAGCATATATATTTTCAGCCAAAGTTTTTTTAAAAAGAAAAGTTGCTAAAAATTAACATGACATTATGGCAACTGATGGAAATGCCTAAGTCAGGCTAGAACACTAAAGAAACAATGTATAAAGAAATAAAAGTGCTGCTTTCTAATTACAAGTAAAACTACAAGGCAAATATCTGTTTTATGTCAATACCACCATTACACACTTTACAATGTCCCATAATATATTAATACCTATATACAATGGTTTTATTCTTTACAGTGAAACAAATGTTAAGACACCATTTTTTTTTGTTCCAACTAGTCGTGACTAGTTTCTCTTGTTTAGAAAATCTTTCCTTTGGAGTTTCAGTCAATTTTTAAGATAATTTTTATTTTAGATGTGTTATTATCTGTCAAAGCACCTGTCTATTATTTTTCAAAATCTGAGCGGGAATTTACCTGTAAAAACAGCTTTAAAGAAATATTTCATTCACTGGCTTTAGTGAACTTCCTTTGTTCCCTGAGTTTAAGTGAAAAATAAGTGTCACGTTTTAAAAAAAAATTACTTCTATTTAATTAAGTCAATTTTAGGATTAAATTACATTTAAATTTACATTTGAATGCATACAGTTGGATGAATTCCAAGTAAATACAATTTAGGAAAAGAGAGTTACCTAATGAAAACACAAAAATGAAAACTCTGCATAAATTAAAGTTGTGTAACTCAGCATTCTCCCAAAAAGAAGCATAACTTTGAGTAGTTGGTTGTACAGAAACTTTTTAAAATTACCTGCATTTACAAATAACCTTTTACTTAGGGGGGAAGAAGGATGAAGCGTAGAGTTTTAACTCAGATTTCCAACAAACCTTTCAAAGCAGGAACATGCATGTCCTGTATTTGCATCCGGCAGAGCAAGACCCTGAAACCTTTGCCCTCGACTGATGTGCAGCCATTCAAACTGAGTGCAGAAAGCATCTTTTGCTTATTGCAAGACAGCAAACCTGGGAGGATATTATTTCCTTCTTTCACTTGGTTGTGACTAAAACGCTTTCAGGAGCCCATGACACTCCTGGCTGTGCTACATTTTCTCTTTACTGCAATGCTTTGACTGCAGACACGCAGGCAGGAGGTGATTCTTTTGAAAAGATACAGTATTTTCCTGAAAATAAAACAAAAAGGGAGTGGGGGGGAGACACATGATGTGAAGCCTTGGAAAGCCTTGCTTTATAGGAAGTTTAAAATACAGCCAAGCTGCGACTGAAGACATTGCTTTACCATTGCCACTCTTGGGGGCGTACGACAGCTCCAGAAATAAGAGCTGAAGTTTAAAGATAAATTAATTCCATCCTGCCAAGAGAAACCTGCAGCATTGTGTCCTTGCCTGCTGGGGCCAGCCCTGCCATTGCAGCTCCTCCAGCTGCCAAAACAAGATGAGCACACTGGGCCAGCTGCTGGATAAGGGGGGTATCTGGTCACCCTGCTCCCCTCTGCCTGAGAGCAATAATTGGCACTTGAATTGAAGGAACGCAAGGTCCTTTTGTCTCTGCCGCTTGCTTAGCTTGAAAATTAAAAGAAGCTATTGATAGCAATTTATATGCACCAGGATGGCTGTGAGGGGAACTTGAGCATGCTAAATTGCACACAATAATTCACTGCTCCGTGACAGCTTAAGGGAACATAATCACAAAACTTAAAAAATAAGATTGGGGAAAAGGACAAGATGCCATCAAGTCCTTCTCTCCGCTCTTCTCATGGAGTTTCTATTTATAAGCTTTCCAATAAAATCTCTGTTAGGGGATGGGAATTTAAAAGTGCCTAAGACACCATGGCTACCTTCAGTTTCACGTGCATTCAAAACAGCTCTCTGTGCTCGTGACACTTTAGAGTCTGTACATAAGCCTAACATGCTTCCCATTTCCATACTAGATCAAATGACACTTTGATAGAAATTACATGCACTCAAATGGATGAAAGACTAAATTTTATAGACTGGACTTCACTTCTCTTATCTCTGTGTTAAAAACCCCTTTGGGTCAGGAAAACAAAATCCACTTTTCATACATGCCCTTACTGCAGAATGTCCATATGAAGAGCTAAATACATATTTCCAGTTTGTTAGTGCTCCAAAACCCCCATTATCTTAGCAAGGGGGTTTTCCTTCTTATCTTCAACTGCAATTTGAAAATATTTCTTGTCTGTTTCTCTTATCTTTTCAGCTTTAAATCAATTTCAGCAGCTTGAGAGAAATGTGGATACTCGGTGCAAAGATGAAGGCATTGGCAAAAGGCTCCAAAAAACATACTAGAATGAGCCAAATACCTGAAGAGAGGGAGGAAAAGGAAGGAGACCAAAAGCAGAAGGGAAAAGAGACAGATGTGCACATACACTACACACACAGTTCAGTAAAGATTAAAACCATGTCATAAACTCTGGGATATTTTGTGCTAAACAGAAATACGGCAAGTGGCATTCAATGGCACAAATCCCTTTTCCAGGAGAAATCCCTAAAATCTCAGACAGCTGAGACACTCCACACATCCCCATTAAGCTACAACAGCAGAACAAATGGAGCCCTTTTAATTTTGTGTGTCTGCCCCTATATGAAAACACTCATTTAAATTGCTGATTCTCTCCTTCACTGACACACACTCCCGCACATTATTTGTTGTGCTTAAACCTCATCATTCTCAGATGGCAAATTAGGGTTGAAAAGACTTCTCACATTTGACTTCATCTCACTTTCCTGCTCAGTTCACACAAGCGAGAGGGGGAAAAGACATTCACCTCCCACCTCTTGCTTATTCCTTTTAAAATGACAAATGAAACCGACTTAAATACATTCTGGATTACTGTGCAGAAGAGTGGGCTTTTTCCACCAGTGCCTGAATGAGATGGAAAGTATCAACAGCAAATAAATTCGTATCTGAGTTTTGGCATTACCCAGATGGTACCACTAGTCAATAATTAATTTGAGTCAAAAAACTCTTGTTTTTCCACAATCTTAAGATGGAAAAAATATCAGAAAGTTTCTTATCTGTGGGGATTGTTTCTTACAGTGAGCAGTCATTATGTATTTTACTTCAAATAAAAGAGATTTTACCCACCAGCTTGCCTCTGCCTTTATTTCCAACTTTCCTCACATAGCTGCTCCCTTACCTACCGTGATTGCAATTGGTGCCACAAAACAGCATACCAAAGAACCTATACAAGGAAATTTATTGCCAATGGCAACAACAATAGATACTTACTAATACTGCAAGTGAAACTAATCACATTAACCCTTATAATTACTACTGACAATAAGTACAGCTGTGAGCCAAATTGATCTCACAGGGGTGCCCGCAATGGCATTGTCACAGCTGGCACCTTGCAGAGCTCAGGAAGCAGGGGGGAACTATTGGGAAGTCACTTTGCATCCAAGTTAGCATGACAAGGATAAAATACTGTCTCCTGAGTAATGTTTGCATAAATTGCAGGAAAAGTAAATCCTAAGCAAAAACCCTCCAGATCCAGACAGTAAAGGAAAGGTCTGTCCAGCCTGGCTGCATTAAGTGATTTTTCCATATCACTGGTAAGAATCTTGTTCAAAAATGTCATGTCTAACACAGAAGTCTACAATTCCTCGCTTTCAACAGAAGTTGAAAGACACCCTGTGTGGAGGTGTGCTATCTGCAGCCTAGACACAATTGAATAGAACGCATTTCCACAGCAGTTACTCTTTCCTGCAATCGAGATATTGATTTGTGAAATAACTTCATGTCTTAGAGAACTGATTTTCCACGGGGCTAAAGCTTCTCAGAAAGATTAGCATGGCACAAAGTGAAATTAGAAGATGGAACTGTATTAGCATTTAATTTGGATGAGGAATACACTTGAAACAAATCTCCTGGTGGCATCTGCTCACTCCGTCTTCCTTTGGCAAGCGCAAGGTCTGAACCCCATCAATGAAAAATGGGGAAGCACATTCCAGCCACAAATTGGCCCTGCCATCAGAGCCAGCCTGAAGTGAAACCACCAAGAAAATATACAGGGTGGATCCTGGATCCTCAGTACAATTTTACTCTGCATGACAGGTCCACAGAAGTATCCACACAAGTGGCTGCCTTTGGTTTAACACGGCACCAGACCCAATGCTGAGACAGTGAGTTCAGACTCCCTCACTGACTGACCATCCATGGGATGTTCACAAGCTCACAGCCTCAGTTTTCAATAGACACAAGTGACAATTAACTCCTTAACCACAGAGATGACCTTGGAAGGTCAAACAGCCCTTTGCTAAGCAGTATGAAAAGGAATACTGTACTGCAGTACAGAGATTTTCACAATCACAAATCCCAGCTTGGCAACTTTCACAAGAACAACCTTCACAAGATCCACACAAAGAGAGAACCAGAGTAATAACATATTTTTCAAGCCTTCCATACTAAGGGTTGTGGTATGTTTGTTGACATTGCTTTTTGCTGGTTTTCACTTAAGTAGACTCGGAAATACTAAAAATCACCTGTGAAGGAACCATGCAACAAATTCACTTGAACAAACATCCTTTTCAGGTGACTATTCCAATGAATTTTGTTTTATTTAATTTTAGACCTTCTTTACAAAGGCACTGAAAGGGCACTGGTGGGCAGACAGCCACACAATGAAGGAACAGATTCTGCAGAATTAATTTTTATAATCTTGGAACAGCAGGTCATAATAACATTTTAAGCAGATTACAATGTATATACTTGTTATACACTGAGGATGCTCATTTATCGAGGCAAGCAGCTATGTCAGCCAAAATTCTGTAGAATTCTTATCAACAAATTGTAATACTGAGTTCCTAAAAAGAAAAACATTCCACGTATGACTGTTTTCAGTGTTTAAATAATCCCTACAGGAGATGGCTGGATCTAGAGAACATGGACTTTTGTCTTCTGGAAGAGGAGAAAGGTCGTAAGAAGAGAGACCCAAAAATGAAGTCAGGACAGAGGCAGATTATCAGCAGCAAGTTATAGAGGCAGAGGGGAGAACTCAGGAATTGACAGAAAGATGAGATAAAGCACTAGATGTTTTGAACAAGGACAGAAGAATGTGAACACGCTTTAGCAGGGCAGAAAGGGTCTATTTTCAGCCTGCTTTTGCCACGCTGGAAGATTCCATGATGGAAAAGAAAATAGCACTGTAGCAGAAAATGATCATGACCTCTGCAACGAACCTGACCTCTGCTAGAGAATGTGCCAGTGTGATGAGGGAAATGAAGAATCTTAATGAGGAAAGGGGAAAGCCAGTCATCCTAATGCAATGGGCTCCTCCCAGGAGATCAGCTCGAAAGCAGCATTCACTGTAGTTTGCAACTTTATTTGAATTCATCCTGGTTTATCTTTTAAAGAAAAAGCAAGACTATTCTGATAGCGACAAGACCTACTTGTGAACTTCTTTTTTCCCCTCAAGTTTTCCTCTGAAGAACTAAAAATGTTCGTGCAGATCCTGGCAGCCGTAGCACAATCCTGGGGTAGAGGGGTCTGAGCAGCTCGTGCAAAAGGCTGGGGACAGGGAGGTGGCCATCAGTTCTAGCTTGCAGGAGGAGGACAGGTTAACAGATGGCTCAGAAAAGAACTTTGACAGTCCAAGACACAATTATGTCCCTCAGATCCATTTCTGTGCTACAGACAACTCCTGGCAATCTCACCAACTCCATTTCCCAATAACCTGGAAAATTAGGTCAGACTGTGCTATAACAGGATCATCCTCCTTTCTAACTCATCTCACCACACAGATCCAAATGTAAAAGTTTCATCTACAGCACTACATTACACAGGCCTGTTCTCTGTCTCTGAGGGCACAGGGCTCAGTGTAGTTCTCATCCATCCTGCTACCCTCCTGTTCCTCGGAATTCACACAATTCCCCAAATCACCCATTTACACGGACTGGGAGTTTCCTGGTCCCAACCCTGCCATGCAGCAGTCAAGCACTTAAGTATTATAACTGATCATGTGCCAGGTCTCAAATCTCTTCTCTAGCCCTGTTTAATTTATTGATATGGACATGGCAGTGGAAACCACACGGCACAGACAGAAATCCCTTCCCAGCAGAAAAATAACCAAAAAATTCCCACATGGACAGATTATCCCACAAATGGCTTGAAGGTGAAGACAGACACATTATTGTCAACATTACCATTCTTTTCACTTTTATCTATTGTTTTCACTTTTATCTATTGTTTCCTTTTCCTATGTCTCTTTCACAGGCAGGGAAGCAAATCTAAAAATAAAGCCCCTTTTGCTTCAAAAGTTACTCACTTGGTAGCCCTTTCTAATCTTCTTCCTTTGTTCTCAGTCAGCTGCTCTTCTAACACAACCTGGATTTCATAAAAGAAAGCTAAAAATGGAGGATAAAACTTTGTTTTTCTGAAAAAGCATCTTTCATAGAAAAGCTACAAAAAAAATTAGATTTCACATACTCCACCCTGTTAGAAGCTGGAGATGATTGTCCTGAACAACTGCAGCTTTTTAGGCTCCTGAACCTGCTGGAGTTTCGGTTTGGGTTTGTTTTTCTTTTTGTAGGGTGGGGATTTTCATGTCATTTCCAACTTGATCAGGTGGAAAATACCAACCCATCATTTTGCCTTCCTAGGCCTCACTTTCTAGCTTATGTATTTCTTTTTAAGCCTCTGCATGATCATTTTCATATTTATACACAGGGTCTCTTTACAGTATCATGGAATCATTCAGGTTGGAAAAGAACCCTTAAGATGATCAAGTCCAGCCATTTTTGTTTCTCCTTATTCTATGAAAGAGTTAACTCAAAAAAATGCCCAAATCATCTTGTGTTTGCTGGAAGCACAAAGGACTGATAGTTGAGCTGCACTAAGTTGATACTTCTGAGCCCAAAAGCTGATCTAACATGCCCTGAAGTGCAGGGGTAACAAACCAGCAGAGGATAGCCCTGCTCACAGCATTATTCCACCCACTCTGCTCTGTCCCAGCTCTGGGGCTCAGGGAGCCCAAGGAGCATCATCAAGCACTGCTGACTCTCCCACACCAGAATACTCTCTAGGACACATTCGTATGAGGAGCTGCAGAGTTCTGCAGCATTTCGTTCTCATTATTCACTTTTTGCACACTGAATCTTCTCAGAAGTACAGAAAGCAGCACGTGAGGCTTAACTTCATCTCTGTAATATTACAGAGATAGATTTATACAGTACAAGGTGGCACACACAGAAGTGCTGCAGCCAGGCATGAACTGGAGAAGTCTGGATTCCCTTCCAAATTGCAGAGAGGTTAACATTTAAGTCCAGCACCTCAGTGGGAGAGAGACACTTAATCCTGCTTAGCCACCTCTTACAGCTTCATCAGTGGCAGAAGGAACAATTCAACCTTTTCATTTTACATTTGAATTCTTTCTGTAGCCTCAAGAAATTTAATGGTATGCTCTGGTGCCAGTTATTTTCACTTCAAGAAATGACAGTTAATAGAATCAAATGCTCTTTTCACAAAACATGGTTCTAATTTGAAAACTTCCAGCGTATCTGTCACTCAAACAGCATATTCACTTCATTCAGTGCCATATGTCCTGACAATCTAGACAGGGGAGTAATTTAGACAAAAAAATACAGGGAAGGGTTCTAGTGGTGGTCAATATTAGCAAATTACAGTCTGAAAAGGTTCTTTTCTGAGCAATTTAGCTTCCACCTGTACTTGGAACCTTGTGGTGGGTGCTGCAGGAAGCCCTTGAACATTTCCCTACTTGGTGGAACCAGGATGGACTCAGCAGCAGGTAACACAGGCACACATAACACAGTGCAGTAGATCACACCTTTTGGGGTCAATCTAGAAGGTAAAATATATATTGGGATTCAATGCAGCCTTAACTGATGAGCCACCATGAGCATAAACTCCACAGCTCAGTTTTTATGAATATTGGACACAAAAGGTTTGGTGAGATGAGTCTCACACCCCCCATCTATCATGATGGTTTCCACTGGCAAGGTTTTTAAACATCCTGTCTCCCACAGGAAGACTGACCAGCACTGCCAGTCCTCTTTACTTTTGAAAACTAATGCCTTTGCCTCTTCTTTATAAGCCAAAAACTGCTTATGCATGTGTTCATTAAGAACACCAAACATTAAAAGTCTAAGTGTCACAAGGTACTACCAAATCCTTTTTGTCTAACTATAAGTGCCAAAAAGTTTCAGCTAGGTGCCTTTTATTCGTGTTGAAAAGTTAACAGGCACAGACAGTGAGTATTGTAAAGCTTCCAGAGCCTTAAGACAACCAAAAGAAGGAAAATAACTTCTGCACCTCCTGGGTTCTCTCACTTTGATGCCAACATGACCGCCATGACAGACAATATGCAGTTACTACACAATACAGTACAGTCCCATGGTATGAAAACAAAGTGTCTACAATAGATTGGCAGAGACAGGGCATAGCATCCTTGAGAATCAGAGATTCAGAAGTTTTAAGGAGATACATAAACTCCTCAGGAGCTCAGGGCCAGTCAGAGCTTTTCTCACTGACAGAAGAAAATTCTTTTCTCTGCAAGCTACTCCTCACCCACAGCCCCAGCGTGGTATTATTAGCAGACTTCAAGTAATGAAAATAGCATTTTTCACAAATTTTCCTAGTCTCAGTCCTGTAGAGTCACAAAAAGCTCCAGGAAACAGCAGAGGAGATCTCAATTGCATAAACAGAATTTTTAACTCAGTTCCAATTACAGAACCAAAACCTACCCACTTATCTGTACCTGCCATCACATTAAACCTGATGATAATTGAGTTGAACAGATGTGTAAATCAGGGCAGAATCTAACCTGCCAGATCTCCGTTATTAGGGATGTTATTCACTGCACAAAATTCAACTTGACTTTCAGACTCTGGCTGAAATCTGCATTTCTGCCCATTAAAGAAACAAAGTATTCTTCCTTTAAGGCTGTTCAAATTTGGAATTGGAATAAATTGGGAAAAAATATATAGCACCTAAATTCTCACTTTGTGCACCAAGTACAAGTACACATACAGCAAATCTTGGAAGAGAGGAAAAATACCAACCAAGCCTGGGCATACAGTGTGAACAAACACTGGAAAAGATTTTCAGCAGTCCTTATATGAACCATTATTCAAAGATGGCATTAGCACACAAAAAGCAGAAGTGGATATCTTGCACATCCTGCTTTTATTCACAATTAATGATGTTTTCTTATCTAGGCAGAAAATGTTTAAATCACATTTTTGGTGCTAGGAAGAAAATGTTATTCTTCTCAGAAACAGCAATTTAAACAATTTCTAGCATTTCAGAAATGTCACGCAATGTATATGCCTTTCAAATTATCTGTTTTGCTCAACACTTGTGAATCCATTTCTGACAAACAGCCAGGGAGGACCCAGGGGCACACCTGCTCTGGCTGTTCCTCCCTGCAGCAGGACAGTGTGCATGTGCTGCCAAGAGACCACAGGAGGGCTGCGACCTCTGGGAGACAGAGCTCTCTCACACTTCATTATTTCCCACTCAGCAGACAAAACATGCATGGTTCCTATTTATAGCAAAGGCAAGTAATGCATTATCAAATCTCTCTCCACAGCAAAAGCCAAAATATACTCTTATTGCTGAAAAATGGAATGCCTTTTTTCCCCACCTGCGCTGCCACCTCAGCTGGAGTTTGCCAGGTAGAGCTCCCTATGGCACCTCACCTAGAAAGCAACTTTAACTCTCAGCAAGGAAACCCAAAATCAAGAATAACACTACCAAGCCTTTCCTGAATGCTGTAAGCCCATTTCTGCTTCCCACCATTCCTTTGCCTTCCTGACCTCCTGAATCATGTGTAACAAACTACCCAGTTTAGCAATGGCAATGCCACACACACAAGACCCTTGGAATGCAACTAATCCCAAACCAGAGGGATTTGCCTCCAAACTTTTCAGAGGGCCAAGGACATCCCTGGCTGAACCCAGGAGGAGAGGAGATGGTGCAGGTACCACTTACAGCAGACAGAGTAAATCCAACCAACCTACATGAGTCCTGTGCAATTGCCATTAATGTCAGTCACAGCTACATCAGTTATTTGCATAATTGAAACCACACCAGGGACTGAAATCCCAAAGGAGGCATGATCTGTGTCTCCCATCTATAAGCTGAAAATTACACCATTCTATTTTAATGCCATGTATCTAAAGCTCACATGGGATCTAGGGCAATCAATTTAAAGACGAAGAAAGTGGTTGGGAAATAACCGCAGACTACAAAATTTGAAAAAATAAAAAAATTTGCAAAAGGAGAATTTGCAAATGTTAAATCTAACTCAGTTGCTGAGAATCCCTAAATTCAGGGGCTTTGACAATAGACAGGAAAATCAAAACCATTAACCACAGAGAATAGGTCCTCAGTACATATCTGGCTGAATGACTGATTTTTATCTGAAGAGTTCTTACATAAAATATCTGTCTATGATTAATAAGTAATTACCATGCATTGTTATCATTCTAGAATGTCTTATGATGCAGGGTATACATCTATTAAACTCACAGACGATGGGCTAAATAATTAAGTCCTTCCTTACAATCATTTTTTATGAATTATTGTTCCAGGTTCCCTTCAACTAAGTTGGTCATTCCTAGAATTGTGTTTCTTTTTCTTCCTTTAAATGTCTTAATTGGAGAGAATAGGCAGAACAGAAGCCATCTAAAAGACTAAAAATCAAATTCAGATTAATTCATCCATTTGTTGTTTTGTTCTAACACATTAGTCACCATGAAACTACACTGGCAGGGACATCTGAATTGAAATAGAGCTAATAAATTGTCTACTATTCTATCTAATACCTTAATTGTCAAAAAAAAAAAAAACCAGCTGTAGCCTTACCTGTTGGTTTGTTTGGGGGGTTTTAAATAAGGCTTCTTCTTATACTGCACATTTTATGAAATAACCTCTCTTCTTGCAGATCTTCAAATACAGTTTTTTTAGCACTGAATAAGAATGCCAAGAGTTGCGGTCAACATGTCACCTCCTGCAGTCCAGAAACTGTATTCAGATGGCAAACTGCTTACTCCTATTTTTTTAACTTTTAAGCAACAACTATTTAAATTATTTATGGTATTTTTCTCTGGTACTTAAATCTATTTTTATCCTCCTGTGCTTAAATATGACTACTTTTATTCTTGAGAATGGTGGAATTAGAAATGGATGGATTCACTTAGTAAAAATCCTACCTTTTAGTTCCCAAAAGCTCAGTAATTCCGGAGCTGAATTACAAATCATCATTTTAACAGACACCCCTAGTCATTTAGCCCAGACACAATGATTACTTCAGCCACAGTGGCACGGTAAGGCCAGAAAATCAGTCCTTCAGTCATCTGTAAGGGAATTAAAACTTCTTATTTGAGCTGCACTACTTGCAAATTTGCTTACCTTTCTGATTTTTAATGGCTAACCTTTCCTTGTTTTGCTTTCTTTCAATAATTTATGTATTCCTGAGAGCACCGAAAATATCAGGGCCTGTGATCAAGTCAAATCATGTCACACTCAATAAAATATGATTCCAAATTCTCACCAATTCCTGAAATATCTTTAATCTTTAATTTTCAATTTAAGATCAACATCCAAAAAAAGAAGCCATTGAAAAGGAGCGCTAGGAAGAAAATATCAACCACATGAAGACAGAGATTTCGTAATGTCACATACAACTTTTAAAGCAAGTCTTCAAACTTAGATATGTAAACCACAGAAATGCTCGTTTCTGAAAAAGGAGAAAAATAACTTGCAAAGCAAAACAGAGATAAAGAGGTGTTGATGCAGGGCAGACACCCGGCTGTGCAACAGTAGTATATTACCTTTAAATAATATATTGACACTACATAAATGCACTTTAGTTGTTAGCATTTTACAGGAGACTTTTTTCCTATGGTTGAAATTGGTTGTCATTAGGTGTTAACATAGTATTTCATTGAATTCTTTTAATAGGTGTTTAAATGGTTTTTGCCATACACAAATATATAAACTACAGGAAAACATTACTGTTTTTATTACGTCCTAAGTAATAAATTTAAAGCAAGAAAAATAGCAAGTTCTTTCTTGACTTTTCCCAAAACTTGCTGTGACCATTTCTATTCCATTTATATAAATACAATTAGCTTCCTCTTTGAAGATAGACATATGAAAAAATCTATCAAATTTTAAAATTCAGGAAGAAATCACACCACACTCACACAGTATGGCAGTTTACTATTTTGTTTCTTGCCTTGAAAGAAATTAATTACCTGGCACCAGACAGCAGAGCTAGGCCTTTTATTTATTTTGAGAACACTCCCAAATGGTCCAAGTCCAAGTATTTACCACTGTAGGTAGTGCCCTGTTGAGTTAGTGCTCTGCTCTTAATTAGAAATGCTTCTAGTTAAGACAAAGCAATTAGAAAGGCATAAGGATGCACTAAGTGAAATCATATGGAGCCATCCTCTCCAAACCTTGCCATCCTGTCAGACTGGGAAAGAAATCATACCAAAAACAGATTCTTTCATGAGAAATTTGCTCCTTTCTGCTTGCCAGAGGCACTGCTTTTAGAAGGCCTTTCTTTCTGTTTTTTCAGCAATTCTTTAAAACATGAATGTAAATGTTGAGCTGAGGGAGTTAAAGAAGCAACTGGGATGATAAAAAAGCATCATTTGGTTTACTCCAGCTCACATACACCAGACTGTGGCATTTCCATGTTATATACACACACCTCTGCTTGTTTTGCCCAAGGCTGGATAGAACAGTCGAGCACATCACACGCCCTTCTTCGGGAGGTGTTTGGTGGGTCACCAGTGGGAGGCAAAGGGTGACAGTTTTGCACTCAACTCCTACTTTCAGCAAATAATCACAACATTATTCCATATACAGCTACCAGTAAATTCCAGCATCCATTACCTCGTGTGTGTATTAACTTAATGCAATCCCTTTTAGCGCTCCTGAGGCCCAAAGCAGAAGCAGACCCTGGCACATCCCACCTCCCAGGACACAGCTCCTCAGGAAGATTCCCACCACTAACCTCTTCCCTGGTTAAAATTACACATTTGAATACAAGCTCCTTTTATGAGTACTCAAATTAGAATATTTTTCCTTACAGTAGCATGAAGAAAACTTGTTGCTGAACCCCTCCTAGCATGAAGAAGTCGAATACTCATGGCACAAAGGACACGGACTGCAAACCACCAACCCAGTGCCACAGTCCCTGCCAAAAAGACAAGTAGCTGGAAAAAAAATTCCTTGGCCAGAAGAAGTAGGAATGTTTGCTGTCTTTGACAAGGTGGGCGAGTAGTGCTGGTGTAGATGGTTCAAAAAAGGAAGGGGAAGCAAAAAAAGTAATGCGTAAACAATGAATGCAATCTGTGGCAAAGTCTTGAGTAGCTGGGCTGATCTGCCTTCTGCCACTTAATTAGAACACTCTGTTCAGTACATACTGTGTCCCCAGTAAGCAACGACTGCAAAGCAAATTAAAAGGAGCATAATAAATCTTGCTTTTCTTCTCCAGACATACAAATCTCCTTCTACACCAAATATATATACATATGTAGGGAGAGAGAGAAGGTAAAAAAATAAAGCTGGAGGAGGAAATCAGATCAACAGCCATCATGTTCATTTTTTATGTCTCTGAGAAATTAGCTTTGCAGGGCTGTAGAGCTGATGGCAGCCTGCACAAGGGCAGAGTTTGGTGAATAATTCAAGCACAAGTAATTTTCAGAGATATCTCACAACTTCAGCACTTTGCAGATCACTTAACTGTACTTGTATGTCTGAAGAAAAAGCAGCAAAATGTAAACCAATTTATGTAAAAGTCTGAATGCACAGCCATGAAAAAATGTATGTGGCAATAGATCTGTTTTCTCATGTCAATAATTCTATAACAATTATAATGCATTTCACCACTAAAGACAAACCTACCTACTAGTGTCTCACAGGGGTTTTTTCTGCGCTTGACTCAAGTGGGAGCTGGCTGTAACAACTGAGTGTTTTTTCTTACAAGTCATCAATGCAACAAGGAGAGGTTTGGGCTTCTCAGCATCAGTATCCTTTTGCTTTGTAAAATGGCCACACAGTAAAAGATGGTGCTCACCCAGCAAGGGAAAAAAAATAATGCTGTATAAAGGTAGAGTAGTTTTACAAAAGCAATGAGAGACTTAAAGTGATACACAGCTTGTGTTTATAAAAATTCATAAGCATTGCAAGTGCACTCCTAAAGGAATCGTGTAGATGCTGCAACAAATTATTATATAATATAATTAAACACAAAAACCTGGAATAGCAAAATAGCATTAAGGGACAAATTTTCATTGCTGTAGCAGTGGCAGATTGCAAGCAAAGATCCCATTAGAGGTAATGGGAACTGAAGTTATAATCCACTGTGCAGTGTCAAAAATAATATCCCTGTGGCTTTGGCTTAAACTGGCAGAGTTAAGGCAGCAACCTCATTTCTAAATCTCCCCATTGTGGGCAGACAGGAACCCTCAGAATGTCCCTCTTCCTTTCTTCCCCTCAAACACATTTGAGCACGAGAGAGGATTAGGCATATTATATATGATTGAGCATTTCCTTTACTTTTGTTGGTTCACATCAAGCTTTTACTTTATTTTAGCATGGCTAACAGAAAAGTGCTACCACTGAGAGTTCTGATGCTTTTTACTCCGTAACCCTGGATAAATCATCTTTGGACTGGTGTAGACAGGCTGTTAGCAAAGTGTAGTAAACTGCTCTCCCTGTCTCAAATCACCCTTCCCCTCTTGCAGACATGAACTGTACCAGCCTGTGGCCAGAGCAAACCATCAGGCATTCCAAAGTGCTGTGGCTGCTCGCTGTATTTTTACATGAAGTATGTCCTGTAGGGTCATTTTTTACCCCTCAAGCTCTTGTTACCTGCTGTGACAGGTTTTATTGTCACTTAAGCTCTTTCTGAGTATTTTCAGCATTAAACAGACCAGATGCCCATATTCAAATGCTGCAGCCCAGCTCCAATCCAACCTGTGGGCTTGGGCTGCCTCCCATCCTCCAGTTAGACCTGCCAGCTCCAAAATGCTGGAATAAAAGCAATGCACATGTGGAATCTGTATGAATGGGCATAGGGTTTTTATTAGTTTCTGTAACTTCTAAGAGTTTGGCATAGCCTGTTTTCATAACTGCTGGAAAAGAGCCTTACCCACACTGAGAGAGGAGCTGGGCTCTCACTGGTGGTCAGTGGGAGAGACTGTGCTCTGCACAACCTCAAAAATGACACCAAAGAGTGGGGAGTTGGAAGGCAGGGCAAACACCTCAACAAGCAGGAGGCAAAACCAACAAAAACTGCACGAAGTCCAAATACAAAGCCCTGAATGTGAGCTGGACCAACCCTGCAAATCCCTTCAGGGTGGGGATGGACTAGCTGGGCAGCAGCTCTGCAGAAAATAACCTCAGGGCCCTGATGGATGAGTTGGCGACCCCTCACTTAAACCCCAAGCTTAAATTTCTGTAGTGTTCTCCTTTCATACAAGCTCACAGCAAAGCTATCTTATCCATATAATGCATTATCTGTGATTCTTCCCCATTCAAACATGGCAGGGAATTAATCCCATTTTATGTCAAGGAAAACAGACACATCCAGACATCTGCAAACTTGTGTCTGGCTCAGCAGCAGCTCTGCTGGCACCAACCACACAATGAGCCGGTGGCAGAAGCAGAATTAGAAATTACAAGAATTACTGGCTCCCAGTTCTACCTATTATCCATTCAACCATGATCATTTTACATGAAAACCTTGTCTTGCCTGGGACTGCTTTCATGATGTGTTTTAACAGCAGTGAGCACAACAGCTTTCTGGCCCACAACTGATAATTCTTGGCATTACTGTAATGCAGATTTATGATAATTATTAATAATGTGCTGGGGTAGGAATAAATTATGTGAAATACATAAAATTATTCTGATGCAGAGCAGTGAGCTCTAACACAACAGAGAAAATAACTCATGGTAGAGTATGTGTAATAAAGTAATAATTGTCACACAAGTGATAATCACTAGGACAAAGGGGTTTTTAGGAAAGAACTGGCTTTTTCATGTTTGGACAGAATTTAGCACTATCCATAATCGGGTCTGCTACATAGTATTACAGTTTAAATATTTTTTTTAAAATAATAAAATAAGAAGACATTAATACTAAGTTTGAGACATAAAGATCTTGTCTCTAATACAGAAAGAGAAAAGAGATGAGCAGCACTTATACAGTAGGGGAAAAAGTTTGCTACACCTACACCTCTTCTTTTTTGACCAGCTTGACTGAAAAATTTTATAACTGAGTAATCACAATGAAAATTTCTGAATCGATATTCAATAAAATTAATTAATTCTTTTCAGTGCAATGCATTTTTGGATTTGGCATAACTGTTCAAGCCACTTTTACGCTCCCTTATCCCAAACTAATTGCAAACATCGGTATGAACGTAACTAGGTCAAAAAAAAGGTTTTGAAGGCATTGTCCTGGCCTCAGCCATTCTGTCATTTCTAAAATTCCATGGACCTTCTTGTCCAGCAGATTCAAAAGCTCACTCAAAGACAGCTATATGTGACCTAGGCTTATCTCCCAGGGAGAATACTGAGAATCCACCAAACCTCTTCATTCTCTATAGCGAAAGGGTCAAGTACAAAGTCATGTTTTACTTGAACTTTGTTCTCTCCTGGAAAAAAAAGAAAGTTTTCAGATGAGCTAAAAAAAGGAAGAGAAAGCCCACAGTAACCTGTGTACTAAGTCAAGAGGCAAAGTCTATAAATACCAGCCTGAAAGGATGAGAGAATCCTCTGATCTTTTCAAAGATACCTGAGATTCCACTTTCTGCATTGCTTCTGCCACCAGCTGTCTGCTAATTGTTTGATTGTCCTCTGCTGTTGCCTTTTGAAATGTCTTTTAATACTTTCTACACTTAATATAAGACACAAATATGAATTACAAATGAAGCAGTACAAAGAGGAGTTGATGGCAGAAGCTGAGAAAAACCAATGCTTATATAAATAATATATAATGCCTTCCTTAAAATCCAAGGTTCAAGTCCTGCCTCCAGTAAAGTAAACGGCAAAACAAGGCATTTCATCCACTTTTTGGTATAACTCTATCGGAGTGCTTCAGAAGTGAGTGAAAAATCTAGGTAATAAAACAGTATAAATCCCATTATCCTTGGGTTTTCTAGATGGCACCTGCTAGAAGGGGTGCAATAATTACTGATTACTGGAGCCTAAGTGACTGTGATTGCATGACAGCAAGGATGACTCACAAGTCATTTCATATAGACTACTGGAAAGAAAATAATTTTCGGCTCTTGACTCTATTTTAAGCATTTCTAAAGCATTATTCACCATAGTATCAGTGAAGAGGCTGGATTCTAAAATTTAAAGCCTTCATAGACAATCATTATTCCCCAGGATCATTTATACTCGGGGCAACATTTATCATATATCCTTTAGGGTATGCAAACAATATGGTCTCCAATCTCCATATCCAAATGTAGCTCTTGATATGCATGAGTGCAGTACATGCCCAGAAAGACCATTAATATCTTGGGGTTTTAAAATTAAGAGCACTTTTCTAGCAATGGCATCGAACAGTTAAAGTCATGGAAACATGTTCATAACTGGTTTAAGCAACTAATTC
The DNA here is from genome assembly GCA_013396655.1 of Campylorhamphus procurvoides. Lineage (NCBI taxonomy): Eukaryota > Metazoa > Chordata > Aves > Passeriformes > Dendrocolaptidae > Campylorhamphus > Campylorhamphus procurvoides. The sequence continues at coordinate 780,796 of WBMV01003348.1, forward strand.
TGCCACCAAATAAAACCACTGCTTCATCTTTTAATTCACCTGAGACCTGCTTCAAAATTATTATCTCTATTAAATAGAATCTATATAAATGGTGCATTTTTGTAAAGTTCTAACAACTGTACATCTAGAGCTACATCATCAGTATTGCAACAGTCCATTTTTTACTACATTTATGTTTCAGCAAATACCCATTTCATATATATATATATTTTTAAGAATTCACCTTTATTTTAGATGGATCTAGAGTGGACGATGATAACTCTGTTCCCTGGAATTTTTAGTAACACATAATACTAAATGCCTTGAAACGTTTGCATATCTGAGAGGAAATACAACAGGATCTTTAAATAGAAGTTAAAAATTTGTTTGAGTCTTACATATTATATTCTTGAACACAGTTCTAGTTAATAATAAATACTATGGTATTGAAGTCAAGGTGTGCTAGAGAGTGCACAAACACACAGACTACAAGAATTGCCAGTGTGAGCAAACAAATTAGCAAATCAAAAAGGAAAGGTATAAGGTGACTTCTCTCCTTTATCATCATCAAAGCCTCTAGCAAAACTTGACCTGCAGACTCCATTCAGTGGAATACACTGCCTCTTAAAGAAGGTATCATTACACATCAGACTTTTACCACCACGGTGCAAATGAACTGTGGCACTGGCACCAGCCCATAAGGCAAATACAGAGTACACCCCTAGTTCAATGTCTTGAAATAAAAGGAACTTCCAGAAAACAAATATCTGTTGTAGGAGCTACTGTGAACACAGCAAGAAAAGCCACCTGTTTGGTAAATCTCCACAAAGAAAGGCTCACACCCTTAGAGTTTTGTGTTCTTGATGTTCTAGAGGAAAAGATAAACTGGAAATGCCATTGTTCACCCCATGTCATTTGTATTTATACTAATGAAAATAAACCTGACAGTGACAAGCAACACATACGTAACACAGCCCAATGCCCAACGTTCTGTATTTTGCTATTTTAAAAGCATCAAGAAGCAGAGGAAAACACAAGAATATGGGTAAACCTCACTGTCCTTGGCATCACTAAAGCAGGGAGACAGTCAGAAAATAAATATTAAGCAGCAGAGATTTATTCTCTACACTCAAAGAGTTCCTTCTCAAAATGAAACTGTCAAGATTTGACTATAAATGTTTGTTTATTATTGGCCTGTTGGGACCTGCAGTTGTTATGAAGTACTAGAGATTGTAAACTCCCTGTGTTTTGGAAATCAGGCATTGAGCATTTTGATAGCAGAAGACAGGGGAAATAATTCTTCTCTTTAAAAAAATCCTTATTTTATAGTTCTTCTTTCATCAGAGCTTCGTTTCAAGTTTTTAGCCTCCTTCCCTTGTATTAAAAAAAGAGTTCTGATTCTGCAGGAAACACTCTCAGTGAGAGATATCTTACAAATTAATCCACAAACTTGAGAAAACCTCTTACAGTACAGGAGTGTAATCTAGAAATAATTTATGGAAATCCAGATAATTGAAAAAAAGCCAGTAAATTCTCAAAAGCAGAGAATAAGTTAAACATTAGAACAGGAAATACTGGTTAAAAAGGCTGTAACCATGCAGAACCCTGGTTACAGCCTCAAGCCTAGACAGAAGATATCCAAGTTGTCTGGGAAACCTTTCCCTGAAGAAAATATCTTCTTCAGTGTTTACACAATTAAACCTTCCAAAATTCTTTTTCAAGCTTTTGTTGCAAAAATTTCATCCAACTGCATTAAATAAATGAACTGGTAAAGGCAGGCATGCATCCTCCCTAATCCAAGATGATCCTCACAAAATTGAAATGGAGTGGCCTCAGATCCCAGGAAGTCTAGAAAATGCTCTTTGAGAGGGAAGGCAGACCAAGAAAGGTTGTGGTTCATTCCCAACGCTTGCATTTCAGCCCCCCAGTGCTACCAGACGAACCTACCAGAGACACACAAGGACCTTGTGACCCTGGAGGTCACAGCCCAGGAAAACTCACAGAAGGCATCTGTGGTCCACAGGGCAGTGGGGCTGACACTCCTCAGGATGTCAATTGGACCTCAGTTCTCCACAGGAAGAAATGAGCTGTGCTTGAAGGAAAGGAGCATCTGGGATGACAATGGCTGTATTCTGTATTTTGACGTACATTATTTCCATCCAGCTGAAACAGAAGCGTGTGCAAAGGAGAGTGAAAGGGAGGATATGTAGCACAGGGCAGGAATGGTGCCTCTTTCTTATCTGTCATCATTTTATGTGGATTTACAGAGAGTGTTTTTCAGATATGAACCAGTGGCTGATGCCATCCCGTCCTTTGCTTTTGATTCCTGTAAATTACTATTAGGTTAAATTCTGATTTAGCAACTTGGCATACTGTGAAATGACTATAGATTGCAGCTCTAGCCAGGCAAGAAGCCAAGGTAACTGCACTGTGAGAGGGATGGGCCTTGGCTCTGCTGCTGAAAATTTAACACATTTTAACAATTGATTTTCAAATGAAATACGCCTATGTCGCATCAAAACAGAGCAGTACTAGGTTTCCTCCACGCTTTGTGCTGCTGAATTCAATTGCCTCATTTGATCCTAACTGCAGTATAAAAATGCATCTAGCAACAACCTGGGAGTCAGAACAAGTCCAACAAACTAAGTGTGCAATGTGTATGAAGCAACAGAGAGACAGAAGCTCATCTTGGTTGTATGTGAAGATTTAAAGTTCCCTCTGAGCACAGGATCCCCAAGCACAACAGAAGTCAAATTTTGCTGTGACAAAATGTAACTGCAGCAGAACTGGAGCAAGAAGCCTCAAAGAGCCCAGAGAAAAAAGGGCCCCTTGCATCTCGAGATGTTCAGGAGCATCTTACAATAAAGCTGAACAACGTGCTCCAAATCTGAATCAAAATTCCCACACTGCAAGGCTATCCCTGTCATGTCTTCCTGTTCTTTCTAATCTTAGGCAGCTCTTTCTCATCCAGCCTCTGCCTGAAGGAACAGACCAAGCAAACAGACAGGGCCCTCTCCCATCCAAATACCTTCAAATCACACAGCTCCCACTGCTTCTTCAGCTTCCCTTTAATGTTTTCAAACATCTATGTGACTTGCTGTGGACTGAGTGTTTCCAGAAAGGAAAACACAGCACTAACTATGCAGATTTCTTTTTTTCCTGGAAAAACTTCATTACAAATTTCATATGAAAAGCAAGAATCTTAAAATACATTTCCCTGTAGTAATCCAATTACAACCAGAGAAATAACCAGCCTGTTTGCTTTGATCTTCATAATATCTTTAAATTCTAAGTACTGCATTAATTGCATATTCAGGCACCATGTGCAACTGTGTTTATTTCAATCCTTTTTGCAATTCCCAAATCAATTTTCATAGTCACTTTAAAAAAATCTTTATAACAAGAAGCTTTGGCTATTTTAGCCTAAAATGACAAAGAAACTTCAGATGAATAATTACAAACCATGATGAACTCTGACTGTAGTGTATACTTATTACATTTTGCAGAAGTATTAAGGCAACAGTTACTGGAATTTTGCTATCACGTGAAGTTCATATATACTGATAAAAATCATGTTAAAATAATTTATTAGCAATAGAACACTGAACAATGAAGACCAAAGAAATAATTTTCACTTTGATGCATCTTAATGTGAATGAAACCTTGAATAATGGCATACGTAGTTTAGAATTTCTTGGGTCTTGTTGTGTATTATGCTTCTAGTATCCTTTAGGAATCATATTATCAAATAATTCAAAAGTGAATTTCAGATACTATATAAAAGAGTTGACAAAACGCTACAAAAATTACCCCTATCTTTCGAATGACACCATATAAATTATACTACTAGGCTTTCTAAATGAGGTTCATTTCAATTTCATACTTTTCTGCAATGCTGAAAACAAAAAATTATATTGTGGTCTTAAAAATAATGTAAAACAAAGTGTCTATACCCAGATGCATATCTACTTTAACTTCATAAATGAAATATAAAACAAACCCAAAATGTCATATGGTGAAAAACCACAATGATTTCTAATATCAATCAGCATAAATGACTTAAACCATTTCAGTAGCTCTTAAAGTTGATTTTATTAGACATTTCACATTAAATGTGTTTTATACTAATTTCCGCCCCCCCCTAGAAAAAGGTTGTTTTAGAAAAGGCCACATTTTTAAAGAGTGCAATTACATAAAAATTAAGAGAATTTTACCATATTTCAGCAAGTGAAAATTTACGTGTAGAAAGTCTGACCTAAACCTTTTTGCTGCCAATGAAAATACTCCCAATCACTTCAAATACTACAGAATATTTGGACTGATTACCTCAGTTGGTTTTTAAGTTTAATTTGTTAACAAAAGAAGTAGGGAAGGACCTCTAATGTTGCATCACAGGTTTGCATTGTTTCTTCCACAGGAGTAATGAACATACGCTGATCTATATTACTTCTATTCAGAAAGGGAAAAACAGTATGAGATGGGGGCAAGGTGGACAAACCAAGGATATTACAACCGAAGTGTTTTTATTCTCTTGCCCTAATTCCAGAGACAGATTAATACTTAAAGCCAAATGACTTGTAATTCCACAGCATATGATGAAAGCAAGAAGTTCTTTCCTGCAGCACTTTCCAATCCCTTCCCAGTAAAGCGTTTCAGTAAATCAATGTTAATGTCATGATCAGCAATTTAACCAAATTATTAATCAGCAACTACTTATTCTTTCTGACCAGCAAAACCCACAGTCATTATTTTATGCAATATTCACTCTACAGAGATATATACACAAGTGGAATAAGGTCTGACCAGCTGTGCAGAACACAGACCTTCCAACAAATTAATGTTCCACTATTTCCAGGCGTATGCAGAGCAAAGGATACAGCAGGGCCACAGCTTAAAGGTTACATCTGTAAGGAAAAATCCCTGACTGGCACTTTCAGAACCAGCTAGGAAAATGGACACCCATTTTGCATTCATTTTAAAGGTAATTTGCCATCCAGGATTTTTCTTCCTTCTGAATATCTAAAATTCTACCCTCATAAAAATGCTGCTTACAGGCTTGGAAATAAGACTCTTCCCTTTTTTTTTTTGTTGCACAGTTATCAAGGGCCTCTTTGTTCTTACATTGTGTGGTTCATTAAAAAAGGAGAACTCTCATTTTCTTTATAATGGAAGTTGTGCCCTCAGAAACTACACATATCCCTGAAATAACCCTTATGTGGAGTCTGTTGATATCGGATACATATTTCCCTCAGAAACACTCTCACAGTGAAAGAGAAATAGCTTTTCATAAAAGAAGCTAAAAGAACTTGAAAAGTAATACAAAACACAATAAAAGAATTTATTTCTACAAGTGCATTCCTGAAGTATCGATCCTTTTGGAGATGAGTCACAGTTTCCTAACGGGTTTGCATTAAAAAACACTTTAAAAATACACAGCAGGTTTCTTTGGAGATTCTATCAGACTTCATTTCTAGCTGATTCTTTGCAAGTGTGTATTTTAAAAGAAAAAATCCTGCTACGCTAAACATTGATGTCAGGTAGCAGATGAGATCCTCCACTCTAGCACTCCACTCGTGTTGCACCTGATGAGTATTCACTGGGGAAAATTACTTGGCTCAACTGTTAGACAAATTAATCTCTGCCCTCACTGCACCCCATCTCCATCATTACTGAGTGAGCTGTGTGTAAAATGCATTTGCATTTCAGTGACATGTATTTTTAGGAGCCTGCTAATGCTGCTCACGCTTGCTTGGACACACCACCCCCATTTACACTTGACATGTTAAAATTGGAACCTTTCCTTTACTCGGTTTTCACTACTCAATAATCCCTTCTATTTCCAAAGTTTCTTATCCTTCTTATGAACATTTATCTCAGAAGGAGGCTGAAGCACCAGGCCCTGTTAATAAGGAGAAAGTCCCTAGAGAATCCTTGTCTGTTCTAATCTTTGTTTTCAGAGCACTTCTTCCGCAATATATACTAATTAATTAATTTCCACATTTACTTGCCAAACTCTATTCCATAACAAGTGAGCCTCTGCTGTGACTTCTCCCTCTTTCCCTAGTAAGTACCTGCTCCTTTTTCAGCATGTCAAAATTTCTGCCACCTGACACAGCAGGTGGAATTTCAGCCACAGTACATCTCTGACCTGTCCCTCTACTGACAAAAGACAACTTAAGCCCTGCTTTCACCTTTTCAGCATCTCAGCAACATTCAGTTTCTTCTCCCAAAAATTCCATCAGCAAGTTCTTTACAGCAGCAGCCACCTCCTGTAAGGCTTTCCCATACTGTACACCAGACTTACTCAAATTCCACCTTATCGTTCTAAAACTTAGTTCAGTATTAGCAAAGGTCAAAATTAGAAGAGGTTATAATATCTATTTGCCAGCCCTACTTAGATTACTTTCTTGTTTCAGCTCAGAATATGAACTGAGGAACAGGATTGGAAATGGCACTTGTGTAATGTCATGATCATACCAAAGATGTTTCTTCTAAGCTTAAGGTAAGAGATTTGCTTTCTGCTAGACTACTCAAGCTTTAACTGAGCCCTCACTTTTTTTTTTCCAATAATCACCAGAAAAAAATCGACCAAAGTATTTCTCAGATTGCCTCTCCTGGAGCGCATCATTCCATTATTATTTTTTACGGAACTGACACCCATTTGGATGACATTTGTGCATTCATTTTTGGATATCATTACCCTGATATATCTCGAGCTGTCTGTGTGCAAAGCCCCACTGCTGCAGAGAGCAGCATTCGAGTTAATCTGGAAGCAGCCCGAACGAGGCCCTTCCCAGCTGCACGCCCCTGGAACCCACCATAAATCAGAGCTGAGCGTTCTGTCGCAGTGCTATGCCATAATCAAGAGAGACATCTGCTGGCACTAAAAGGAAAGAGCACCGATCATGAACGATCATGAAAGCACTACACATTTAATTATGTGGATATATACTTATCCATGAAAATGAACTATTCAGGGCTAATTAGAAATACCCAATCTGCTGAAATCATGCATTTACTTTCATTACACCATTTCCCAGATGCATCCTGTTTCATTTATGATGCATTTCATCTGTTTATGTTGGATATGATTTGCTACATTACGCAGCTCCACAAATGTCAGTGGGATGGATGCAGCTTAATAATACAAGAGGCATTTATTTACTATACAGTTCATACATCTGGTTTAAAGTTCGAATATGTGCTCTGAGTGCAAGGTGTTTTATGGTTACGAGTCCTGTAATGTTAACAAATGAATGACAGGATGCCAACCATTAACTAATTCATATATAGCAATTAATTGTAAATGATCAAACCTTGATGATACTTTAACTAACGTCATTCTCAGCAATGGCATTGGCACCAAGGGAAGTACAATCATTGACACAGCCCCAGAGGAATGAGATTCCAGCCAGCCTTCCAGGGCTGAAGCAATTTTGCTATAATCAGGGAGAGATTATTTTTAGACAACTTTCACATAGGCCATAAAGGAAAACAAAAGTCCGTGGCCAATGCTTTTAAATTACACTTATCCACAGCCTTGTTAGCTTGGTTTGGTTTAGCTTGTTGTTTCGTATTCATATTTTGAACTTTGTCAGGAGCCAAGGAGTGAAATGTGCTGCAGGTGTCAGCACAGTAATGACTGTCCAGCAGGGCATTTCAAATAAACAGCGAGGCACAGAATCACTGCAGCATTGCTGCTGCAGCTGCCTCGTATTTGATTCCAGCCTTCTTTTCCCAGTAATGTCTTTCAGCCCTGCTCGGGAAGGAGCCCATTGTTCCACCACCTGCTGCAAGGTGGGAGAAGGTAACCAAAGGGAACAGCTGCAGTCCCCTCTCCAGGACTTATCCTTGGGTCTTCAGAAAACCATTGTGATCAGATGTTCTGTTTTCTTTTGGAATACATCAGACTGCACATAATGCCTAACTTTTAGAAGCAACACTCTGGAGGGGTACCTTACTACAATACACCTATTCACAAAGTCCACCTTTTTGTTCCCCCCCCCCTTATTTCTTCCTTTTGGTCACTTTCACAAGTAATTGTCCCCTCTCACAATTTTGTGATCATGTGGCAATAAGCAGCAAGTCCTCACTCTAACCCAAAACGTGTGCTTAAATTAGATGACCTTTTTGCATTTTTGTCACAGTTTAGTCCATAAAGTAAGAAAACAGCAGAGGTGCCCCACAATTAATTGAAAGCTCATCTTTCATTGTATTAAGGCACTGAACTATTGTTCAAATGAGCCAATTAAAATGATAGGAAAACAATTTTCCAGGAGGCAGTAGAAAATGAACACTAACAGATCTAACTAAACAGTAAAAAAACCAAGAAATACTAATGCCTGAGGTAAAACATTTTAAACAAAGTTAAAGCAAGGAGAGAAAAAAATACCTGATAATTTCCCTTTAGAAGCTTTAAACTGTTTTCAATCACTTTAATAATTTCAACAACATAATAGAAAAATCACTTCTATATATATATAACTGCAAAAGTTCTTCTGGGCTTCATTTCTAAATCAGTCTTATCCTAAAAAGCCCAGTCCTACATCTTGTCATCTCTCTCAGGATAGGAGAACTTCAACTGCTAACTGGTTCCCCTCTATTGATTTCCAGAGCTTTACTCCACTTCTTTTCATCCACAGCGATCCACATCATCAGCATTGTAACTACAAGAACCAGGCTTGTTTGTCAAAGTGACCATTTCACATGACAACAGGCTATCCATCAGGATTAGTATTTCTGAGAAACACTCCTCACTTTAGAGAATCTGTATTTTTAAGGGTGTCGATGCCTAGAGGCACAGGTGCTGTCTGAAACACACTAAATGCATGGATTACAATCTGCTCACTACTGAGAGACTGAAACTTCAATCATGTAGGTGGCCCTAGAAGAGCTTAATTATGTAGGTCATCTTAACTCTGCTGGAGTACTTGATTTTATTCAAACTCTTATGTTTATTAAACGTAATTGGCTTGACATGATGATGGATGGACACTCCTTTTTTAAAAAAACATGTTATTGATTTAGTGTATTCTCTTTTGTGTATAGGGTTAATCTCTCTGCTGGATCATTTGGTTTTTCATTATAAACTACAGAAGAAACAGAGAAAGAGCTGCCAAATGCATTGCTGCAGCAACCAGCTAGCCATAGAGTTATCTTCCAGTGAAAGGAATGAGGTCACAGCAGCTTAAGATGGAACTGCACACTATCCATTTAAACCACGATGTCTTCCAAATAACTTCAACTGATGGATCTTGCAAAAAAAAAAAAAAGTAAATAAAAAAAAGAAATTCAATAACTGACCACGACCATCCCAAAAGCCTAAGACATGGCTAAACCATAAGGTCATGACTTTTCCTGAGAAAAATAATGGCCCAACTGTAAATCTGTTCAAGAGTAATCTGATTTAAGCTTTTAAAATAGCAGTGGAAAGTTAATCAATCAACATAGACCAACTGCTAGTCCTATTTATGAAATACGTATCTTCTTTGTACACTTTAAGAATGCAGCCTTAAGTGGCTGCAAAGAAAACACTACTTTTATCATAATTTCTGTTCAACAATGCATGGCACTAGTAATGGTGAGCAAAGGCATATTGCACTGTAAGTACTTGAATGACATTTTTGCCCTGAATCAGCCATGCTGCATGGTGAAAATGACTCAGTGACACTCAATTGTACCATTATAATACCCCTTCACTGCAGCCGCTGTGCTTTTATGTTTGGCAAGAGCCAGTCTTCATTACTCTTAGTTAACGTAAGTAGCGTAGATTGCTCTTGCTGATATGATTTCACATTCCTTGACAAGACAGGCTGCAGCTCTGAAGAGACTCATTAGTGACTCAGACACCACTCACATCCCAATGTTCCTATAATTACAAACTACCTAAATCTCCAAACTGTGACAATTCTAATCCTGAGGATAAGCAGGATAACCTGTCTTTTACAGCAACTATTGGGAAGTATGAAACAAGCTCAGTTCATATGCTGCCACCACAGTTCTGAAAACATATTACACAATGCTGACCCTTAAAGATATAGTAAGCTTTTAGCAAAATGCCAAGTACCTAATCATGGTGTGCATTAATAAAAATCCAATCTTAGAGATCCGTGCAAAGGCTTTTTTTCGTAATGCCTATTTGAATTGGGTTATGAGCATAGGCATATCCACAGTGAAATCCATCTGAATTTTAGAAGCACAAAATACCTCAAATAAATTTTGAGAACTATAGATCGCACCTGAAATCTGAAAATGCACAGATTTATGACGGTGTCAACTCCCAACACAGAAAGATATCTGGGTGTACATGTAGATTCTGTTTCAACCTCTTCCATTTCAAAACAGAAAAAAATAAAATATGAAATCCATTTGAATAGTGTTAAGTAAACTCTATTATTGCCAACCCTAGAACTGCTTATTGAGCTAAGATTAAATGGTTCTGCAACAGGAATTCCAAAAGCTGTTGGGAGTAGGGCTTATGAACAGCCAGGAGCAAGGCACGAGGCTGCCTTCAGAGTTATTCATGAGCTCTATTATTTCAAAGCTGGCACGGATTGGGATCTCTTTAATTTTTTATGTGGTGAATTGTGACTTTTTTGTGCAACCTTACCTGCTGTGATGACTCATTTTGGTAGCACTGAACCCAAATCTCTACTCTAATGCTCAGTGGAATTCAGCTTTCCCATTTCACAGGGGGTCTCATTACTTCCTTTAAATTGCCAAGTACACAACTGAAACAATAAAGTCTCCAGAAAAGAGACAGACTATAAAAAATTACACTGCAGAAACGAGGTCATCCTAGAGATATATTTGGTGGCAACAAACAGAGTTTGACAAAGATTCACGTTTAAAGAAAAAGCACCCATCGTTAACTCCGATGCAAACACAGCCAATTGAAGTACTTACCTGCTCAATTAATACTCAGACATTATTCTGCTCTATCAAAATAACTTAATTCCTTCTCCATCACCCTACACATATTCATACAGAACTTAAAATGCATAAATCCAAGGAATTTCAAAAGAGCTTTTCAGCGAGCCTGCAGGTAGATCAGTTTGTAATGCTGATGTTATTCCATTTCTAAAACCTCCAACACTTTGTCTTATAAAACTGTAGTATCTAAACCACTCCTGAAGACACTGGACTCCCATTCCCAACAGAAGAACAGGACATAATGGCAAAGAGGAGAAAACCTCAAAACATACAAAGCTCTCCCAGTTACCAGCTTTGAATGCCTTTAAACAACTTCTGTCTTCCAGAAAGCTTCCTTTTTTCTTACCTCATACTGTGTCCTTGAAATAAGGCAGGTGTTTTGAACTCAGTAGCATGAAAATCATCAGACAGAGTGTCATGGCTCCTCTGCCAAAATCTTCAACTTCTGTGATTGAACACGCCATCAACATGTATAAGACTGAAACACCAGCACTGAAATATAGTTTGATTTACAGTTTCTAGACAAAACAGCAGGTCTTCATATCCTAAAGACTGGCAGAGACTTACCTGAAAACTAAAAATTCATGTCTTACACAGCTAGTGCTTTTTGCATTTCTGTTAATCAGTCCAAATTTCTATTTCAAGCACTTAGGCTCTGGCTAATTTTGTATTTCAATTGAAAATTCATCTCTTAAAAACTTTTTAATTAGCACTTCTTTCAAGTTGCATAATTGTTAATTAGTTGCTCTCTGTTAATTCTAAATTTGCTGGCATAGTGCTTTGAGACTTTATAAATAACCCACTTCCTACTGGTTTGTATTATTGTAATGTGACACATTTAGCAGGCCAGACACACACCAGGAAAGGGAGTGGCATCCCATAGTGGAATCAATTTCACTATTAAATCTCCCAGATTATAAACTGAAGCCAACATGAATTCGGTAAAAATAATTAGATTATAGCAAATAATATAGATGATTGTGGTGAGTTAGCCCTGGCTGGACACCTGGTATCCAAAAAAGCTGCTCTATCACTCCCTTCCTGAGCTGAGCAAGGGAGAGAAAATATGACCAAAGCCTCAGTAAGTTAAGGGCAGTGAGAGATCCCTTTATGAGTTACCATCATGGGCAGAACAGACTTGGGGAAAATAATTCTAACTCAGAGTAGGATAATGTGAAATAAAAACACATCTTAGAACATCTTCCCACCCCCATTGCCTCCTTTCTTCTCAGGCTTAAGTTTACTCAGAGAAGCCAGCCCTGTAGCCCCCAGTTACCAAACCCTCACCATGTAAACCTAATATACTTATTAAAATTATTACAATCTATATTAATACATTGCCATAGTAGTCACGTCTAAATTGGGTTTGGGTTGAACAGCACCATCATCTTTTCAAATAGAAACACGTGACAGATGCAGTACAATAGTTCACAAACATAGTTGGACTCTTCTACTTATTAAAAGGCAGCATGACAAATGTCACAGATGTGAGACAACATGCATAAGGAGCAGCAACAAACCAGGGGAGCAGGAAGGCCACAGCTCACTGCCTGTAATCCTATGCTTAGCAAGTACAGCACCGTAATTCCTGTAGAGATTTTCAGTAGCTTTTCCCCTAAAAAGGAGAAAATACAGCAAATTTTGCTGGAGAATCTGAATGACAGGTAATAAAGGCTGGAAATTTGAGGACTGAAAGTGGAAAGTTGGTAAAAAACACATTATTGGACCACCCAGGGACTCCAACATAATGAAATCAACTAAAAAGGGCAGGAAAAAAGACACCTAAACTAAAAAGAGATGGCAGAACATCCATGCTGAAAGACCAACACAATTCCCAAATGAGTGCAAAATACGTGATTTATTAGTATACATTTTAAACAACACATCAGATGTTAAATCCAACGTTTCGCAAATAACTTTTTATCCCTGGTACCTCAGGGGGATAAAAACCTGCCTTTTTTTTTTTTTAATTGACATCAAAATTCATTGTAAAAGTGGAAGAGCTTTAGCTTTCATGGCTTTTACAAACACAGAGCAATCTGTGTGAAAATATGAATTCATGCACGCGCACACTCAACATTCTGAAGATCAGTAGATATTGTCACTAATGCCACAGACTAACTATTACTGCAACTAACATGAGAATATTTTAGCTGCCCTCAGACTTTATAACTTTAACTCATTATCCTTAGCTTCTCTGAACAGAAAAGTCTTTCAAAAAGCTTTTATGTACTGTAGAGAAGAGGCGGCTGGAATCCTGTCACTACAGTCTTTGATGGCTAGACAAGTAAAAGACTTGCTTCTCCAAAATTAACACTTTCATAAGCACTTCAAATATCAGCGCTTAAATACGTAGAGATGAACGTGCTGAATCTGACAAATCCTGACACACTACCAATTGCATGGTTTTGCCTCCCTCTGCTGGACCACTTCTTCGTAGCTACTGCCTGTACTGCGACTGCTGCCCAAAAAGCACACACAGACAGCTTTTGTCTCAAAAGTCTGATCTTTGTATCATTTATGGTTCGCCTGCTTACAGGCATAACCCAAGACTAAATAACCCCAATTTCGGAGACAAATTTTCAATGCCAAAGGTGAAGGCACACATCTGACACATGTAAATGTCTGGATAAGTCTAACACTGTAGAAATAAGGCAAATATATCTT